>JBAIZL010000005.1:103664623-104264623 GCA_036971475.1 Prosapia bicincta | reverse complement strand
TAGTGCAGAATCGAAGTGAGTATATTTCTTATAATTTTTTTTATCAAATTTACACGTGCGTTAGTTAATAACTAACCTAACCTACAAATTTATTTGTGTACTATCGGCGTCATTAATTTATGACTGTTTCGAGATTTAAGGGAAAATAAAATAGTATGCAAATAAAATTTAAATAATTGAATATAAATGAATATATATTAATAAAGTAAAAAAGCATAGAATGAAATATTCGATATTTTGAAATCTGTGTCGATAAAAAATCCATCCAAATAAAACTCAGTGTTAATAAAGAGGCAAATATAAAACGTGAATAAATAAAAATCCATAAAATTAAAGTATAATTTCATAAACAATACATGGAAATTCTATATAGGTTATCTACATAATTATACTTTTATTTAATTGTTTATTTATTTATTTATTTAATTTTCATCTTTAATAAATCACTCATTTTCGTTATGTATTATTTTACAGTATTTTCCTTATACAGAAAAATGCCACGTCTTCGTGGAAGAGCAAAAAACATTGGTCGGCGTACTCGGAACGCCCAATTAGTCCATGATCGTCGGTTAAATAGATCAATTGAAGAACACTCAACGGATAATGCAAATTTAAGAAATCAAGTTGCATGTTCACGAGCAAATGAGAATTCAGAGCAACGCGTTCAACGTCTTCATGCTAATGCATTGAGACAACGAGAGGCACGTCAACGAGCTACCGACGCACATAGAGACCATCACCATCAACAAGTGCAACATAATCGAGCATTGTCACGAGCGTCATTTAATCGTCTCGCGTTCGAATATGTTCCTGAAATAGATTATTCGTCACATGCACTAATCACGATAGGTAGTATGGACAAAGAGTGTCAATATTGTCATGCTTTCAAGTATAAAGGTGAATCAACTGGTTTATGTTGCGCATCTGGAAAAATTTCACTGCCATCGCTAAATCCACCACCGGAACCTTTAAAAACACTTTTAGCCGGAACCACATCTCAATCGAAATTGTTTTTGCGAAAAATTCGTAAATTCAATTCATGCTTCCAAATGACATCATTTGGAGCAACAAAAATTGTTCATAATGAAGATGGTCGTAATTTTGAATCTACATTCAAGATTCAAGGTCAGGTGTACCACCAAATTGGTTCATTGCTTCCAATGCCTGATGCCGATCCAAAATTTCTACAAATTTATTTTATGGGCGATGAGGAGCAACAATCACATACACGCTGCCTTTACAACCATATAGAGCGGATGGAAGAACGAGAAATTGTGGATAATTTGCAAACGTTTTTGCAAAACAATAACCAATTGATACGATTGTTTAAGACTCTTTCTAACAGACTGCAAAACGACAACTAAGTCATTGTCATTAAAGCAGACAAAGTGCCCTATGGAGAGCACGCAGGCACATATAATGTTCCAACTATTAATGAAGTTGCAGTCGTTATGGCTGGTGACCCATGTGAACGTCGAGATATTCGCATACAACGCAGAGATAATACGATGCAAATAATTCAAGACAATCATCGTTCTTACGATGCTTTGCAGTATCCGTTGATATTTTGGGAAGGAGAAGATGGATATCATATCAATATTAAACAAAGAAATCCAACTACAGGTAAACTTATAAATTATCTTAAAATTATTTTATTTTAATCAATAATTTCTGTTAATCTCATAATTATATTTATTTGCAGGTGAAGAACGGGACAAGAAAGTTAGTGCTATGAACTACTATGCATATCGACTAATGATTCGTGCCAATGAAGGTAATGGTATTCTCCGGTATTCTCTGGTATACAGACAGCTATTCCATCAGTACATTGTCGATATGTATGTAAAAATCGAAAGTGAGAGATTACGATACATAAAATTTAATCAAGCAAAACTTCGTGCTTAGGAGTACATTCATTTACGTGACGCCGTAATCGGCAACGTAGATGCAACGAATGACATCAACAATATTGATACCGCATATATTCTCCCATCATCATACACTGGTAGCCCGCGTCATATGCAGGAATATATTCAAGATGCCATGACTTACGTACGTGCATACTGCCGACCTGATCTTTTTATCACATTTACGTGTAATCCAAACTGGGATGAAATCAAAAGTTTACTGTTGCCAGGTCAAACATCGATGCACCGTCATGATGTCACTGCACGTGTCTTTAAACAAAAATTAAAATCTTTGATGAATTTGATTACACATTACTCGGTATTTGGTGAAACGCGTTGTTGGCTTTACTCTGTTGAATGGCAAAAACGAGGTTTACCTCATGCACATATTTTAATTTGGTTGGTGGATAAAATACGCGCAGAAGAAATTGACAAAATTATTTCAGCGGAAATTCCAGATCCGAATGTTGATCCAGAATTGTTTAACATTGTTACTACAAATATGATCCATGGTCCATGTGGCACTCTAAACATGATGTCGCCATGTATGGATAATGGAAAATGTACAAAACGTTTTCCAAAACCATGTGAAACTGATACTATCACCAATATGGACGGTTATCCATCTTATCGACGTAGACAATGGTGGTCAATCATATGAATTGCGTCTGTCAAATGGTGTGAGAGTAGATATTGATAATCGCTGGGTAGTTCCATATTCGCCATTGCTGTGCAAAACCTACAAAGCGCACATAAACGTTGAACTATGCAGTTCGGTGAAGTCTATCAAATACATTTGTAAGTATGTTCACAAGGGTAGTGATAAAGCTATATTTGCTGTTCAAAATGTAAACGACAATGACGAAATAACACGTTATCAAATGGGCCGATACATAAGTAGCAACGAAGCTATTTGGCGCATTTTTACGTTCCCTATACATGAAAGGGATCCTGCTGTTATACATTTGGCTGTGCATCTTGAAAACGGACAGCGTGTTTACTTTACAGAAGAAACTGCACTACAACAGGCTTTGACGGCTCCAAAAACAACTCTTACTGAATTTTTTAAACTTTGTAGTCGACAAGATGCTGTTGGTCAATTCGCAAGGACGTTGATGTACACTGATGTCCCTAAATTTTTTACATGGAATAAACAATCAAAGAATTGGGAACCGCGGAAACGAGGCATTCCAGTCCCAGGATTCGCTGATATATTTATGACAAATACTTTAGGTCGATTATATACAGTTCATCCTAAGCAACGCGAATGTTTTTTTTTGCGTTTATTACTGGTTAACGTCCCTGGACCGACGTGCTTCCAATATTTGCGAAAAGTCGATGGTACTTCATACGACTCTTTCTTCGATGCGTGTCGTGAGTTACATTTATTGGAAGATGGTAACCATTGGGATCTCACACTTGCAGATGCAGCACTGAGCTCATCTCCACAACAAATTCGTCAATTATTTTCAATAATATTGACAACGTGTTTTCCGTCTGATGCATCTGCTCTGTGGAACAAATATAAAGACTCAATGAGTGAGGATATTTTGCATCGGACTAGAATTACTAATCAAAATCTTAATATTGAATTCTCCGCCGAAATATACAACGAGTCATTAATAATGATTGAGGATATTTGTATTCTTATTTCAAACATGCCGCTCATCCATTTTGGAATGCCAGCGCCGAATCGCCCAGCAGTAGACATCATCAACAGCGATGTTCAACGTGAACACCAGTTCGATAAGACTTCTTTGGCTACTTTTGTTGCGGAAAATGAACAATTGCTTACTGCTGAACAACGAAATGTATATGATCAAATTAACCTTTCAATTGCAGCACAACAAGGTGGATTCTTTTTTTTAGACGCTCCAGGTGGCACTAGTAAAACATTTCTTATCGCACTGATACTTGCGCGGATTCGATCTCAAAATCATATTGCATTGGCCATTGCTTCATCAGGCATTGCAGCAACGTTACTTGATGGTGGACGGACTGCGCATTCAGCACTTAAATTACCTTTGAACGTTCATACAAATCCCGAAGCAATGTGTAACATAAAGAAGCATTCGGGCATGGCTGAAGTTTTGAGAAAATGTAAAATTATTATCTGGGATGAATGTACAATGGCCCACAAGCATTCGCTTGAAGCTCTCGACAGGTCCCTGAAAGATATCAAAAATAATGCTCGGCTTTTCGGTGGTGCTCTACTGCTGCTGTCTGGTGATTTCAGACAAACATTACCAGTCATTCCACGCGCGACATATGCAGACGAAATAAACGCATGTTTGAAAGAATCTTATCTATGGCCAAGTGTCACTAAATTATGCCTTACTATTAATATGCGCGTTCGACTTCAAAATGATCCATTAGCGTCAGGATTCTCTGAACAATTGTTAGACATTGGCAACGGTAAAATTCAATTGTATGAAGATACACAATATATTCGACTTCCAGAGAATTTTTGCAACATGGTGGCTACCAAAGATGAGTTAATAACAAGTATCTTTCCAGATTTAAGACATAATTATACTAATCATGAATGGCTGCGAGAGCGAGCTATTTTAGCCGCAAAAAATTTAGATGTTGACACCATCAATTTTAAAATACAACAGTCATTGCCTGGTGATGAAATTACATTTAAATCGATTGACACTGTTGTTAATCCTGACGAAGTTGTCAACTATCCTGTAGAGTTTCTAAATTCACTAGATTTACCTGGAATGCCACCACATAATTTGCGACTGAAAATTGGCTCACCTATAATTTTGCTTCGAAATTTAAATGCCCCAAAATTGTGTAATGGCACGCGATTAGTTGTAAAAAAAATCATGGGCAACATTCTTGAAGCCAATATTTTGAGTGGAAAATTTCAAGGTGAAGCTGTACTTTTACCACGGATCCCAATGATTCCTTCAGATTCGCCTATACCATTCAAACGTTTACAATTTCCAATCCGCTTGACATATGCTATGACTATAAATAAGTCACAAGGCCAAAAAATGACAATTTGTGGCTTGGATTTAGAAAACCCATGTTTTTCTCACGGCCAATTATATGTTGCGTGTTCCAGAGTTGGAAAACCATCGAATTTATTTATTTATACAACTCAGGGTTTAACCAAAAATATTGTACATCCAATGGCATTACGATAAATTAAGTTTTTGTAAATAATAAAATATATTTTTTAAATAAAAAAGTTTGAGTATAAGCTTTTTTACCTTTAATTAAAACAAGTTGAAGATTTCATTACACATACTCACACGCTATCGATTAGTCTAATTGTAATAAATTTACATGTAATGACGTTAGATATTGTCATAACATTTGAATAATAATTTTCATCAAAATGGTCCAGAATGTTTTACCTTATTAACAAAAGTTTGAAATTTTCAAATTAAAGACGTGTAGACTTTCTATCTATCTTTTCTATCTTATCTTATCCTAAGACATTTCATTCAAAATGTTTGTTGCCAAGCAACACTCAACAATTAAAAATTATTTTCCAACACATTTCAAACAATATACAAAAAACATTTTACATCCCAATGGACTTCAATAAGTAGTATTAAATCAAGAGATTTTATTGCCACGCTTTTCTCGATGGACTACTATAAGTTCAGATATTATTATGTTAATAAAATACTGATTTAAGTTTAGTTAATGTTAACACAACATTAATTGACTTTTAGGCGATACGAAGTTCGGCGGGTCAGCTAGTATATATATATATATATATATATATATATTATATGCTGATACGTATTCCTTCACGGATGGAAAAATATGATGAATAGTTACTATCTGGAGTACATCCGTTCATTCTGCAGTCCATAAATTCGCAGTTCCGATGTTTCGCTAGAATCTCATCCAGCATTGACGAGGTGGACTCAACAACAGTAGAAGAGCGCTTCTACTCGTCAATGCTGGATGAGATTCTAGCGAAACGTCGGAACTGCAAATTTATGGACTGCAGAATGAACGGATGTACTCCAGATAGTAACTATTCATCATATATATATATATATATTGTAACATTTATAGAATGGGCTATATAATATTATTTAAGAATTGGAAGAATATATTAGAAATAACTCACACAAAATTTAAAAAGAAATTCATTAAAAGATTGGTTAGGTTAAAATTGAAACTAAATTTAGGTAAAAGCCTAGAATTGTAAACAAGGTATTTGAACTGTAAAATCGATTAGGAAATGTGTTATATCAAAACCCCTAACACATAAATTAAAACAAGATAATCTAATAATAATTATATTCAAACAAAATTGTAAATATTAGTAACATAGGGCATAAGTAATTACTTGAAGGAAAAAGTGAAAAACGATTGTAAACAATGAAAGGTTATGTTTGGAAAAGTCCAGTCAAAACACACACATTTCGAAATATTACAAAAGTAAAACACAAAGACACTTCACACACTAATAATAATAATTAAATAAACACTGGAAGGTTTGTTAAGGATCGGAAAATTGAAACAGTATGTTAACAAAATTAAAACTGGTGAAAACAATCGCGTTATTGCATCAGCTGTAAAAACAAATAGAAGTAGGTCAGAGACAGTCGACTCTAGTGGGAAGGAATCGAACTAAATTATAGTAACATGTGTTTTAGAAGGAGAAGCCGCCATATTTTAAACATTGGTAGAAAATTTAAAAAAACGAAGCGTTAGTTGAGTGGGAGATAGCGTGGGTGACGCTACAAGATCGGACCTGCGATGACCAGTCAAAATTTTACATTGGAAGGAATTCGTCAAAATTATACCGTTTTGTGAAGAAACTTGGCAAATTTAAATAAGGATAAGAAAATGTAAAGATAAAGTACAGTGGTAATATAATTTGAAGGAACTAAAACGAATTTAAGTGTGTAAAAAGTGAAATTTGAAGAGAACGGAATCTTACGTAAGCGACCTGCAGAATTTCGGTATTTGATAAGTTAAGTATGTATAGCGCTATAAAAAATAAACTTTAGTGGACTCTTAGGATAATAGGAAAGTTTAATTTTGTACATTAGAATATCTTGTGATTAATAGTAATAAGATCATAATCCAGTTCAAATAGTTTCGCCTTTTTGCTTATTCCAAATTAAAGTTTTTCCATCAGGAAAATATTTATTAAAACTAATTTCAAAATTTAATATTGTTTTTCAAAATTTATTTAATTAACAAAAGAAGTAAAAATATAGCCCATGCTATAAACCCCGAGATAGTAAGAGATCTTAAAATTAGCCTAGGGTATATAAAAATTTGTAACTAAAAATCAAAGAAAGTGAGTTTAGTATATTGTGTTAAAATTTGTTAAGTTTATTTTTGTTCTGTGTATTGTTTTAATGTTGAAAGAAAAAATTGTGATAATAAAGAATTATGAATTGTTCCTGAATAAGTAGTTTGTTTTGTTTTAAATAGAAATTTGATATCATCAATAAAATAAATATTTAATAAAAAAAAAAATAATTGTAAAGCGTTTTATAAATACTTTACAATATATATATATATATATATATATATATATATATATATATATATATATATATATATATATATATATATATATATATATTTTTATATATATATATATATATATATATATATATTCTTGTAAAATAATCAAAAACAACTCTGTGTATGTTATCCCTCTGAGGATGGTTATTTGGTAACTGAAATGTACATAAGAGTAAAATAAAAAAGTGTTGTGGTTAAGAGGTTTTGAGTATTTATTATTAATATTACACCACAGTGTATTCCTAATAAATAGTAATGGATATTATAGATTTATTTGGAAATTTAATTTTAATAACTTTAAGATTAAAATATGAATTAAACATTTACAACATATTTTATACATTAATAAAATATTTTATGCAATCAATATATTAGCAAGTTACCTAAGGTGCTGAGTCTCCAGTAGTGAATCCGTCCCCCCAAACACTGAGTTAGCTTGTTCTGCCATAGACAATCCGCATGAGAGCCGGCATGCCACGACACAACTTAGAAAACCTGATAGAGAGAAAATAATTGATCAATTTATAAACACTGGTTAAAGAAAATTCATGATGTAAAATAATTTATTATAAAATTAACTCAAATGAAATTCAGTAGAAATTCGAGGTAACGGAGAGAGTTACATGAAGAAGTGAAAACTATGATTAATCGAGATACATTTAATGAATTACATACCATTTTAGTTAAGTCCCATTAAAAATATTTTAACCAAGTTTTACTATACAACATACATAAAGTTGAAAATAGTTAGAAAGATGTAGGATTTAGTTGGATTTATATATGTTTGGAAATGTTTTTTCAGCACATGGTTAACTAACCCTTTGAATAGCATTTACATACCCAGTACATGAGATAAATAAATACTACTCAGAGTAGATAGTCAAAATTCTTTTGTGTCCAAAGTTTATGGGTTTTCCCAGGTATTTACAAATCGTTTCAAATTTTGTGTGGTATTTTACAATGAATAGACTATTGAATAATGAAAAAAATTCTCTAGTGGCCAAAGTCTATGAGTTTTCCAAGATATTTACAGATAGTTTTGAAGTTTATGCAGTATTTTACAATGAATAGGTGTTGGATAAAAAATGTTTAACAGATTATTTTTAGCAAAGAAATTGTCAGTAAATGTAAGGTAATGTTTGGTTAACATTAGAAAATAAGTAAATTAAAAACATTAACAAATATTACTATATACAATATCAAGAGCACAGTGGTACAATACATTACAAAAATTTAGGTGAAAAAACTCCAAAAACACAAAAATTAATCAAAAAATAACTAAAATAAGTTACCTAAGATTAAATCCTTATGTACATTTCGATGACAAAGTCATCATCTTCCTATTACAAAAGTACAATCTAGAATACAAAGAAATTAACAGGTCAGTCTAATTTGTTAATTTCTTTGTATTCTAGATTGTACTTTTGTAATAAGAACCTCTGAAGATGATAACTTTGTCATCGAAATGTACATAAGGATTTATTCTTAGGTAACTTATTTTAGTTATTTTTTCATTAATTTTTGAGGTTTTGGGGTTTTTTCACCTATATTTTTGTAAAATATTACTATAATTTAAAAAAATTAGAGAAAAATATTAGAAAAAAGAAAAGGTGTAAAAATCTTTCAAAAATATGTTGCTCCCAAGCCCATATCAGGGCAAGCACATGTTGCTAATCAAAGAGTTAAACCAGGGTTAATTTTGGTTCTACTGTGTAGTTATTATTACTTTACTTCTTAGGAAAAACAATTTTCAAACAGTACACTACATTTAAAAGTACAGATTTTAAAATTTTCATAACTTATTTCATAATTTCAATAATTGAAAGAAAAAATGTATGACGCGTTGTAATTCATCCTAATTATAAATGTGAAGGGTATCAAGATAGTGTAACACATTATTTCAGCAAAAAGAAAATTCAGGGTTAAATCAAAAAAAGAAGTACCTTTAGATAGTAGGAAAAACTTACATGTTTGCTGTGACATTTTTTTTTTTTTATATAACCATTTTGACCTTAATATCTTGAATAAAAAATCCATAGTAGAAAATATGTTACGTTGGTTGGTAAATTAAAAAAAAAATAAAATTTACATTAAAACTTTGTAATTTTAGAGCTTGCACCTGTATTCAATGAAATCCTTCCTCTGACTTATTAACAATGCTCAAAATATTTAACAAAGATATGTTTTTAAAAGATAATTTAAAAACATATTACTTAAAATTCCTAATAATAAATCATGAAATTAAAGTAAAGAAAACGAGATTTGCCTGAAACCAAATGTAAAGGTTGTGAAAATTTAGTCCAGTTTGATAGCATCAAGATCTTTGTAACACATTATTTCAGCAAAAAGTAAATTTAGCGTTTTCTTTATCAAATAGCTTTAGATAACAAAAAAAAACTCACGTTTGCTATAAGACTTTTATTTAATAATAATTTTGTCCTAAATATCTTGTTTTAAAAATCCATAAAAGAAAATATGTTATGTTGGTTGGTAATTCAAAAAACAAATAAAATTAACATTAAAACTTTGTAAAATTGGGGCATGCAACTATATTTAATGAAATGCCATACTTTGAATTAATAACATATTGAACAAAGGTATGTTTTTAAAAGATATTTTTTACAAATATTTCACAAAATATTATTTAAATTTCCAATTAAAATATCATGAAATTGAACTCAAGAAGACAAGATATACCCGAAACCCTTTAATTACAAAGTATAAAGGGTGTAGGCTATATAAATAAAAACTAGAACTACTAACAAAAATTTTACTTAAAAGATTAGCCAAATTCAATAGAGCTTAAACAAAAAAGGATAAATATGTTTTATAACGTTTTGAAAGTACCTATCAAATAAAATTAAATAAACGGAATAGATCATCTCAAGTGGAATTAAATAAGACAGTTATTGTATATATTTAAAGTTTGAAATCTAACTGAATTACCAAATACTCATTTTATTAAATATCTGTTTGCAATCTATTTTATGAAAGACCACACTTTATATATCTTAATACACACATTGTATAAACCCAAATCATTAAATCAGGTAAAGATAAATAACAATCTTTGACTCAGGCATCAACTTCAGATAAGTGACGCTGAACCAGGAAAGCCATGATTCTCTCTTACTCAGTATTTGTAACACGTCATGACCATTATTTTCCTACCTAATCGTAACTCTCTCCCTCCTTACCATGATACACAAATAATATTATAACAGAAAAAAAACTTTCTGATGATTCAAACAGAATAAGTTTACTTCAGCAATTCAAACCTCACATTTGAGCTCCAATCCCCCCCCCCCCACTGTCCCAGAAGACTTGTATTTATTTTAATCCTACGTATTATTCCATTCTTTCCATAATCCTCATAAACAAACACTTTATTGCACCATTCATCTTATTAATTTTTTTTTTAAACATCTTTGAGAGCAAAACTGTTCACAAACTCAAATTAACTTTCACTTAGTTTAATTTAATTTAATTTAATTATCTCTGCACTTTAAAATACCAGAAATAATTGTAAAATTTGTAAAAAAGCAATTATATAAATTGAAAATATTTTTTTTTAATAATAACTAATTAAGTGAACAGATGTAACACAACAGCAAATGAACTGAAGAAAAAAAAGCATGTTAGTCTGAAAAAATGAAGGACGTACGAGGATTAGGAAGAAAGAAAAACAGAAATTATATTTAAATGACTGTTGTTGGTAATTGAGCTATAAATAAATAGTAAAAATACAGAGCTACATAATGATTTGCCATAACGTAGAACTGTAGTACAAATCTGAATATATAAATGTCCCTTTTTATTGTTATGCCAAAATTGTATACTCAGTGTAAACAATTCTAGTTTTAGAATGTAATTTAAAGAAATTGGCATAACTTTTTTTGTTAAACTATAAAAATGGCCAGTGTTGTTACTCACATATTGTCTATCTGCTTTCTAATTTGAAAACAAACTCATCTAAAGTGAAACTCATGTACTGTGTTAGGAACACAACTACTTTGTTCAGAGTCATCTAGGCTATTACATTATCTCCACAGAGATAACTCCTCAGATAATACTCTGACCATAAACACAAAGCATATGTTTTTTTTTAATATTCTATAAATTAGAATTAAGAATTTTTTTAAAATATTAAACTATTTATATTTGTTTTATATTTTTTAATTAGGCAAATGGTAAAGAATTTTCTGATTTTATATTTATTTTTTTGCTATGATAAGTGGACATACAAAACTTATCTTCATACTTATCTCATACAAAACAAATCTACTGACAATCTGTGCTTCAGTATTGTATATGTATGAAAAGATTTGCACAAACAAAACTGAAATTTTCTTATTAAAATCTTAATCCTCTATCTAGTAGCTTTTAAACAACAATAAAACAAGATAGCAAGAAAAATTATCAGCTTTATTATTATTAATTTCTCTATGGAATGTAGCATTACGAAGTGAATATAACATAAAAATGCATGCTACCCAATCAAACCTTTGTTTATGTTGGTTCCAAGTTGCGAGTAACATTAATAAACCTATTAAAAATTGAATAGACCACAAAAATGTCTATTATAAAGTAATTTTCATAGGTGAAGAAGTAATTAGAGACCGTATCTTGGAGAAACTTGATTGAAATGCTTAATTCAGACCCATATCAACAGGTATAAATTATAAGCCTTTTCAAATTCAGCAATGAACTTATTCCAAAACATACGAGTTATTCTTAGTCAATGCAATTAAACTGAACACAATTTATGAATTGTGTTGTTCATAATGTTCAGCAAAGTTAAAACTTAGTTAAAAATTAAACACTGAATGTAGTTTATAACAAAAATCACTTAAACCTACTACAAAAGTCATTCTACAAATTAGTTTGTAAGTAATCAACTTGTCTTGTATTTGATTTTCAATTTTTTAAGCGCAATTATTTTTACTGGCTGTCCTTTTACAACTATTGGAATTAGCAATAAGTGTTAAACCGGAACCTGGAATATCACCAAAAATAATTATTACGGCATTAGAGTGATTTGTTGAAGAGTAAAATATCCAACTATAGGTCTATCTGACATAGGAATAGCCCTAAAAGGCACATTATTGCTAGATATAAAAAGCCCTAATTCAAATTGATTAATTCAAGCAAAATCTTTTCCCCTTAAATGACTATTGATTGGAGACATGCCCATTTTTACTATGTCAAAAACAATTTGGAAAATTTTAATTTTTATTTTGATTTCTTTGAACCTTGTGTCAGCCAATTATTAAAATCAGAGTTTTTCAACCACAAACCATTAAACAATTATTCCTAACATCTCTGAAAATTATTCTATGTTAAAAACCTATCCAAAAAAAGTCACTAATACCACACCAAACATTTTTTTCAAACTTTTAAACAACGAACTATGTCTATAAAATAATAAAAATGTTTGTGTCATATTACAAAACACCTATAACACAGAGTAATTACACATGAAATGATTATCAGGGAAACTAAACAAATCATTACTTATTACATTATTGTTTTGAAAAATTTCTGTTTGTAAACCTGAATGCTGATAAGGAAAACAGACAAACAATAATAAAAACAAATCCTGCTGGTTAGTCCAGATTTTGAAATGAGCCACCTGCTGTGTATTCGATCATAATATTTTGGTCTGAAGTTAATATAAATAAATATCTTTATTTATAAAAGGTTAGTTTTCAAAAAAAAAAAACTACTAATTTGTGTAGAGTTATTATTTGAAATATCTGTATGCCATTATTCAACTCTTAAAATGAACTAGTTTTTTTTTGTAACTTTATGTTAAACTGGAGCGCAATCAATTTCAAGTATTAGCAACACATTGTTGCATAAAGCATAAACCCAGGAGATGAAAGAAGCACTCCAATGTAGATGTACATATTGCTTATGTATGTTCCAAGAACCGACACCAATTAAATTAATCACTTTAACATTAGTTTATGACTATCCGAACTTTAAATTTTGTAAAAACTTACTGAGACAGAACGTTTTCGATCGCTATGTGGCGATCTTCATCAGTGTCTTCTGAAAATTGTTGACAGCATCACATATGCTACAGTGTATGTCAAACTTTGAACTTATTAGAAAATGACCTACAGAGGATATATGACATGTGCAACACTGCACATCCGAACCAAATTCGTGCACTATTCGCAATCATATTGATCGCTTGTGAAAAGTGTGCAAGCGAACAAAGTTGTACTACAAACCTTAGCTCTGAATGAAAAGGCCGATCTTGAAACCCCTTTAAAAAGAAGGCTATAACATGATGCAGTTTTTTTTATCAAGGGTTTAGAGTATGGTAGCACTCATGAATCCAGTCGTACACTTAATAATTTCAATGGAGTCAAACGAGCCGCAAGTCCATCATGTGGTGAGGAAGTTACATGAACTGAAAACAGTTCTAAACGGAAAGCTAACATTATTTCCCCCTTTTAAAGCAGAAGAATAGAAAAGAGTGACAAAATTCACAGAAAAGAAAGACTTTGCCATTGGACCAAAAGTTAAGACGAATATCATTTCCTAAAAACATCAAAAGAAGAGCTTAACAAAAAGTATTTCCTAATAATCAACGTAATTATAGGAATCACTATTGGATCAGTGAATGAGCTGTCCTTGCTTTGGAGAATAAAGATGTCCATGAACTAACTTAATGTTATTCAATCCAGCTTTCAAAGTAAGGAAATTGCATATAAGTCTATAAACACCGTTATGAAAGCAGATACAGTAATTAATTATCCATTAGAATTTTTGAACTCACTGGTCTGCCAAGGAAACCATCACATGTATTGAAATTAAAAATAGGTGTGGAAATTACCTATACCTAGGAATATTATTCACCTAAAACTTCAAAGCGACATGCAACTCACAGTTAAGAAATTGATGGAAAACAGTGACAGCAACGATTTTAAACGGGGCCTTCCAAAGGTGAAGATGTCATTCCTTGAATTCCCATGATCTCGACCAATACACCATTTTAATTTAATAGATGCAATTTGATTAATGGTCGCAATCACATGCAATAAAACTCAGGGTCAATATTTAGAATTGTTTGGTTTAGATTTAATTGCAGATTGCTTCTCACGTGGACGATTGAGTGTGTGTTCTTGTCTCAGCAAGCCAGATAGCCTTTATTACTAAGGAGATAATGGAAAAAATAAAAATATTACATATCCACCAGTATTGCAAAATTAAAACTTCTATGAAACGTATGGTTTGTTTTGTTTCTCAATTCTCATCTATGACACCACAATGTGCCTCAATTACCAGGGGCAAATGGCAAGGAACAAATTTCTAAATTTTTTCTCAGAATTTTGACAACTGTGTAGTCAGTATTAAGTTTCAAATGACTCTAGCAATATCTAAATGTAAATATCAATTGAAGATTTTTATCACAATATTTTGATGAATATTTTTTATATTATTATAAGGGTTATCAAAATGATACAAAGAAGATCAAATCTATTATTTATATTTAACAATTTTATCTTTATTCTCGTTTAAAAAGCTAAATTTTTGTTTGTAAATATTTTTTCTTTGAGATTTTTTGAGAATCATACTACTAACCTAGTATAAATTATTAAAAATTATATCAGTTAGCATGTCAGTAGATAAGACTCAATATGTCAAATTGACAACAATGAACTTTCTGTCCAAATAAAGAAATGTTTATACTGTATATAGTATTTATTCAAAATAGATAAGAATGACTTACTTTACTTTATGTTTACATTTTTAGATAAAATTCAGAATGTTAAAGGAAAAATCTAATTTTATATTTCTTTTTAGTTATACTGATATTTGCTTAATACAGTAGTAGTAAAAATTATAAAGATAATGAAAATAACTTGGACTGATTTTCGTCTGCCTATATTTTATGGAGAACAAACATTTTAAGTGATCAAATTTAACTTATAATTGGGATTAAATAATTAGCTTTAAAAGTAAAATCCACAATCTATATCCAGACCCTATGTAATGGCACCCTATATGTAATTTTCTTGCTAATGTTGGCCGCAGTAACCTTTAACTAATAATTATAACTTTCATATATCCACTATGCCTCCATTAATTATTGAAATTAGAGTTAAATGTTCGTGTATAGTCTATGTTTTTGATATCGAGTGATACGATACCTGCAAACGGCTAAAACGGTCATCGTACACACACACACACACAAAAACTGGACTGCTATTGACCGAAAGGGTTTTTTCCAATTTTCATAATTCGAAATTATGGCAAAATCAATTTTTTTCACTAACCCCTTCAGCTTTGAATTATCAAAGTTCTACTGTATTATTATAAACAAGACATCACATGATTTTCATTACACCAAGTAATAACAATTTTTTTATAGAAAGTTGTTTGTCTTATAAGTAAGAAGAAATTGTTTAAAAAAATATAAACACAAGACAGAAGTAATCAAATAGATAATTTGTTGCTAATTAAATTACAAATTAGCTATCACCATCTTAAGATCAGGAAAACATATTTTTAAAAAAGTTGAAAAGAAGACAAGTGACAAGAGAAAGAATTCAGAGATGTTAAGAAGATAAATGGAATTTTTATATTTGTTGATTCCATCTTCACGTGAGCTCCTAGTTTTCACTAAACACTTGTAAATATTTACAAACTTGGCTATAGTAGCATTTACTTATATTTGTTGAGGACGGCCGTTTCGGGAGATGTGTCCCATTGTCAACTTAGTAGAACTTTTAGTTTAAGATACTGTAAAATAGCATATAAATATAAATATATACTTACACTTTTAAAAAATGTTTTAACTTGCCTATAGTAGCACTTACTTTGCAGTTTCGGGAGATGTGTCCCTTTGTCAACTCAGACCGTAACTGATCTCAAGGTTTACGTAGGTTAGGGTGGGGGAGGGATATTTTGGTGGTGTGGGTGTATTTTGTATGTATTAGGAGTTATGATGTCAAAAAGTGCGTGTGAGTTGTAATGTAATTGTGTATTGAGTATGTGTGTAGGGTGTAGTTTGGTTATGTAGCGTTGGTTATTTCTGTGTTGTTTATGAAGAATTTGTAGGTTAGATGTTATGTCTATGTAGTCGAAATTATTAATATAATTTCTATTTTTTAAATACTTTGTAATGGTTTAGCAATAATGAAGAGTTCAAAATGCAGAAAATTCTATTAGTTCTAGTATTTGTCATACTCTAATAAAATTACCATAAAATAATTTAATCATCCTAAGGATAAGCAAAAACATATAACTAGTGGCAAAATCAGTATTAAAACCAAACATAAAGTCTTCAAAAAATAATTGGTGTTTTAAATTTTACACACTATATAACCAAGTTTACCCTTTTCTGTAATTTACTTTTTGACTGCTACCCATATCAGCTATCTAACTTCAGATTTTAATAACAGCGTACACATACTTTAACAACACAGATGTAACAATACAGTCCAAAAAACTAATATTTATTGTATAGTAATATAAACATAAACTAATATGCAGTCTGTAAAGTTCAACAATTTTTTTTTTTTACCTTACTTCATAATACTCATTTACAAACTTAAGAGTTAATCACAGTTAATCCATTTCCTAAATATTAAGATTTAGTAACCTCTAAAATGTTTGCTCTTAATTCTTCAGATTTGTTTTCTTTTCTTTATTTACAAGATATAATTTTGAATTAATTTATTGTTTTCAAATAACAATTTTTGGAGTTTAAGCGATCCTAAAAAATTCTACAATTTTAACAGTTGCTGCACATGCAGCATATCAGTCACTCCCCATACCAATTTTTGGAGTTGCTTTGTCAATCGTATTTACATTCAATAAATAAACATGGTTCATATATTCAAGATAGTAAATTTCCACACTTCAAAATTTGAGTAACATGTAAATATCAAAAAAAAAAAGATAAAAACACTTGAAAAGCATTAAGTTTTATTATATTTCCACATCCCTGAAGACTTTCTGAATCACCAGTATAATTTGTATTGCCAATATTAATTATGTCTTAAACACTGATAATTACCTAAAGTTTTATTATTATAGTTATTATTCAAATGTTAAAATAATTTAATTGATATTACTGTTGAGTAACTTGATTCTGATTTTTTTAATGTTACAAATTATCACAGATGCACGGGGACACACACACACACACATCAAATAGGTGGATATATATATATACATGCGTGTGTGTGTGTCTATGAATCTCTATATTAGTCCTCTAAATTTTTTAACCTAGAACTGCTCATGCATAAACCTCATTTAATGTTTATCTATGTTTCTAAGTCAAGACATTTTCATTAACTGATTCATTAACACACAGCCCAAACTAAAATAGCTAGACTTGTAATTTTTATAGAAACCTTTAATAATAAATACACAAAAACCTCTTAACCACAACTTTCTTTATTTGACCCTTGTACATTCCAGTTACCAGGTAACCATCCTCAGAGGGATAACATACAAAGACATACAAAGAAATGTACATAAGAGTAAAATAAAGAGAGTTTGTGGTTAAGAAGTTTTTGTGTATTTATTATTAAATTCAACCACAGTATATTCCTAATAAATAGTAATTGAAACCTTTGTTTCATACTGTAGAATCACATTTAGAAACAATTTTGCAAACATCTAATTTAGGGTGATTTTGTCAAAGAACAGCTGTATTTATTGACTGATGTAAGCAGTCAGTTATTTCAAATTCACTGAACAGCCATAGAATAGAATGGTTGTAGTCTTTGGATCATGTAATAGATTGGCTGTTTCAAATTTGAAGAATTATTAAGGTCTGTAAATATCTATGTGGTTGTAAAAATGCAAACTATTGAATTAAATGGTAACGATGAACTTATATAGATCCCATTATTCCTATTTTCATTGATAGTACCTGTCTTTTTCTAATATCATTTTTTAATTTAAATCAAATCTGATAGAAACGCTTATCTTAATATTAGGGATGTAAATACTACAAATTTCTATAAATAAGGTTTTGATTTGTGGGTTTTTAATAATTGTATTAAATACTGCAATTTTAAATTAACATTGTCAATATAATAAAGCCTTACATAAGTAAAAATAAACAAAAACTGACAGTATTTATTTCCCATTCACAAGTAAACAATTTTAGCAAAACAAATTTAATCTAGCAATGCTGAAAGTAATCAGGAATATGAAACAAATTAAAAAACTTAAGATCATGCCCCAAAAATTAAAAATAGAAATTCTATCTCCTGCATGGCACATATAAAATGTTACTAACTTACCGTTATGGCTTTATTTTTTGACGTAATAAATCGCAAAATAAATAAAAATTTGCTCTTGACTCCCAATCTAGAAAGATAGAACTTACAGCACAAAGCGGTGTTGAATTGAAGAGTTAAAGTTTATTTTTTTTCAAAATTTGTAAATTTTTTAAAAGTTACCACCAAGTTTAGTTATATTTCGAGCCATTTTCTGAGTTACTACATAAAAAAAATAAACCCAAAATGTTGAATGTAACGTTTTAGGTGTGCCATGGAGGGGGCAGGAATTGTTACTTTCAAACATTTTTAGTTTTTAGAGCATGGGCGAAGTTTAAAAAATTTATTTTGTATTTCTGATGACTTTCTGCATCACCTGGTATAATTTTTATAGGACTGGGAAACAAATTACTTATAAATAGCCAATAAATGCTATAAATTACTAGTCAACAAAAAAGAGATAAGTATACCAGAAAAGGTATAATAAAAAGTGTGGGGTGGAATAAAAACTCATATAGATCTTAGATACCATAAATAACCTTATTTTTTGTGAGTGTATAACAGGAATTCTATCAGATTCTACCTTTTGTTGCAGCACAGGTTGTTGAAGATAATTTTGTGTCATCATTTAAAGTTTGAGGCCAGTTTACCATTGACAGAGAGTTTGATACCATATTGAGAACAAAATGCTCAAACTTTGTAAAATATATTTTGTAGGTAAAGATAAGACAGAAGTTAAGTTGAGACGGTACAGAAGTCGTAACAGGGTGGAGGGATGTTATTTAAATGATTTTCATCATTCATAAGGTCATATATAAATATGGATTGTTGTGCAATAAATTACATTACAAAGTAAACGACAACCATTAAAGACTATACATAGTTTTAACGATAAACTAGGCCACATACTTAATATTTAAATAAACAAGTACTTTTATATATATGGGTAAAAATGCAGAAACTCGGTGCCATACGATATTTTGGGAAATGGTTTAACACCACCAAATAGGACGATATCCACAAGAATTTTTTTTAAATTGACCTCGGAAAATATCGTAAAAAATTCAGCGTGGATGTAGAAGTTGTGAATAGGCGCGGATACAAATGCTTCGTGATGTTACAACTGTGTATTTCAATGTATAAAATTAAAACCAAATCTAACCTGACTCTACACTTTTAAGCTATATTTTAATATAGGTATACAGTATTGTATAAATTTAAAACCAAATCTATCCTAACTGGAGACTTTATAAGTATATTTAAATATATGTATAAAAATTAAGCGAAGTTGTGAATAGGCGCAGTTATACAAATGCTTCGTGATTTTACAACTGAATTTCAATGTATAAAATTAAAACCAAATCTAACCTGACTTGACACTTTTTCGGTATATTTTAATATAGATATACAGTATTGTATAAATTTAAAACCAAATCTATCCTAACTGGAGAAGTTGTTTCTCAAATATCTACACACGTACCGCGGACAATGCGTACAACCTTATGCGCAGCACTGTGACGTAAGTATCACTCCGCGCCTATTCACAACTTCTACATCCGCGCTGAATTTATTACCCTACTTTAAATTGAAAAAAAGTAACTTTCCTACTTCAATTTTAAAAAAATTCTTGTGGATATCGTCCAATTTGGTGGTTTTGAACAATTTCCCAAAATATCGTACGGTGCCGAGCTACTGCATTTCAACCTATATATGTTCCTTTTTGTGTGCTACAAAACAGAAAATATGATTTTAAATTTACCAAGAAAAATGCAACAATGTTTACCTTACAGTAAAAACACAATTATGACTAATAACAAATTTCTCTCAATCATCCATATATGAAATTAAAACTTGAGATAATGCTATAATACTAATTAATATAAATTGTATAATACCTCTAGTCCAAATATGATTAAAATTCAAAAGGTATAAATTTGCCTCACACAAAATTGATAAAACTGAAAACACCTATTTTTGTAACAGGTAAAGGATGCAGATTGGTTGGTTTACAACACATGCTTAAAAATTGACATATTTATCTTGTAAAAATATTACTCACTAGTATGAAATATATTTATTTATTAATAATCCATTTATACAAAAAGATTTTTATACTAGTTGGAAAAGGTCCGTTATCTAACATTGAAACAGCTGATTACGTCTATTTATGCAATTTGGGATGTATTATTAATGTCTAGGCTTAAAGCTATTTCTGTCTGCTTTGCAGAAAGAAAAAACACCCACCCCGGATAAATCTGACTAAATTAAAATTATTACACTTAGCCTCACTCTCTGACGAAATTCATACGATATAATCACGAGATTTTGCAATTTCTTAATCCAATTCATAATCACCAGTTTCTCGAGGACAAAAGGAATCATGTTCCACCATTACTAGTTACAGACAAGCAGCCTACAGATTTTATATTCTAGTTATCAAGATTAAACTAATGCTGTTTTAAAAATCTAATTTTTTACTTGACCCTGCAGTTGCTTAAAACCATGAAATAACTATTTCAAGAACAAAAGCTTAAAATTAACGACATTTTTAACTTATTTGACTCACTGCTAAACTCGACAATAACTAACGCTCACCTCAGAATCATTTACTACTCCCCCTCTAGAGCGACTGTAGTTATCAAGCTGAGCAGCTCAACCATAGTTTTGACTTTCGTTTCACTACGAAATTTTTAACATTTGTTACGAAAAAATTGTGAAATAAATAATCAGAATAAAGTATTGTGAACAATAACCATACAATTTAGGGCAGTTAACTTATTTGTGAATCTGTATTAAAGATGTAAAATACACCATAAACAGCTGTTCAATGAACTTAAAATATCAATACGCTTCCGTATTAGACCCTGAACTTGCGACAGCTGATTGTATGTAAACGAAAATATTTCACGGATTTTCTAGTCGAATTTATAGTCAAATATAGTCAATATATATATTTATTTTAAATATATCATAACAGGTGAAAAATACTTTTCTTTATTTATTAAAATAATTTTTTATATATTTATTAATAAAGATTTAATAAATAGTTATCACTAATCCAAATTATTTTGTTAATTTTTCATATTTCCCATTTTGATGTATCGATATTCTATTAAATACGATTGCTGTAAGCGGTAAAAAAGCAAATATTTAAATTCATCAGTTTAAGGTCTAAATATATTATATATTTAAAAAAAACAAATTTACTTTAAAATGTCCAAAATTTAATACGTACTTTTCAGAAAATAATAGAAATTAATTACATTTCGGTAAACATTACTGGGAAAAGTAAATAGATGTCAGTACTTGACAGGATAAAAATCATCTTGTGTCCCTCTGACATTAGTTGTAACATGTCTCCATGATTAGAGTGAATTTTAATCAACTGATCTTTGCTTTAATAAAAAAGATCTGAAGATGTAAAACTGCAAATAAAAGTTAGTTCATCAACAGTGACTGCATGATCTCATTGCATTGTATTGAATCACAGCACTTACCAACTGAATACCTTTAATTTATTTTTATAGATCTTGCCAAAATCTGTTTATGAGTGAATTGGTAGACAAAGGTATATTTTTTTAAATATATGAAATGAAAGGATATTTTGAAAGAGAACAAGTTCATTGATGAAGCTGTTAATAAAAGTTGTAGAAATTAGGAATTGGCAAATAAAATAACAATGACAAAAAAATTTCAATGAAATATTTACATTATAAGACTACTGTATAAGATAAACACAAGGAATTCATTTATTTAAACATATCATGATTTCTTTTGTAGAGATCTATTATCATAGCAAAGTAGTCATTTGAAAAAAACTGTTGTGGAAATTGTGTATAGTGTAAATTTTCTTGATATATTTGGGGGAAAGCTGGCCAGGTTAGAAAGACAACACATTTTACCATGATGAGTACAAATTATTTATATGACAGTACTAGCCAATTTTGGCATGCCACGAGCATAACTCAGAACAGAGTAGTAGTCTCGCTTCCAATATAACATTGTGGTGAGCTAAGCTCTTGAGAGAAGTAGATTAAAAATTTGTTCAAAAGTAATATAAATGAAAACAAAAAAACAGTTTTCAGATAGTTACTGAAAGAGCAAGTTTACTGATGAGAGCAGTGATAGCAAGGGTGTAAATTCAGTCATTATTCCAATTTGGCCTGCTCATACTACTTTTATTTTAAAAATTTGCATTCTTTATTGACATGCTACTGATAGTTTTATAACAATAAATTGACATTTCGTCCATTTTTTGAGCTTGTATTATCTGAGAATGAGGATCAGGTGCATCATGCATAGTATTTGCATGCCAAAAAAAATGGCATGTCTATAATTAAAATATTTGTGCTATACATATTGGAGAGTATCTTTATGAGACAGACAGATTGTGAATGCTAACTAAAAAAAAGATGTAGCATTTTTTCTAGTTTTTACTCGAAGCTTTTTAATAAAAGCAGACATTTCAATGAAATAATGGAATGCAAATATTTGTTGGGAGAACAAATGTAATAGAAAGAAATGTTGCATTTACCTAGGTTTAATTAGCAATAATTGGGTAAAAAAATAAAATCAGTTGCTCATGACCAAGAGATGAATGCAGCCCCTCTTTAACAATTGGTTCTGTTTCATATTTAATTCTTGAATTTTGTAGTCCATTACGTTCGGCGAATCTTATTAATCACTTAAACAATAGTTTATGACTATCCGAACTTTAAATTTAGTAAATTTGTTAAAACTTAGAGACAGAACGTTTTCGATCTCTATGTGCCGATCTTCATCAGTGTCTTCTGCTTGGAGATGTTGCGTCAAGCGGTGACATAACACTATACAGAGGCAACTCCCGTCAATGCGAAAAACTCCTCACCCACACTAATAAAATAACCCAAAACGCCACTTCAGAAATTGAAACCCACCGATCCCTAAATTTCCTCGTCCTAACCATAACAAAATCCACACACAAAAAGACAGCTTCAACATTTACAGGAAACCCATAATAACAGACACACTTATCCACAACACCTCAAACCACCCTATCCAACACAAACACACTGCCTTCAGATCCATGCTCCAATAGACTTGAAGAAGTCCCAATGACCACCAAAAACATAAACAAAGAACTAAACACAATTAAATATTTAGCATACACAAATGGATACAACACCACAATAATAGACAAACTATGGTACAAAATACAAAAAAAAACACTGAAATTAACACTTCAAACAGGGAAAACAAATACATCACAATTACCATACATAAACAAAACAACAAACAAAATAGCCCACAAATTTAAAAAAATAGGATACAAAATAGCATACAGAACTAATAACAAGTTACAATACAAAATATAACACAACACTAACAACAAAGATAAACTACAAGCACCAGGCGTATACAAACGGAACTGCGACGAATGTAACAAATTCTACATTGGACAAACAGGTCGCAGCTTTAAAGAAAGTGCCAAGGAACATATACAGAACACCAACTCAACATTTTACAATTACATAAAAGAAACAGGACACAAATACACAGATATTTACCATAACCTAGAAATCTAACACATCAACAAAAAAGGACCACATCTCAACACACTAGAACAATATGAAATTTACAGACACACAAAAATACAAAGTACAAACATATTAAACGAATAAACACAATAAAAATCACATATACTACTTAACACTATCGAAAACCTACCTTTAAAACCGCCACCGCTTGATCCAACATCTCCAAGCAGAAGACACTGATGAAGATTGGCACATAGCGATCGAAAACGCTCAGTCTCAGTAAGTTTTAACAAATTTACTAAATTTAAAGTTCGGATAGTCATAAACTATTGTTTAAGTGATTAATAAAATGGTATTTAAGTTTTAACCTAATTTACTTTTCTTGTGAATAATGCCTCAAACCCAAAGGATTCAGAAGTAAAGTTAAAATTGAAAAAAACATAATTATTAGAATCTGTTAAAAGAAATAAACCTAAAGAGGCATGAACAATGTAAATGATCAAACATAATATAAAGTATTTCATTTATCTTCTTAAAATTTAATCTAATGAATTGACATCAAGGTGACTAAACAGTACTTCAAGTAATTTCTGATTTTTTTAAAGTATGTTTTGTAATGTATGCTTATTGATTTCAAAATGTGGATCTAAGAGTTAATAGTGTAGTAATTTTCTCCCAACTGTTATTTTGAGAGTTTTAAAATATTAAATATATCTATCCCTTTGGAGATCAAATTACAGTTGATATTGATGGGCACACATGAATGCTATCATTGGAGTAGAGTGACTGATGTATTGTTTGTTGTACGTCATACCCAGTAGAACTGTGGCTAAATACAAAATAGAGCCTGGAGATAATGAAACGGAATTAGTAATATATAGAAACCGAAACAAACTGTTTGAGGAACAAGTTGCAAATATTATATAATTACTCTTGAAGTTTGTAGTCCATCACTTTAACATTAGTTCATGTATTTGTTGATTCCATCTTCACATAAGCTACTAGTTTTCACTATAACACATGTAAATATTTTACAAACTTGCCTATAGTAGCACTTACTTATATTTGTTGAGGACGGGTGTTTCGGGAGAAAAGGCCATCCTCAACAAATATAAGTAAATGCTACTATAGGCAAGTTTGTAAAATATTTACAAGTGTTATTAGTTTATGACTATCCGAACTTTAAATTTTGTAAAAACTTACAGAGACAGAACATTTTTGATTGCTATGTGGCGATCTTCATAGTGACACTGATGAAGATCTCCACATATTGAGATAAAAAACGTTCAGTCTCGGTAAGTTTTTATAAATTTACAAAATTTAAAGTTCGGATAGTCATAAACTAATGTTAAAGTGATTAATATATAATTACATTTGTGGTAAAGATTTTACTCTCTTATTCAACTATAAATTTGTTTACTTACCTGTGTAAACATATCAACTTGCTATTAAATAATTCTGTAGCATAGCTAAGAGAGTGAAGTGAGAACCAAATTAGGTTGTCAGCAATAAATATGAAAATTTCAGATGATTAAACATTAAATTTCAACAAACTTTATCACTTGTAGTTTTTGTTCTCCATCTTAAGATTTTTTTAGGCCTGAAGGACCCTTCGAAAAATTAACCTGAAAGAAACCTGAACCTTATTTAAAAAACCTGCTTAAAAATATCAGTAAGTAGTGTTTTTTTTACCAAGTAATACCAGTAGTAGTAAATTAAAAAAATGGTATCATGAATAGGGCTACCGTAAATCACGATGACAGTATTCATAAATGGCAAGAAAAAAACATGTGTGTCACGAAAAATAATGTATAGAATCACTCTTCTGTTGTAACTGTATAAAACAACTGTGGTGTAATGTTTAATTTAAATAAATGAAACCTCTATACCACAAATGACATTTTATTTAAAACCTTATGTACATTTTAATTGCAAAGCAATCATCCTCAGAGGTAATTAATTCTGTTGGATTGAATAAATTTTCTGCCAAGTTGAAAAAGTGAAGTTAGTTCACTAACAAGAACTACTTTTTCAAAACTTTTGACAAAGCGTGTCAGCTTCAATTTTGTTTTCTTTGTATAAATATGTTACTAAAAAATATATTCTAAACACAAAATGAACAATTCAATTGTTAAAAATAGGAATCATAAATAGGAGTTAAACTAATATTAGTTGTATTGAAAACATAAATTTACAGTTAAAACACATTCATTTATAAACAAATTTTTCACTTATTGATACAATAGCCAAATTAGAATATATTTACAAATTATTCAATTGAAACAGATTTGGTTATAAATAAAAAGAAAAATTAGGTTTTCTGTGTAAATTAACAGATAGACACATTAAACAGGTTTTATACATACATGACACTTGACTACATCTTTGAGTGGTTGATAAAAGATGATTAAGCGTGTATTAAAAAAAAAGTTATTATTACTAATGGTTTGTGACACTTAACCATACATCAAAATACATCACTTTGTTGTTCAGAAT
Source organism: Prosapia bicincta (assembly GCA_036971475.1). Lineage (NCBI taxonomy): Eukaryota > Metazoa > Arthropoda > Insecta > Hemiptera > Cercopidae > Prosapia > Prosapia bicincta. The sequence goes on along the minus strand of JBAIZL010000005.1, from coordinate 104,237,932 downwards.
GTATTTTTTAACATCATGAAAACAAACAATCTGGTATTGATGTCTACTTATATCTTATGTTAAATTCATCCATTTAATGTTGTTGTTAACACATTGACTGCTGCCCTGGCAAATGCAATATTTGGCAGGAGCTGACATTACTCATTAAAAAAACAAAGACATACCCTCATTAATGAACAAATATAATGTTCAAAACCAGTTGTAACACTCTTAAAAATAAGGTGTTACGTATAGGTTCATTTATATATTTGATTTTTAGTTAATACTTATATCTTCCCAATATAAAAGAAAATTTTTGTTTTATTCATGCTCATTGTGAAGCTAGTATAGATAGTAGCACCCCTAGCGGGTAAAAATGTAAAATATCGTACGAGTTGGTAGCTTAAGTTAAAAAACTGACATCACCCGATGTGACGTAAGTATGGTCTGATATCGCCTGATCTGACGGACCAATCAAAAAATTCAAAATAATAACCGAGGGTGAAAATTTCCGTTGGCGTGCCCCTTCAGAAGGCCCAGTTCTCCAAAAGTCTTTGAACGAGACGGACGTAATGGCACTTTCGGACATAACCTAGAAATTTATAAGCTTCCAGTATTCAAAATTTAAGATGTCAAGGCCGGTACCAAATTTTATTAACGCAACAAAAGAAGAAGTCAGAAGCGATTATTTATGTATTTCAAATGAGTAAAAGTTAATATCATTTTTGTTTAAGTGCGCTGATTTGCAAGAGCGATGTGTTAAGTGTTTAGTGATTCCAAAAGCCATGGGCAATGTTTAATATGTGTTAAAGTGTTTTAAAAATAAGTAATGTGCACAAGCAGGTACGTTTTAGATGATAATAAAGAAAATGTATTTTAATGTTAACTAAGTTGAATTTTTAATTGATGAACGGTTAACACATGAACGGTAGAAATTGTCCTTTGAATATTCATTTCAGAATTAATTTGGAAAACTTAAGTTACTATCTTGTCGATATATATAAATTTTAAAGGTTAATAAGTAATTAAAAAGTATGGAATAATTAGCAGTAATTAAAAGTAAATTACTCGACACATTGGTGTCATTTGTTCTTTTGTAATTTGTCACTGATTAATAAAATGTAAAACACTGTATTTTAAAAATTTAAATTCTTATTTCAAAAGTAACCTAGAACGTTACAAACTTTCAATTTTCATTTCAAGTAACCTAGTTCTATCTTCCGAAGATATCGGAAGATCGTTTACAGAAAGACATTATTATGCCTGGCTGAAACGGAGAACTAGGAGCCTCTGGTAAGTAAGGTTAATTAATTTGTTAATTAGTAATTAACACACATTTTTAATAAAGCCCTGATAAATACTTACTCCAGGAAAAAGGCTCAACTGTTACACAGTTCAAATACTAAATTATGTATTTAGTACTGTTATACGGTGCTGCAAATGCATGTTGTTCTTAAAATTAATGGTTTGGTCAGGAAAAAGCCCGGGATATATCCCGCACGCAGCACCACTGTAAGCCCGGGATATCCCACACGCCGCACTCAATGTGTTAATAAACTTATTTTTTGTAATAATAATATTACTTTTTAATAACCTACCTTAACCGAATACTTTGTAGAAATGTTGTACAACAGCTACATTTTATTCTAATGCAATATAATGCTTAGTTTTTTAAAAACCATACTTTTTACAGTTTTGTGTGTATGTATGTGTGTTAGTGCGCAATATATCAATTTTTGGGAATTTTATTCAATATTTATGGTTTACAACACAGATTATTTAACTAGAATATATTTTTCATAACAAATGAAAAAAAATCAGAATTGAGTCAGTCTCTTATGGAATTAAGGTAAGTATTACTTGGTAAAATGCTCTCCTGACAAGTATATTAAATTATGATTACAATAGTGGGAAAACAAGTAATGGAATCTCTGGGACACAGCTCTCAGTGTGATTATTTTACTGCCCTATTTGCCATAGAAATATAAAACAGGCAAATTTGTAAGAGCCTTAAAACACAAGAAACAACAGAAGGGGACATGCTATTGAAGGAAACATAAACTTTGCATTTGGTTAAATTTATGCAAATTTTGTGAAAAAAATATATTTTTTTTTATTTACACAGACAAATTGAATTTGTGAACACTCTTTTAATGTTAAAACCATAAAAAGATGCTTCTGAATTCACTTCTTTAAAATAGTTGTACATATGAAAAACTACGTTAGTTGACATTAAAGTTTTTTATACAAATTACTTATTAAACTCTCAAAGCTAAATATTTTTGTTGAAGAAGTCTGCAGGAAAAAGTGGTCAAAAAATTTTAATTATAATTAACTAAAATATCTAATAAGCAGAAACTGATTTTTTAAGTCTAATACACTTGTAAGAATTCTTTATCACTTGAAAAAACTATACCTAGGGATACTGGTTTAATAAACCACTAACTTTAAAGAGAACATGCTACCATTTACAAAGACCTGATTAAGAATCTTGAGTGTCATGGAAAAGAGAGTTTAAGTTGGAATTTGAATGTCTACAGTTTTCCATTGGTACACCATTAAAAAAAAAAAAAAAATGCCACATTAGTTAATTCTTTTTTGCTTCAATTTTCCTAAGAGATATTAGTTCTATTGTAATTTTTTGTAAAAATATTTTCTTAATTTTATTGCTGTATAAACATTATTAATAGGAAAAGACCCTCACTACTAATTGTAATCAGCAACATTGTACAGTAATTCTTTTAAAGAACTTTGGTAAACACTTTCAACTCCATCAGCTTCAAGTTTGTCTGGACTATTTGTTGGCTCTTTTCTTTCTTCTGCCCATTTCATACTGTCTTCACAAGATAATCGCAAATTTTCCAATTTGTCTGAGGTATATTGATATGTTGGAGACATAATTAATGACAAAAAATCTGTAGAATCAATATAATTGTTATTAATAAGATTTGTCGTTTCCTTATTTGTAGATGAACAAGATGGTTCCAACCAAGATTGAACTGGACTAGATGGCTGGTTGCTAGAGTTACTTTGACTTGATTGTAGTAAAATATTTTCTTCTGCTATTTTGTTTTTCTCAGGCATCTAAAACAATGCAACATGAAGAAAATTAAAAGTTATAAAGATGTCAAATTTTATAAACCATAATTCAATGTTTTAAAAATTATTTTAAAATGGTGACCAGATAAAATTAATAATTTTTTAAAATTTGATGAAGCACGCCACATAGCAATCGAAAACGTTCTGTCTCAGTAAGTTTTAACAAATTTACAAAATTTAAAGTTTGGATAGTCATAAACTATTGTTTAAGTGATTAATAAGATTCACCGAACATAATGGACTACAAAATTCAAGAATTTTTTAAATATCGAAATCTTGTTGCTGTTCATGACGAGCTGGTTATTAATTACTTATTACACTTTGATGTAACTTGCGACTAGACTTTTTGCTAACTAAAAGTTGTTAAATTGTTAACTTACACTTGGAGGAAACGTTTTTGTCTTACAACTTCTTCAGCCTCGTATTTTTGCCGCTAGAAATGCTGCAGTTGTACTTCCTCGGTACCATTTATTTTTAAAAGTTAAAAGTGATGTGATCAGAAGAGTATGTGTGATCTGTGCTGTGTTTGTTCATTTAGGATGCCATTTTTATGTGTGTTGCTATGTCTATATATTTCATACTGTTCTGGTGTTTTTAATTTATAGCCTTTGTAACATATCAATGGAATTGTAAGTGACACTATTTTAGAAAGTTTTTGTCTTACAACTTCTTCAGCCTCGTATTTTTGCCGCTAGAAATGCTGCAGTTGTACTTCCTCGGTACCATTTATTTTTAAAAGTTAAAAGTGATGTGATCAGAAGAGTATGTGTGATCTGTGCTGTGTTTGTTCATTATGCTTTAAAACGATATGTAGTACATAATATTTATTTCATTCCAATGTAAAATATGTATAGTGAAGTGTAGTCATGTATAGTGTTGCTATTTTATTTTTTTAAATTTGTATACATTTTTCAAATGACCATAATTCCATCTATATGTAAGTAATCAATTCATATGGATATGAAAGCTTGTTTCATTCCCTTTACAACAATATATAATTTTTATTTTTGTATTATATTATTTGTCAGGGATTTTTTATATTTTACCTAAAAACCTCCAGGCAGATAACGACGAGCGAATACTAAGAGGGTAGGGTTGTAAGTGTAAATGGACTTGCCAGTAATATGGCAGTATCCCAACCCCATATCTGGCGGATTACTGTAATTGTAGTAATAAAAGTATTACTGACTCAGTCTCAGTCTGCTGTTGCAATGAATTACTCTACATCCATATAATGACTACTAAAACCCTCCTTTGCTCTAGTTATAGCTTTGACTATAATGAAGAAAATGTATATCTTTATATTCATTAAACATATTAATTGATTCCATCTTCACGTAAGCTACTAGTTTTCAACTAAAAACACTTGTAAATATGTTACACTTGCCTATTGTAGCACTTACTTTTATAATTGTTGAGGATGGCAGTTCGGGAGATCTGTCTCCTAGTTAATTCAGACAGTAACAATCGATTTACAATCTGAGTTGACAATGGGCCACTTCTCCCGAAACGGCCGTCCTCGACAATTATAAAAGTAAATGTTACTCTAGGCAAGTGTAACATATTTACAAGTGTTTTTAGTTACTCACTAAACATTCCTATCAAGTATTGATATGACATAGATTGTAACAAAACAATTATTGCCAAAAGCAATACAAAAATTTATTCCATGTTATCAAAAACATTTGTATTAATAAATAAAAATGTAACAAATGGTTACATCTATTTTCAAGTTAGTTGTCATAGAGTCAAAAAAAATCTACAGTTCATTAAATTACATAGAAGCTCACAATAATTAATATATCAGTCCTATACAGATGATTAACTCTCCAAGTGCTGGTAATAACACTTTGTAGCGCTAGGTGTTTTTTATGCGCAGGATTTTATGTTTAATCAAATAGAAAATACAAATACCTCTGAAGTATAACATATTGTACATGAAAATGTTCACAATGACCAAAAGAATAAAATTATGTAAAACAGAAAATTATCAAGTTATATTGAAGCATAAAAAACTGCCGATGAATAGAAAACACAAATTTTACTAGAAATTTTTCTTCCTTTAAAGTTAATCTTAGAATCACAGAGCAACCCTAGATGCACAATTCAGTCCTGAATGTAGAAAAGTATAACATAAATAGTTTATATTCACAAATAATTAGTGTTTTTAACATAACACGCATCACCGTAACAAAAAAAACATCAACAATTTTTAATTATTTATCTCCCAAGGAGATAACTTGTGATCAGGCAAACCTGTCTTTCTTGGCAATTATTATCACTTTACAAATATAACATAAAAATCAAAGTCATATAGGCCTATATATATATAAATATCGCAATATGTATTCTTGTGTATTAATAAAGAACTTAAGAAAGATTTACAATTCAAAGATTTTCGTTGGCTAACAGTACACACATCATCAGGAATATTAAACAATTAATCAACTGTAAATTCAGTTATAATTCTTGTATTTGTATTTTGACGTAGTTCTTTATATATATTGTAACATTTTGGAATAGCAAGTAAGAAAGGCACTATGTATAATATAATATAAATATGTAAGTAAATTCACACCATAAAATAACCAATTATGAAAAAAGAGAAAAATGTAAACATAACCTAAATTGCCAAAATCGTAACATTTAATCACAAGTTTAGAACAATAACCACTATAAAAAAAAAAACAATATAATAGAAACAATTTAATGTGTAACAGTTTGAAAAGAACACTAAAACTATTTAAATAAAAGTAAAAGTCTTTAAGTGTTAAGAAAAGTGAAACCATTTTAAGATTGCACAAATAGACCAAGACGGGTTGGCTAACGTATTCAGTGAAGTGCGCACATTGTGAATAGAACAGCTGATAATTTAAACTTAGTCGGGAGATATAATATTTCAATGCAGTTGCCTGCAAAGAAATTAAAATCTAGTTATTAAGAACATGAAATGTACCAAAGGCAGTGAATACAGCATCCGTAAAGCAGGCAACAACGATTAAAAAAAAAGGAAATAGTTGGTTTAGCCATTTTTAAATGCGTGGCTTAGCGTCGCTTCAGTCACACACACCTACTCAAGCAAGACAGACGTGTTTCAGAATTGGCAAATAAAATTTAACGAATTCAAACTTAGTGCGGGAGTGTTAGTCTCGAATTCAATTAACACTACAAAATACTTTCAAGAAAATTAATTAAAACTATTTATTTAAGAAGATCTTATTAAATATTTTGATAAAGGCTGATAAGTGGAATCTGCAATCTAAAACACTTAAGTATCTAGGCTAGATCCATTACTACATTTTGAAATTTTGCAGACATTTATAAAAGAAAAGAAACCAGTGAATTTATTATAAAATTAAACTATAAAAGAAAACATTTAGAAAGAATATTAAGGAACAATTTTACTTAGAAATAAATTAATTTGTAACATAGTTTATAACATTTATAGCTTAGATTTTTTTGTTCTTGTACTTTAGAGTGCCAAATAAGATTTCATTATTCAAAATTTACAACCTACCAGATAACCCGAGATTAAGAGAACTTGTGCTAAACCAAAAATTAAAATCAATTTAGGCTAAATTAAATAAAAATTGTTGCTGCCTAAAAGAGAAAGACAATTTAGCGTAATAAGACTTATTATAATAGAGGAAACTTATAGTAAATTTGTAAAACCTAAAAAAAGGAAAAAATTTTAATTTATTAATAGAACTTATAATTGCTAAGACATTGTTTTAAATGATACATTAAACTTGTTATTAAAAAAAGAAAGCTCTAGAAAATTTATTTATCTTAAAATAAATTAGAAAATTTACTAACCTACCTTGAACTAAATAATTGAGAAATTTTATTAAAGACAATTTTGAAAAAATACATTTTAAGAATTCATTCATAATATCATAATAAAAGAAATTATCACAATATATATATATATATATATATATATATATATATATATATATATATATATATATATATATATTTAGGTTAGTTTTGGTTGTAAAGATTATTTAGATTTTTTGGACTAGGAGACTGACAGACTTACCTTGGTAAGAGTCCACTCTGTAGTCTTGAAATAGAAACACAAAAGCACTTGAACAATGATATATTTCAACCACACAGTGGTCTTTGTCAATCGAAGAAAAAACACAAAAAGAAATATGAGAGAATGAAATAAAATAATTGTAATCACAGATTGTGTAGAGTAGAAATCAGATGTCACAGATGCACAGATTAAAGATATATTTTTTTTTTCCATGAGCATATGAGTGATTATAGTTTATATAAGTCTGTGAGGGGAAAAGAGATAAGGCTATTTGGAAAAAAAAATAATAAATAAATAAATAAAAACATGAATGGATTTATCTGATGTTGAGGTTAGGGGATTCTCTGGACTTGGTATACCACTGGTATGATAGTTCCCACCTTCTCAGTTCTGAGGGATTGCAATCAGGGGGGAGTGATTTAATTATGTTTGTGGTATAGCAGTCATCAAAGTTATGATGTTGTGACTCGCAGCATGTTGAGCTGTTGGTCTATCCATATTCATAATTTTAACATCATGTCTGTGGCCATTCATTCTGATATTCAGACCATCCGTGGTCAGGCCTATGTACTGTGCTGAGCAAAGTTTACATTGTAGCTGGTATATGACATTTTTCGATGTACAATTATGATGACCCTGTATTTTGAAGACCATTTTTGTTGTTTGGCTGTTGAAACAATTTGCTGAGGGGTGTATTGGACACGTCTTGCATCTAGGTCTATTGCATGGGAAGGAGCCATGAGGAAGTTTGTGTGGTTTCTCTGCAACTGTCAGACATCACAACATACAAAATACTTACAGATAACCCTACTACAGAATTCAACAATTTACTCTCGGACCTACTCAAATATACAGCTCCTGAACAAAATATTTCGGAAACATCTCTAAATTATTATATAATGAAAACCCCTCTACTCCTCAATTCTATATATTACCAAAGATCCACAAAAACATAATCCCTCCACCTGGTAGACCAATAATTGCTGGCTGCAATTCAGTAACAGAAAGAATTTCAGCTTTCCTCGACTCACACCTTCAACCCTTAGTAAAGAACCTTCCATCACATACCCAGGACACCAATCATTTCATAGATCGACTCTCACAAATATCTGTACCTCTACCCCCGGTAACTATTTTGGTCACCATAGATGTCACCTCTCTCTATACCAACATCCCTCATGCACACGGCCTATCTGCAATAGAGAATTTTCTAAACAAACGCCCAGGAAAGCCTTCTCCCACTACACCTTTTCTTGTGAGCCTGACCAGGTTCATCCTCGAGAAGAACAACTTTCAGTTTGAGGGAAGGAACTACCTTCAAATAAAGGGAACAGCAATGGGCACCAGAATGGCACTATCGTACGCAAATCTGTACATAGGACTGTTGGAAGAAAGTTTTCTAAAGACACAAACACACCAGCCATTATGTTGGTATAGATATATAGATGACATCTTCCTAATTTGGACACAAGGTGCTTCAACACTTGAGGCATTTTTAGACAGCCTGACACAATTCTCCACACTTCAATTTACCTGGGAGAAATCTACATCAGCCATCACCTTTTTGGATGTAGAGGTAACACTCCAGAATGGAAATATCAACACACGATTTCACATCAAACCGACATAACCACCTACAATATCTCTATTTCGACAGCAACCACCCAATAAACATAAAACGATCCATTCCATACAGTCAAGCAATCAGGGGTAAGAGAATCTGTTCCAATGATAGGGAATTGGAAGATTCTAATAGAATGATATCAACAGCCTTCCAGAAAAGAGTTTACCCAAAAAAACTCATTGAAAACCAAATTCATTCAGCACAATCCTTGGTTCACCATAAACCACAAACAGAACAAAATAAACTGTCTTTAATAACAGACTACCATCCTGGTCTACATAAACTCAACAAGATATTGAGAGAGATGGCTTCAAAATTCTTCAAGCTTCCGTCCACACCAAAAATCTTTTCACCGATCCACCGCAAATTTGGTACAGGCAACCTCCCAATTTGAAAAACATCCTAGTACATCCTAAACTACCAGACCCTGATGCAGAGAAACCACACAAACTTCCTCATGGCTCCTTCCCATGCAATAGACCTAGATGCAAGACGTGTCCAATACACCCCTCAGCAAATAGTTTCAACAGCCAAACAACAAAAATGGTCTTCAAAATACAGGGTCATCATAATTGTACATCGAAAAATGTCATATACCAGCTACAATGTAAACTTTGCTCAGCACAGTACATAGGCCTGACCACAGATGGTCTGAATATCAGAATGAATGACCACAGACATGATGTTAAAATTATGAATATGGATAGACCAACAGCTCAACATGCTGCGAGTCACAACATCACAACTTTTGATGACTGCTATACCACAAAAATAATTAAATCACTCCCCCCTGATTGCAATCCCTCAGAACTGAGAAGGTGGGAACTATCATACCAGTGGTATACCAAGTCCAGAGAATCCCCTAACCTCAACATCAGATAAATCCATTCATTTTTTATTATTTTTTTTTTAATTTTTTTTTTTTTTGCCAATAGCCTTATCTCTTTTCCCCTGACAGACTTATATAAACTATAATCACTCATATGCTCATGGAAACAATATATATATATATATATATATATATATATATATATATATATATATATATATATATATCTTTAATCTGTGCATCTGTGACATCTGATTTCTACTCTACACAATCTGTGATTACAATTTATAATTATTTTATTTCATTCTCTCATATTTCTTTTTGTGTTTTCTCTTCGATTGATAAAGACCACTGTGTGGTTGAAATATATCATTGTTTAAGTGCTTTTATGTGTTTCTATTTCAAGACTACAGAGTGAACTCTTACCAAGGTAAGTCTGTCAGTCTCCTAGTCAAAAAAATCTATATATATATATATATATATATATATATATATATATATATATATATATATATATATATATATATATATATATATATATATATACATATTTTAGGTTAATTCTAGTAGAGCTTAAAGCTTATTTAGGAATTTTTGGACTAGATAGGAGACTGACAGACTTACCTAATGGCAATAGTCCAAAACTGCAATCTCTTGGAAATAAATAAATAGACACATATAAAAAACTTAACACACTATGAAATATTTCCATCAAAAATGATCTTTCTCAATCAAAAAAGAAAAGACTGAAGTGAACCACAGATGTGTATAAATATCCAAATGTCACAGATTCATAGTTTATGATATAGTGCTATATGTGATTTGTATAAAAATTAATTATTTGAAACTAGATAGTCTGTCAGAAAGAAGATAAATGGAGTTGTTAAAAATGGTAGAAGATAGGGGTAAGGTAAAAGGAGTTTTATCTGATGTTGAGGTTAGGAGGCTCTCTAGATTTGGTGTACCACGGGTATGATAACTCCCATCTTCTCAATTCTGAAGGGCTGCAATTTTTAAGGGCTTATCACTATTCTCTACACTTCAATTCACCTGGGAGAAATCTACAGCAACAATCACCTTCTTAGATGTAGATGTAACAATCAGAGATGGGAATATCTATACAGGTGTCCATATCAAACCAACAAACCATCTACAATACCTACATTTCAATAGCAACCACCCTATGAATATAAAAAGGTCCATACCATACAGTCAGGCAATCAGGGGAAAGAGAATTTGTTTCAACGATACAGCATTTCAGGACTTTAATAGGAAGACCTTACTACCTTTCCAAAAAAGAGGATATCCTAAACAACTTGTTGAGGATCAAATCCTCTTAACTCAATCATCTGATGAACCCAGACCACCTATGGAAGACAACAAACTGTCTTTAGTTGCAGATTACCATATAGGCCTACAGAAGCTGAACAAAATATTAAAGGATGGCTTCAAGATTCTTCAAGCTTCCACCCACACCAAAGATCATTTCTCAAATCCATAACATATTTGGTTCAACAACCTTTTAATTTGAAAAATATTTTAGTACATCCAAAATTACCAGATCAAAGTATTGAAAAACCGCCTAAACTTCCTCATGGCTCCATTCCGTGCAATAGACCTAGATGCTAGACATCTCCAATACACATCCCAACAAATAGTTTCCATAGCCTAGCAACCAATATGGACTTCAAGATTCAGGGTCATCATACTTGTACATCCAAAAATGTAATATACCAGCAATGTAAATTCTGTCCAGCACAGTACATAGGCCTTACCACGGATGGTCTGAGCATCAGAATGAATGGCCACAGACATGACGTTGGAACCATGAACATAGACAGGCCAAACACTCAACACGCTGCTAGTCACAAAATCACATCTTTCAATGATTGTTATACCACCAAAATAATTAAGGCCCTCCCCCCTGATTGCAACACTTCAGAATTGAGAAGATGGGAGTTATCATACCAGTGGCACACCAAATCTAGAGAGCCTCATAACCTCAACATCAGATAAAACTACTTTTACCTTCCCCTAACTTCTACCATTTTTAAACAACTTCAATTACCTTCCTTCTGACAGACTATTAATATCTAGTTTCAAATAATCAATATTTATACAAATCACATATATCACTATATCATAAACTATAAATCTGTGAAACTGTGACATTTGGATATTTATACACATCTGTGGTTCACTTCAGTCTTTTCTTTTTTCTTTTTTGATTGACAAAGATCATTTTTGATCGAAATATTTCAATAGTGTGTTAAGTTTTTTTTATGTGTATTTATTTATTACCAAGAGATTGCAGTTTTGGACTATTGCCATTAGGTAAGTCTGTCAGTCTCCTATCTAGTCCAAACATTCATATATACTGTAATGTTTTTACATAAAAACACAAAAGTAATAAATAACAATAATTCAGAATATAAAAGAAGTAAATTAAAAATGGATGAAAAAAAAAGAAAATTTAAACAATGGAGCCATAACCTAAGAAAAAATAATCATAAAATATTAAAACCAAGATGGCAGCTAGTATAATTATGAAACAGCTGATGTTTTCCAAATATAGAAATGTACAAGACCTAAAAATTATTGCATAGAGGATAAAACTTAACTGTCCAGGTAAGGACATGAAGATCAAATAATCAGCGAGTTAAATTACAGATGTTTCAACAATTGACAAAGTTTTATTTTTTCCCTAGAAATTTCAATTAGAAAAAATGCATGTTAGAGAAGCTTGCATTGGAACAGGAAGCAAAAACTTAGTTGGCCAAAATTTCATTTAAAGCAAGAATTCAAGCATAAAAAAATAGTGATGAAAGATTTGTTTATAGAAATTAATATAAAAGGCTAGAAATTTGGACAAAAACATTAAACGTCAGATAAGTAATTAAATTTAAGAAAAGATTGTAAACTATTATATTGTAAATTCAAAACTAATAACTTTAGGCCTAGGCGTTTCTTTTATAAAATGTATTACAACATTAATTGCATAAACTAGATTTTAATTTGTCATAACACCCACCGAATAACCTGAAAGAAAGAGTCTTGTGATGTTTAACTAAATTAGGAAATAGAGAGGTGTATTAAAAAAAAATAATATTGTAACTAGAATAAAATTTTTTAAAAAAATGGTAAGTAATAAAAAATAAAAGTAATAGGAATCTAAATTTTACTGTTAGGGTTACAATTATTTTGTAATTCTAACTGGCGCCCCGCAATTTATTATTTTCTAAAGATTAGTATTATTCAATTTTGTTATATATATATATATATATATATATATATATATATATATATTGTAACATTTATAGAATGGGCTATATAATGTTCTTTAAGAATTGGAAAAATAAATTAGAAATAACCCACACAAAATTAAAAAAAAAGAAATTCATTAAAAGATTGATTAGATTAAATTGAAACTAAATTTAGGTAAAAGGCTAGAATTGTAAACAAGGTATTTGAACTGTAAAATCGATTAGGAAATGTGTTATATCAAAACCCATAACACATAAATTAAAACAAGATAATCTAATAATAATTATATTCAAACAAAATTGTAAATATTAGTAACATAGGGCATAAGTAATTACTTGAAGGAGAAAGTGAAAAACAGTAGTAAACAAATTGAAAGGTTATGTTCTATGAATTCAGCTCAAAACACACACAATTCGGAAATATTACAAAAGTAAAACGCAAAGACACTTCACACACTAATAATAATAATTAAATAAACACTGGAAGGTTTGTTAAGGATCGGAAAATTGAAACAGTATGTTAACAAAATTAAAACTGGTGAAAACAATCGCGTTATTGCATCAGCTGTAAAAACAAATGGAAGTAGGTCAGAGACAGTCGACTCTAGTGGGAAGGAATCGAACTAAATTATTGCAACATGTGTTTTAGAAGAAGGAGAAGCCGCCATATTTGTAACATTTTAAAAAGAAAAACGAAGCGTTAGTTTAGTTGGAGATAGCGTGGGGGACGCTACTAGATCGGAGCTGCGATCTACCAGTCAAAATTTTACATTGGAAGGAATTCGTCAAAATTATACCGTTTTGGGAAGAAACTTGGCAATTTTAAATAAGGATAAGAGAATTTAAAGATAAAGTACAGTGGTAATATAATTTGAAGGAACTAAAACGAATTTAAGTGTGTAAAAAGTGAAATTTGAAGAGAACGGAATCTTACGTAAGCGACCTGCAGAATTTCAATATTTGATAAGTTAAGTATATAGCGCTATAAAAAATAAACTTTAGTGGACTCTTAGGATAATAGGGAAGTTTAATTTTGTACATTAGAATATCTTGTGATTAATAGTAATAAGATCATAATCCAGTTCAAATAATTTCGCCTTTTTGCTCATTCCAAATTAAAGTTTTTCCATCAGGAAAATATTTATTAAAACAAATTTCAAAATTTAATATTGTTTTTCAAAATTTATTTAATTAACAAAAGAAGTAAAAATATAGCCCATGCTATAAACCCCGAGATAGTAAGAGATCTTAAAATTAGCCTAGGGTATATGAAAATTTGTAACTAAAAATCAAAGAAAGTGAGTTTAGTATATTGTGTTAAAATTTGTTAAGTTTATTTTTGTTCTGTTTTATGTTTAAATGTTAAAATAAAATTGTTATAATAAATGTTAATGAATTGTTTCTGAGTAGTTTTTTTTTGTTTTAAATAGAAATTTGATATCATTATTCAAACATTCATTAAATAGTAAAACCCAGTTGTATTGCGTAAGAGAATAATCATTATAATATATATATATATATATATATATATATATATATATATATATATATATATATATATATATATATATTTATAGGTTAGTTTTGGTTGGTAAAGATTATTTAGATTTTTTGGACTAGGAGACTGACAGACTTACCTTGGTAAGAGTCCACACTGTAGTCTTGAAATAGAAACACATAAAAGCACTTAAACAATGATATATTTCAACCACACAGTGGTCTTTATCAATCGAAGACAAAACACAAAAAGAAATATGAGAGAATGAAATAAAATAAATATAAGTTGTAATCACAGATTGTGTAGAGTAGAAATCAGATGACACAGATGCACAGATTAAAGATATATATATATATAAATTGTTTCCATGAGCATATGAGTGATTATAGTTTATATAAGTCTGTCAGGGGAAAAGAGATAAGGCTATTGGGAGAAAAAAAAAAAAAATTTTTTTAAATGGATTTATCTGATGTTGAGGTTAGGGGATTCCCTGGACTTGGTATACCACTGGTATGATAGTTCCCACCTTCTCAGTTCTGAGGGATTGCAATCAGGGGGGAGTGATTTAATTATTTTTGTGGTATAGCAGTCATCAAAAGTTGCGATGTTGTGACTCGCAGCATGTTGAGCTGTTGGTCTATCCATATTCATAATTTTAACATCATGTCTGTGGCCATTCATTCTGATATTCAGACCATCCGTGGTCAGGCCTATGTACTGTGCTGAGCAAAGTTTACATTGTAGCTGGTATATGTACCACAGGGTCATCATAATTGTACATCGAAAAATGTCATATACCAGCTACAATGTAAACTTTGCTCAGCACAGTACATAGGCCTGACCACGGATGGTCTGAATATCAGAATGAATGGCCACAGACATGATGTTAAAATTATGAATATGGATAGACCAACAGCTCAACATGCTGCGAGTCACAACATCGCAACTTTTGATGACTGCTATACCACAAAAATAATTAAATCACTCCCCCCTGATTGCAATCCCTCAGAACTGAGAAGGTGGGAACTATCATACCAGTGGTATACCAAGTCCAGAGAATCCCCTAACCTCAACATCAGATAAATCCATTTTTAAAAAATTTTTTTTTTTTTTTCTCCCAATAGCCTTATCTCTTTTCCCCTGACAGACTTATATAAACTATAATCACTCATATGCTCATGGAAACAATTTATATATATATATATATATCTTTAATCTGTGCATCTGTGTCATCTGATTTCTACTCTACACAATCTGTGATTACAACTTATATTTATTTTATTTCATTCTCTCATATTTCTTTTTGTGTTTTCTCTTCGATTGATAAAGACCACTGTGTGGTTGAAATATATCATTGTTTAAGTGCTTTTATGTGTTTCTATTTCAAGACTACAGTGTGGACTCTTACAAGGTAAGTCTGTCAGTCTCCTAGTCCAAAAAATCTATAATATATATATATAAAGTTGTTATTAAAGAGTTTTTGAAGGTTTGAAATTTTGGAATTTTTCATTAACTAATTGGTTTAAAAAATAAATGTTAATTTTTTAAAAGAGAAAACCAATGAAATATTAACATAAAAATATAGTTCAAATATAATGTATAAAAACCATTTTCCCATATCCATACGCTGGACATGATTTAAAAATCTTGTCAGTACATTCTTCACATTTTTGTGACAAAAAGCCAGTGCCTCTTAAAAATATTAAATATTTAGCATGTTTCTTTTCTTCCATGTTTCTCTACTATGAAGACAGATAAGATTATTATTAACACAAGTTTGTCAGTCTTCTATCTAATCCAATAAAACTCTAACAGTTAAATAAGATATACATCCCGTTTTCTTAGATAATATGCCAAATAAGGAATACATACTTTCTTTGACAATGTCAATGTCATTACAGGTTCATTGTTGCTTTTATTTGCTACGTTAACAGTCACACCACATTTATGTGTCCGTTCACTCACCTGAAATGTTAAAAAACAAATATAAAGAAATTCCTCTAATAAAAAACACAAATATCAACTTAAAAATCAAATTAAAGTCTTACTATAATAACATCTGACATAACCTTCCACAATGTTTTTTCACATGAATAAATCTATGACAATATCTTGACATTATGGTAAGTTGTTAATATTGTTTGTTAGTTGTTTGCACCATCATAAGAATTTTGAATAATCAGTGAACAAAGATTTTTATTATTGATTTTTAATTTGGTAAAAATACAATGGCTATTCAAAAGGCCTAAAATATTAAGGAAGAATCACTATTACAGATAAAACAAAGAGATGTATAATTTGTAAAAACTTAATTTTAGATATGTATTTTTTGATGATATAAGAAATAAAACTGTAGTTTACTACGGTAAATTCTTGTTATAACGAAACTTTAAGGGCAAGTGGAATTATTAGTTCATTATAACGAGTTTTGTATTAACAGTTTTTTAAACACACAAGTTTATATTAGGCCTCAAACACATAAGTAGAAAGAAACAGTTTTAAATACAAAAATAACAAAAGTATAAGCAACTATAGTATAAACCATTACATAGCACCCTAAAATTAGACAGTAATCTTTTTTTTTTTTGACAGGAAAGGGCAGGTTAAATTCCACACACGTACTATTTTATGCAACAATTCTGTGAACTCAGTTCTACCTCGGTTGTATACCGTACTCTCTGGGTAATGAAGAGTGCTTCCATTATGCCTTTTGTAGATTTTTTTCAATTACTTCTTTCAGATCAGGCTTTTCCTCAAAACCATTTTCATCCGCCTTCTCAGTAAACTGAAAAGTTTGGCCATGGCTCATTCAATATTATATTCGATGAGGCAATCATTGCTTTCATAGCATGTAGCACATTTAATTTTATTGTTGGTCGATTAACTTTAATGTTCACAACAACATAAAGATTGTCTCTTTATTTTTTATTTGAACAGTACATTATGCCTCGGTCCAATGGCTTTATTCTGGATGTTGAGTTTAGGGAAAAGGTATAATTTCTATGTTACCTAGATCCAAGCCAATACAATTATGGCCTCAGTAGTCCAAAGTTTCATTTTTTTTCCGTCCCATCTGTATTACAAAAGAACACAACTGTTAGTCTCACTTTGCTCTTTATTTCACCATGGCAATTGACCTTTTTGTTAAGGGTTTTAACTGGCAAACTGGTTTCATCGATATTAAATATATATTTTTTGTAAATCTTTATAAATGTAAATCCTCTATAAATGCCAATGTTAATGCTTTTGTGATAATCGATTTTATCTCATGAAAAAATGATTATGGATTTACATGAAATGTAGATTTTGAAATCCTATACTTTTCTGAAATCCCCTTTCTGATCAAAACTCCTTCATTGATGTCTTAACACATTGAATGCCAACTAGTTTTCAGATAACCTTCAAACATATTTTTTTGTGTACTTTTTGTTCAAATAAGGACAAAACATAACATTTTGTTTTCTAGTGTGTTTGTTCATTTAAACTAGTTTAGATTTTATTGTCGTCGGACACCGGTGACTGTCATGGCACGACAAATATTTATACTACGAGGCACCCAAACCGGTTACATTGTCGATTTACTACGCATTCCTCGTTGAAGGCCAATCTTCCGAATGAATTTAAAATGTTAACATTTTATTGTATTTTTTCAATAAAAATTCAAGTATAAATATATACTATAAAGTATTTTCACAATATTATATATATTTTTAAACAATAAATATAGCTATTAGATTTTTCTCACGTATTTTATAAGTATGCAATTTAAATTTGTAGCATAACTGTAGTTTTGTTTGAAAATATTTTTTCTCGAATAATTAGAATGTAAATATAATCTAAACATTATTCTCACATTTGTGTTTCTATTGTTTCAGTATAAGTATGTTTTAAATTGAGCTGTTTTTGCGAATTATATATGATCTTATGAATTGGAAGAAGGCATTTTAAATTAAAGTTTTTAGTTTCTAATTTTCGAATTGTTCAGTTTTTAGGTGAATTATTTTTAAGATCAAATCAAATGTAACACTATTCTAGAACATAATGTAGTTCTACAGAGAAGAGTAAATAAAAACCACTTCCTTCTAACATTTCCTTGTTCTCTTGAATTTTGTAGTCCATTACATTCGATGAAACTTAATTAATCACTTTTACATTAGTTTATGACTATCCAAACTTTAAATTTTGTAAGAACTTACTGATACAGAATGTTTTCGATCACTCAGTGGCAATCTTCATCAGTCTTCTGCTCCACAGAGCGATCGAAAACATTCTGTCTCAGTAAGTTTTTACAAAATTTAAGTTCAGATAGTCACTAACGTAAAAGTGATTAATTTCCTTGTAATTCTGAACTTCTAGTTTCCCAGTAATTATAGTCTTGTAAAAAAAGTAAAAATATTTTCTGAGCCCCAAGTTGCAGGAACACGCAGAGGCTGTGTCGGGCACCTCATTTGGTTAAGTACATTGTGAATGTGCCCAACAGCTTTGTGTGATAATCTAAAGTTAAGTCTACATTGTCAGTCACCAGTGACCGCCGCGGCCCTATGCAAAAATACAGTGTCAGTCATTGGTGACCGCCATGGCAGTCAATGTGTTGAAATATTTTCAAATTTTCTTTGACTGAAATTGATTTATGTTTTAAACTTGTAAACATGGAGGACAATATAATATAACACTAAACTCAAATACACACACGAGAATTGAACAAGGAATAGAGGTATAGACAATACTGTTTGTGCACAGCAAGGGATGAATTTTTCAGCCTAGTTTCCTGGTAAGAGGAAACCTGTTCCTTTAATATATTTCTTGGAATATTACTACTTTAGTGTATTATCTTCATTTGTCTTAAGTTTGTATCTTGCTGAACATTTCTTGAATGGCGGGCTTGTATCAGATTTTGTAGTTACTCTTGAAGGTATATTTAGTTTATGTTATGTTAGGAATGTATTCAACTTTATGACAATTGCTGTTTGAATTTTTTTAAAAATTATTTTGATAATGTTTAACACCTGCCTTAAGATTCAAAACACACCACTGGACCTACAGGAGGAATATCATATCAATCAGGGTGAGTGACAGCCCTTTTGTAGCTCTCAAATCCCTCGGTAAACGCCTGATATTCCTGTGAACCCAGCATCACATAACATTATATCGATATGCTGCAATGCCTCATAAGGTCAACTGCTTTAAATATTGCGGCTAAACAACTACTTTTCTGCTGAATGGACCCTCGTCTACATGGACAAATCTGTCTTGGGAGAGTTTAGCGGAGCTGGATCCCTATACAACCTTTGTGCGAGGGTCACTCCCAGTTGGTTTACACATGAATAACTTTAAAGGTGAATTGGCAGCCATTTGTTATCACTGCTGAAAGGCTTTCGACTTGAACCTATACAAAGAAGGTGATCTTTCTTTCTGACTCAACCTCAGCACTGCAGTGTATTACCTCTGCATTATCACAAGGTGATGTTATCGTAAGGTGCAAAGAATCCCAATTCCAATTTCTGGCCAGAAAAGAAAATGTTTTACAATGGATCCCTGGACAGTGTGGACTAAATGACAACAAGCTGATAAGCTCACTAGAGCTGGTTGTGATTTTCCTCATGAGGATCCTCCCTAAAGTTATACAGCTTCGTGCCGCCTTATAAAACAATCCAAACCAGGGAAGCAGCAGCCTCTGAAAAAAGACGGGAGCTGATTGTAAGATCAAATGCCATCCTCAGTGTCCTGCCAAAGGATGTTGCTACCTTTTGGATGGTAGCCGCCCATGACTACCTTCAGAGCTGTCTACAATTAACGGGCCTCGATGACTCCACCTGTCCTCTGAGCCTAGAAGATGAAGGTACAGCTGATACCTGGCAAACTGCAGTGTTGTGGATCATGAGGTTAGTTATCTTGTAACTTATACAAAAAAAGGTTTACGAGATTGAACTGTATCCAATACCATATTCCACCACATACTGTACTTACTAACTATCCTCTGCACTACTAGATATTCAACCCAATAATTCAACAAAAAATTAATTTAAACAAGATTTATTATAGAAATAAACGAAACACATTACACATAGTCACAAATCTATATGATAGTTGACTTTAAAAAAAAAAAGGATAAGTAAGCAGAAGTAAATTTTATTAAGTTATCCTACAATTTAATTTTGAACATAGGTAGCTTGTCAAACACACTTACTTTATAGCGGAAACTTTTATTGCATTCAGAACATTTGTAAGGCATATCTCCTGTATGGATCCGCCGATGCACTAAATAAGACACTCTCTGACGAAAACACTTTCCTGTAAGAATTGTTTCTTTTAATAAACTGTTAAAACTATAATGGTTTTAAATTACATTTGTTTTAGAAACAGTTACTTTCAAGTAGAAAACAAAATAAAATTCAATTCAACTCAACAGATGAAATGTTGCATAAAGTTAAAATAATATTGGCTCTACAATAGTAATTTTATCCTCCCTATCATAAAAATTACACCAAAATGATATTGCTTAATAATATCTTCATAAAAATAATATTTAACTGTAAGTAATAGTTTGTTCCAAATCAACTAATAACTCAAATAAAAAACTTATTTACAAAAAATTAGATAGCTGTCATATTGCAAGAGAAAACCGATCTAAAGAAATCACTTGACTAAATTTTAGAAGGTTTAATATTAACCATCTTTTTCAAATGAATACTTTATTATATATTTACTAAAAAATAAACAAAATTTTAAAAAATTATAATGTTTAGAACAAAATATAACAAATTTCATTATAAACTAAATATGGTTTTCAAAGTATTTATATTAAGATAAAATTTAAAGAGAGGAAGGGTGATAAAGAAAGATTAGAATAAAGAAATTAACCCATTCGCTTAAAATGTTTTTCACACCGACTTAGCCATAAAAAACAAATTTTTTAGACAATTTTTAAATGCTTTTGTTGATTACTTCTTTTCAGTTAGTTTTTATGTTTCTTATGGAACCTATTGTTATTTTTTTATTTAGAATTACATTTACTTTCAAAATAAATAGTAATATTGATAATAACTTTTCTTTTATAATTTAATAATATGTAAAAAACTAAAATGTTTCAATGAAAAATATTAAATTAAATTTTTTTAATTTCAATTATCCTAAAATAAAAGCATAAATTACCTTTAAAAATACTCGAAAATATTCTTCATAGTGTAAAGAATGCTTCAATTTCACAAGAGTCAAGAAAAGTTAACTTTTGTGTGGTATACTTTGAAACATTCTGATAAGTGAAGCGCGATGAGGCACAGTTCACTCTCCCATTGACTGGTTCTTTGGCCGTTTAGTGGACTTAGGTGGTTTAGAACATGGAATTTTTTTGTTAGGCCTACCCCTTGGTTTAACCCTACCTCTAGTACTAACTCTAATAGGCCTAGGACAAGGATCAAGAAAACTAGGGTCATTAGCCTCCTCACTAGCAGTAGAAGACAGAGGGGCAATTATTCCATCACGGTAGATTTGATCGAGTAGCTCAAGTGGATTGGATATCTGTGAGCTTCCATCATCTGAATTAGATGGTAATACAGGCCTATCATGGACATTTGAATCAGATATTACTTTATTTACATCTAGTGGAGTCCTAGGCCTAACATAACTACAAGAGGGTTGCTAAAGTTGCACCTTATCACTTATTGCAGAACGAGGCAGATTACATTTTTCATGATGTGGTGAACCTGTTATATTACAGTCTATTATGATTTTATTTGATCATCACTTACGTCTTCATCTATTTGAGATTCAATGTTCAACTGTCCTATTTCACTTATTTCATTATCACTCTCAAATGTTTCATCAAACAAATATCACCCTAACTGTCACTGTCACATTCTCCAATAATTCTTTCAATTTCACAATCCTTCAACTCCTACTCACATTTATCAACAAATAAAATATTAATTTCACTCATTTTTAACTTAAAAAGAACAACAATTAGGTTAGCTTATAAACATATCACACAAAACTACGACATAAACACAACATTACAGACAATGTTAGCTGATCCGTCGCCAGTTGAAACGTAATTATTTAGGGAACGGACAGTCCAAAGAAGATAAAAATAAAACCATTGGAAAGCCCAAAGCCTGCAGAACAAGAAGCATATGCGATAAGTTATAATGGAGGACGGCGATTTACCGTCGCTTCACTCAGTGGCCAACCGGGCCGCGACGGCAGATCGCCGTCATTGTAAGCGAATGGGTTAAAGTTAAAAAATGGAAATTATACGAAACAATTGTACATTTCAACCTGAAATCAATAACTAGAGTAAAACAGACTGTAAAGGTAATAATCTGTATGAGAAAATATAATACAGTAAAGAGTTGATTATCCAAACTAGGAAACCGGAAGGTGTTTGGATTATCAAACATATACATTATATTGAATATAAAGCTACAGTTTCCATTTTAGAAAACATTTAGAATGTATTATTGCATACCTGTACTTTACACGATGTTACTGTAATACAACAAACAATAAGAGTAGGTATGAGGTAATGATTTATCAGTTATCAAGAAGGCAACTGCTTCACAAAATTGAAATCTTTTCAGAAAAGCCACAATAAAAATTACATAAACTGAGACATAAAACTAACTGAGAGTTTCTTGCACTGAGTAGTTGTTCTGCACAACTTTCTCTTTGCTCCTGCTGTTCCTAAGAGAGTTTCATTACTCGCATCACAAGCTATACTTCCTAATTATAGCAATCAAAATGAAAATTAACTATGTTGAAATGAAAACAATTAAAGTGAATTCAATGAAAACACACTGATAAAAAAAGTTTAACTTCCTAGAATTCAATAAATTTACTTTCACATTGAAAACAAATATCATCTGTTTTTGCAATAAAAATAAACACAAAGGTCTAGATCTTGTCTGTTGCTAATCTGGTTACTACCTTCGAATTAGTAGCCCTTAAGAAACGTATTTTAGGAATAACGCACATAATTAGATTTTAGGCTTAATAGCCCCTGTTTCCTAAGTAAACGCTTTGCTATAATTTATAGAGGGTATTGGAAAACTCTCCATGTGTTTCATTTAGGAAAATGCTGAATGAAATTATTTGGTGAACTTCAAAACCTTTAATCTAGTTATAAACATAACCTAATTAGACCAAATTGTAATACATATACATTTTTTAAAAACATACAGTGAGCATCAATTATTATGACCGCGCTACATGTTATGATATTAAAATAGTTTAGATAATTGAAAACTTGCTAAAAATTTTACAATGATGTACTGAACTGCTTGTGAGGCACTAATACAGAATAGTTTCTGTATGATTAGCAGGTTAATAAAGATTAACATAATCTCTAGATTTAAAAAAAATACCTTTATTGGAATACACTAGTCTAAAAACTATGTAACAATAATTGTAAATGTTGGCAAGCACTGATGCGCATTCTTAACATTTACTATCATATAGGTTACAACATTAAATATCATTGCATTGTTACAATAGTTATCGCGAAAGCATATTATCAACATTTAATGGGGACAGAATCAGACATAAAATTTAGCAAAGTATCGACATTTAGTACAATTTTGTCATAGATTTTTTCCTGGCGAAAAACTAATTGTTAGAGAATAATTTTTCATATAAACTGTGTAAATATTTTTTTCTATTGATAAGACTAATTTTAAAAATACTTAACTAAGTGAATACGTAATTGCTTACTTGCTGATGCGTTTCAAAACATTTGTCCCTTTTATGAAGCTAACCCTCTACTGGCGGTATCGGTGGAGTGTAAAGGCTCTAGCGGGAATGTATTTATGACTGTGGAATGGGGAGGGTTGTTTCAGTTGTATGTCATATAATAGAAAGGCTGTTGGCTTCAAAGTGTGTGTGATCATTTAATACATTTTCTTTATCCGTTGCGTAGTGTTTGTATATTTCATATTTTTCTAAGGTTGATAGTTTTTTACTTTGTTTTAATGTGTGTAGAACATTTAAATTTGTGTATGTGTGTTGGATATTTTTTAGGTGTTTTGCGTAGCTGGATTTAGGGTTTGTTTTTTTTTGGGGTAATGTGTTCTTAGAAGCGTGTAAAGAATGACCGGCCAGTTTGGTCGAAGTAATAGCTGAGACAATCGTTACAAGTTAATTTGTAAATACCTGATAGTTTGTATTTGTCAGTTGCATTTTAAAAAGGTTGTATGTGCTGTCTTAAAGTGTTTGTTGTTTTATAGGATATTTGGTAATGGAGATTTTTGAATGTGGAGGCTATTTTGTGTTTTTTTGTTGTGGTAGTTGAGGAATATGTATTTGTTGTTTTTTGTGTGGTTTGTCTGCGTGGCCGTTTGATGGTGTTTATGTTTAATTTTCCTGAGTATGTTGTAAATGAGTGTGTGTTGGTAGCCGTTTTGTTGAGCGATGTATTTATGTTCTACACACATTAAAACAAAGTAAAAAAACTAACAACCTTAGAAAAATATGAAATATACAAACACTACGCAACAGATAAAGAAAACGTATTAAATGATCACACACACTTTGAAGCCAACAGCCTTTTCTATTATATGACACACAACCGAAACAACCCACCCCATTCCACAGTCATAAATCCATTCCCGTTAGAGCCCTTACACCTCACCGATGCCGCCAGTAGAGGGTTATTTTCGTAAAAGGAACAAATGTTTTGAAACGCATCAGCAAGTAAGCAATTACGTATTCACTTAGTTAAGTATTTTTAAAATTAGTTTAATCAGTGAATTCAAGATGATTACATCAAGCAACTTCTATTGATAAGGTTTAGATAACTGTCAATTTTGCATGACTAAGATTCGGATAATCAATGCCATATTGTATTTAAAGAGGCTGATTGGTATTTTGAACAATATATTTACACTTGTTTTAGTAGACCATCTACCTAAAACCTGGCTTAGTATAGCACAGTTTTGAAAAATTAAAACATAATCTACTACTAAAATTAAAGAAAAAAATTCAACTTACCATGCAGTAAAGCACACACTGTCTGCTTACAACAATATAGCAGCAATCAAACTTATTAGTAAGTGGAAACATCAGTTAGGCCTGAAAATACATGTTAGTAAATTATATTTTCAAAAAAGCAACTTTATTGTGTTTGTGTGTGTGTGTATGTGTATATAATTAAGAGATGGAAAATACATTGTGCTCTATTTCCTGGAGCATAAGAGATTGGACCACAAGTAAATTAAGAGCATAGAAAAAAATAATCAAATTTAACATTAATTATAAGCGTTATCTTTCACAACTAAACTGAAGATTTAAACATTGAGAAATAAAAAGTTGGCCTTATCTGCCCAAAAGGATGTTCAAGTTTTAATTATTACATCTTCTTTGTATTGTGTATTTATTTATCGCTTGATTGAATTCTATTTTATTTCGTAAAACATACAACAAAATTTTTCATTTATGAAAATGTTTTGGATCAACCGTCCATTGCAATGAAAAAAGGATTTCAATTTAAAACAAAAGTAAACAGGTGGAAAGTCACATAATTTCTTCTCTATAACTTAATCGAGTTGAAAACCTCTATGTATATTTTACTTTATGTAGAAAATCAGATGCCATGACATGTAGCTTAGATGACACAATATTTGTCCCTTTAACTGCTTTATATAACAAGTTAATAAAATAAAATTTTCATTTTCATTTGATTATATGATTGTTATTATACATTTCTGTGTAACATAAGAAACAAATGTATAATAGGTCAATTAATTTTATTTCTTGTAGAACTTAATATAAAAAATACACAGCTGTAATCTAATTGCTACCATAACATTTTAAGTGGTCAGTAGGAATTTTTATCCAAATTTATATCCTAACCTACTGTTATTTAATCCAAATTTAATTTAACAGTCATTTACTGACAAAATAGCCTGTGTATTAGAGGTTTCACTATAATTAATATATACACAAATTTGTTTACATTTTAGTCAAAGAATAGTTGGTACACATTTGATATAAATCAACTCCTACTTGTAAGTAAAAGCTTGAAAGTATAATATTTTAATTCACAGTTTAAATACATTTTAGAACAAAATTTGTAACTTGTTAATACACCACTGTACATTCAACAATACCATTGATAATAAATATGGTATTATAGAGGATTCAGCAACAATACCATGCATAAAGATAATATAGAACAAACCACAGGTTTCACAAGAATACGGTTTCTCCCCTGTATGAATCCTTTGATGGTTATGCAAAGTAGAGAGTTCTTTGAAAGAACGGCCACATTCATTACACTGGTATGGTTTGTCATCACTGTGATAAAGCAGATGTTTATGATATGATTGCTGAAATGTGAAACTTTTGTTGCATGTTGTACATGTGTAGGGTGTCTCTCCTGAAATAATAAACATGTTCATTAGCTACCTTTCTGTCAAACATGAAAGTTCAGAAGACCTATTAAATGTAGGCTCTATGCCAGACATGTTTTGATTAACAAATTTTATAATTCAAAGTAATATCTCTCCAATTTCTAGGTAGTAATAGGTTTGAGTTGAAGCAATAAATGTACCAGTAGGTAATTCAAACTAAGGCTCTAGAAGTGTGCTTATCTAAGAAACAATAATCCCATAGGTTTTGTCAAAACGTTTAAAGATACTAAGAAATATTGATTTTAGTTGATTTCTAAGAACTTAAGATGTATTGACAATAAATAATTTACCTGTATCATATTGTAGAATGCCAACAGAAATTATAGTTATTATATAACTATAGGAGCTATCCTAAGATCTTAACATCTTTTACAGTTCTGTTCACAGCATTTTAATCGATAATTTCCAAATGAGATGAGTGAATGCCAAATTTGTTTCTAGACCTTTGAGTGATGATTTTCTCATTTACGAGTTTTTGGCCGAAAAAAGTGTTCCTGCCTGTCCACATCCGCCATACTCGCCCGATTTAGAACCAAGCGAATTCTGGCTCTTCCCAAAAATTAAAACTGTGCTTAAAGGAAAACGTTTTGACACCATTCCTGACATTGAGAGATCCATGACCGAGCAGCTAAATGACTTTCCACAAGAAACTTCCAAAAATGTTCCCAGTCATGGATTCAACGTTGGGATAGTACTTTGGACTATAGTACAAGGACAGTACTTTGAAGGAGATTAAATTGAATTTGATGAAAGTTTATTACTTTTTGAAATTAAAAATTATTCATTGTATTTTTTTATCACACTTCGTACAACATTGGATAAAAAATGTGTTATAGATTCATTTTTTCTCCAATGAAACATTTATTTCTAAAATTAATGTTTTCTTCTAAATAATAAATCTGTGCCAATAATACAAACTTGACATATTAAATCTTCAGCATAAAAAAAACATGTAATTGCAAATAAAGTTGAATCTTTGAACACGTAGGCCTACAATACATGCTAAAGAAATTTGTGAAAGTTCTACTAATTCTGTTAAATTATAATTTTCTTTTCACTAAATCAAAACAAAAAATATATTAAAACCTACTGAAACAGCATAACTGAAAACATTTCAGGACAAAAAATGGACAGTACATACTTCACTCTACTATACAATGTCAGCTTATTAGATATATTATTACTTTTCTAAAGCCACTAGACTTTGCAAAAAACCACTACTTGCTATTATTTTTCAGCAGACGCGTTCCCACTAGGTTAGTGCATTGTTCAATGCTGTGAATCAAGGACAAGACTGTTACTCAGGTGTGTTGTATCGACGTAAGTCTGTGGAGTATTGGTGTAATACACCACTGAACACCAATACACCACAGACTCATACCAACACAACACACCACATCTGAGCAACAGTCTTGTCTGTGACTCACAGCATTGAACAATGCACTGATCTAGTGTGAAACGGGTCTGCTGAAAAATATCAGTAAGTAGTGGTTTATTTGACAAGTGATACCAAAAGTAGTAATTTATAAAAAAAACTTCAAGATGTACAACACAAAAACTGCAAGTTATTAGATATAGTTCTGTAATTAAAAAACAACTTACTTCTGAAAAAAAAAATGTAAAATCAATGCAGATTATAATCATATTTATCAAAATATACAAACAAACACAACAAAAATGTTAATAATGACGTTTTTTATGTTAATAAAGACTGTAATAAATAAATAACAATAACCCTTGCTACAATTATTTAAACACCCTTGATGTACATTTCACCAACACAGTTAGCATCATCAGAAGGTTACAAACATTCTGGGACTAAAAAGAAACAGTACACCTAAAATCGCGATGGGCTACTCCCACTCCTCCACCCAGCGACCAGTTTGTTAACCTGTACCAGCGCTGCCCGTGGAACAAGACCACACCCACCACTGACTTGTCGTGACAATTCTAAATTAAAACTAATACAAACTAGTATAAACTAAAATTATAAAAGTAATATAAACAATAATAAATTATCATATCAACTTGAACTAAACTATAAATACAGCTAAAAATCATGTATTTGGTCGTAACAAAGAGAATAAACTAGAACCAGGAATTGGGCCTTTATCAACGTTCATCAACAAATCGCCCCTAGTTTTAGCAATGAATATACTTTCATAGCTATTAATCAACCTGTTGGAGAACACTGTTTTACCCACTTTAACACTATTTATATCCAATTCATGTTCATTGTTAAGGATATGTTCAGCCACGCTGAATTTATCCTGTCTCCCATATTTAATATGGGCTAGATGTTCTTTAAATCTAGTTATAGTCTTTCTTCTTGTCTGACCAATATACATACTATTAAATCAATCATACTATTAAATGCCGCTAATTTGTGGGCTATGGTTGGAATCATTTGGAATTAATCTATTATTGTTGGTTGAGTTGTTCCTAATATACATAATATCTAAAAAGGCTAACCTATTATTGGCTTCTACTTCATAAGTGAATTTGAATGCTTGATGTTTACTGTTAATACTACATAAGAAATTCTCAATACTAGATTTACTTGAATCTTTTTAGATATTTTATGATCTCTAAAATGACAAAATTTGATTTTCTACAACAAAATATAATCTTTTTTTTTAAGTACAATTGACAAATAATACCTTAAAATTGTGTGGGTAATTTAGACCCAACAGTAAATAAAAATATTATACCTGTGTGTAGAAGATGGTGTTTTTTAAGGAAGTATTTAGTAGTAAATGTTTTCCCACAAAAGTCACAATCCCACTGTTTGCCTTCATGAGTCTTTTCATGTTGAACTAAATGTTGTTCCTAAAACCATATAAAAACAGTCTAATAACATGGTTAATTAATTATTATGCTTACACTTTGCAATGCCATGACATACACATTTACCTTATCATAAAATTCAAAGCCTATAACAGTTACTAAAAAGTGTACTTTAACATACTCTATTAACAGGTTTTACCTGAAGATTACTGAAACTATTCTATAAACTCAATATATAATCATTACATGATCAATTTTAGAAGTAGCCAAACAATAAAATAATATCTTTTTAACTCTAATATATGTCAGATAGAGAACTCCATTTAATTGGAATTTCATCACTAGATTTAGAAATGAATTTGTCTAATGTTACCATTAAAACTTATTAATTATCACTACTTTACAACTGTATCATAACACTTAAAATCTAAAGAGTAATTAAAAGTATTTCTTAAACTTTATTTAAAGCCTGTTAATACATATTTGATGTGTAAAAGGTTAGTGACAGATCACAGACCAATTCATGTTAATGCAAATACACTCTACATTTCAATTTTCTACCCAAAAATCATTTTCAAGAGCTGAAAGTTTATTAATTTAATATTAAGCAATCATTTACAGTTTTTATACTCATAAACAAATATTTAACATGTTTAAAAACACATGTATCTTATTCTTAGTAAATATTAAAACTTACAAGTCAGATTGCAAGAATTGCTTTTCATCTCTTGAAAAGAATTTTCAGATACAAAATCAAAATGTAGAGGGTATTTGTGTTAACATGAATTGGTTTGTGTTCTGTTATTAACCTTAAACACATAAGAACATTCCTATTATAAAAACCTGCTTTACTATTACTTAAAATATTCATATTTTAGAATGTTCATTTGTATGACAAATGGATTACAATGTATTTCCCTTATTACAATATTTTTCTTTATATACCCAGATAGTTTTTTAAAGCAAATTTTATTGAAAAAGGACAATCCCTAACAAATAATTTTTGTAATTATACCAAACAGAATTGATACTAAGTAGTGCTCATATTAAAGTTTTATAGATAAGGAACTTTATAAAAACTTCTCAACTTCCTGAACAAGTTCAATAGAAAACAATTTTACTGAGAGAGCAATTAAAAACGTTGATGAAACTAGAATACATACCAAAGTATAAAAGATGAAGGAAGAAAAGAGGGAAATGAAAGAGTAAATAGTCATACAAATTTATGCCAAAGGGGTTTGTTTGAACGTAATATAGAACCCTACTCACTTCAATAGAAAATTTTTAATGTGTTATTTTAAAAAAAATCTATTTAAACTTAATTTAATAAAAACATATTTAATAAACGATTGAGAATTTGTACAATATATATATATATATATATATAATAACAAAGTACGAGGCTTTAGATTAAATTAAGTTAGTTGCTAAAATAATCATCTATAGGATTTAGCAAAGAAAGACACAAATAGTTTTCTAGTGCGGACAAAGCAGGTACCATGCCATTATCCTTTCCAGGAAAGCTATAAGTTGAGTCCGGCAACCATAGACAATAGAGAAGGGTCCATAGTGGTTAAGATGGGAAATCCAGCGGCCGATATAGCCTGGGAAAATAACCGTGTACCGTTAGGTTTAGCTAATTGTAGAACTGTGGGAACTTACAAAGAACATTGGTAGTGGGAGAAAGATTAGATTTTTAATAAAAACTAAATGATCGGAAGTTTAAAGGAGTTTTTGAGAGGAGTCTCGGAGGAAGACAGATTGGTGGGGACCAGGACGGAAGTGTTGTAAAGGGAGAAATTGATTAAATTAAGTAAAGAGATTTTTTTATAAGTAAATTTTTAAAAGGGCGACGTAAAAGTTTTTTTTAGAAATATAAAGTAAGTTTTTTTGTGTGTCAAGTGTAAGTGCAGAAGGTAATAACCAAGGCCAGGATTCCAGGGAATCTTCAGAACAATAAGTATTATTTGAATATAAGTGTAGCCAACAGACATCTATCTTTTAGTTCAGAATAAATTTTAATTTCATCAAAATTTATAAAAAAATATTCTAGTTTCACCATTTCTAATTTAAAAGCAAAGTTCCCGTAATAGCGACCCGAGAGCAAGAATAAAATTTTAATACTGTTTTTTTTTTGTTATGTTATTTTATTAGAAATTTAAAGCCTCAGAAGTCCACCTTTTACCATTGTAATATTAGTTAAGATATCAATCCTGTCACTGCAAAATATTAATATAAATTTGGAATAATGTGTAGAGTTAATTGAAGAGAATAAATGCAAGTGATGTTTACAAATTGATAAGATTGTTAATTCTTTATAAACCTGAAGGTGTGACATTAATAGGTAAGGTAAATAAATAACATTTAAATATAAATTTAATTATAACAAAAGTTAAGTTATAATATATATATATATATATATATATATATATATATATATATATATATATAAAGTTATTATTATTAATTGTAAAAAATTTTTACAATTGAAAAAATTGTTTACAATTAATAATAATAATTTTATTATGTCAGTGCAACAGAAACAATAATGGGCAATGTGAAATATCACGATACACACACACACACACACAAACACACATTTGTATATATATATATATATATATATATATATATATATATATATATCATATATAAAAAGAATTAAATTGAATTGAAAACGATAATAGGAAAACTAGGTATTGTATTAATATACAATTTTACTGTCATACCAAACTTAATTTAAAGAACATCGAATTTAATGGCATACAGATATTATAGTAAATTACAAGCTCTATCCTTCTGGATAGTTACATTAGTTTTGAACTGTTTCTGTAGTGGGCTACTGCCACCATCTTGATCTCATAATGTTCCTACATGTAAATAAATATGTCTTTACTTACAATCCTACCTTTCTAAATCCTTTCCCACAAACTGCACATGTGTAAGGGCTAACATTGCTAGAAACAGATGGCGCCTCTTTCTTCTTTGTTGCATCAAGTAATTTAGACAGTACTGAAATAATCAACAAAAGTAAAATTTGAAATATTATAATCAAATTATATAACACAATGACATAATAATTAATTTTTTTATACAGAACAGGGCACTTGCTTGCTATGTGGATACATTATAACAGTGTATTGACTCAAAGAAAATAGTACTATTCATTTTTTTATCAAAGAATCAAAGTAGTACAGTAGAGCGTCAGTAATCCGGATCGTGGTTTCAGCGTGCACTGCACTCGGCGTGTAATTATTGTAGGTTCATAAATAATGGCTCCTAGAAGAAATACTCATCATATTTATCTGAATCAATTTATTTGAATCAGTATTCAATTTATCTGAATCCGAATACTCAAGTAGCAGTGAATAATTAGATGCCAGTAAGAAAAGTGAAACAAGACAGACTTTTGGTTTAACAACACTTTTTACAGGTGAAAATAAACTTTTAGTGGGTATACTGTCATGACTATTTAACCGTGCACTTGACCTTGAAAGATGGCAATAGCCAAGGCAGGAGGTAGAGGGCTGCGTTGAGTCAATACAAATACTTTCTATAGTCATGATAAGAATCCAGACACTCGTGGTTAGTAATTATAAAAGTACCAGAGGCTCCTCAGTTTCCATTCAAATATGTTGCTGATCGAAGCCTTCTGTAATATATAAATAGGCTTATAGGCAAATAACAATTTGCCTATACTGTATAAGATGACTTGCAAGCGACACTTGAAATTAAATAAATTCGATGATACATTAGATTTCATATGAAATCACAAACAATCTTTAAATATGTGCAGACATATCGGATGCAGAACCTGCTGATGTATAGAGCATTCTGAAAATGTAACATGTTTTCACAAGTAGTAGTACAAAAGCGGAAGTGAGCAAGAGCAGGTTAGTTGGAGGCTACAGAACCTGGGTAAACAGACCAGTTGATTGGCTTATCATAATTTTTTGAGACTGTTTGTAGAGAAACAAATAGGTATGCTTTTGAACTACTTTGTGGCTATACAATCAATGAAAATTCTCGAATAACCACTGAAAGGACTTCACTGTTGATGAATTAAACACTTTTATTAGGTTATTACTATAAGACAGGGACAATTGGACTTAATTACTACATAACTATTGGAAAAACAATTGGTTTCTTAAACTTCAATTTTGTAGGCAATACATATGTGAAGGTAGCTTTCTTATTATCCTTAGATAGCTCAATTTTCCTCATACTGGGACAAGTACATTCAAATTCATTAAACCTTTGGCACTCCTTTCTCTTCATTATATGTAATGCCTCCTGGGTTAAATAAAATAACTGTACTATAAATAAACATTTGTATGCCTTAAAATGTTCATAAAAACTAAAGATAATGTAAACATTGTCAAGATTTAAGAAGTTAAATTACCTGATGAGCCTGCTGAATGTGCTACTTTTGTATGAACAATAAGACTCCCTTTCATTTTAAAGGATTTTGTACATAGTTTGCAAGAATATGTTTTCTTCTTTTCATCAGAATTTTCATTTGAATGAGCCAATACTTGATGCACTGACAATAATTTATGATCTATAAATCTAACCGAACATTTTTCACACTCTAAGCCTGATAATGAACCTGAACCGAATTTTAAGATCTGTTCATTTGCTGGACTACTGCTTAAGTTATCGAGATAACCAGCTTTGGTGTACTGGGCAGAGACATCTGATCCCGAATCATCAATATTAATTTTAGTTTTGTCAATAGACAACAAAGAATTAGTCAAACCATCAGACTGTGCTATTGAACCTAGTAAATCAAACTGATTTCCAAATTTTGTCTGAATGGTTCCGCTATTATCTCTAAACGTGGTTTTATCTTTTGAAGTTGAATGTTCTAAATTATCTAATGCTTTTTCATTTTCTGTACAATCTTTTGTTAGGTGTAATTCTGTAAGTATATTGGCAATACTTTTAGAGCTGTGATTTTGTTTACATGTTTCTGAATTATAATTATCTTGAACTGGTTGAACATTACTTAGCACTAAACTGGACTTGTATTGATTAGAATCATAAAATGCTATATTCATTGAGGAATCTTCTGAACTAACAGTATTATATGACAAATTTGTTGGGAAATATTCATTGGTTTCCTGATGTTGACTTTTAGTTTTATCAAACACAAGCATAACTTCATCGCCAACAACTATCTTCTGTGATTGAATAATGTCTTCTATTGGTTTATTAATGTTTTCTTCACTGATGCCAGAATCAACACATTTGTCTGTAATACAAAACTTGTTTTTTACTGTTTCAAAAAATTTGTCATGTTCATCAATGAATTGTATACTAGACATAGAATTGTCATTGCTCTTCTTTACATTTTCATTCACTAAATGCCATGTGGTTCTACTTTTCCCTTTATTTATACAGTGATCCCTAGATTGT
Source organism: Prosapia bicincta (assembly GCA_036971475.1). Classification (NCBI taxonomy): domain Eukaryota; kingdom Metazoa; phylum Arthropoda; class Insecta; order Hemiptera; family Cercopidae; genus Prosapia; species Prosapia bicincta. Next base: position 104,202,992 of record JBAIZL010000005.1, on the reverse strand, counting down.
GACAATAAGTGACTTAATAAATGAATTGTAAGTTTATCTAATCCACATAAGGCTTCATCACAGATAGGACATTTCAAGGTTTTTGAAGCAACTGTGATAAGAGCTATACATAAGGCATTTGTAGATGAAAATGTTGCTTGACAACAAAGAGGACATCCAACCAACAACTGTGACATCTGGAAAAAAAGAGTTATTAACATAATAATATAATCGAGCTGGTCTACAAACCAAATACTTCAATATGTTTCAATTAAAAAATACAAACAAAAATGAGTCAAACAAGGCTATAGAAATAAAGAACAGCATGCCTTAACCATTAAGAAGATATGAATATGTATATGATTAAAAACAGATACTAAAACGATTTTCGCTGCTATAGAAAATAATTTAGAGGTTTTTCAATGGACTATCATTAAAGAAATTGTTGTTTCTTTAAAAGTGCTTATTAGGATCTTTACAAAACAATGCCAATTTTAAAACTGAACACATCATTATATTCTGTTTCTTTTAAATGATTAAATGATAAACAATGACTTCATGGACATCACAAATGCCTCTAACATAATTCATATAGTAAGTCATCAAGCTCCGCCTGGCCAAGATCGCTCTTGTTGTCTTTAGAAGTGTCTAACTTGTAGATGTCTCCATATCAGCGTTCTTCACTTAGATCAGGATCAGCAATTATCACCAATTATATATGAATCATATATAAACTAGAGAAATCATTCTAGGCCATAACAGTAATATAGATCCAATATAAAACTATTGTGCAAGAAACAAGGCTATGCACTTGTAAACATGTGGTTATAAAACCAACTTCCTCAGTTGTTAGCATCTTTTGTTCAAAAGTGAATATAAAAATCACTGACAAATGTAGCTGATAGGCTTCTGCCGAACTCAATGTTATTCAGGCAGTAGCCGATGGGCTAATTCTGCAGCAAATGTCTTGAATAAATATTCCTCAAATAAAAACAAATTTCATTCTCATTCTTCATCTTATTATTATAATTGTACACAAAGAATTAAAGCTGGAAGAAACATCTAGGTCAGGGTTACCCAACTGACAGTTGGTGGATTACGTGTGACCTTTCTGGTTGTTCTGTACAACCTGCCAAAAAAAATCTCCCCTGTTTCTGTTAAATTTTAAAGATTTTTTAGTTTAAAACTCTATACATTTTTAAAGTTTCTATTCCACGTGACACATAGACAAAATTTCTTCCTCACTTGAGATTTTCAATATTCCATGACATGGCCTAAAGTACTGTGACAAATATTTTATATGTGCTCATAAAAAAAATTTTGCATTTATTATAGGGATGGTTGATATTTTCTGTCACAGTCACTTATCACTGATATTCAGATCAGGTACGGTGGTACCAGTGACAAAATATGGAAAATTTCAGTTCCAGTGTCAATGGATCGAACGGAAGTTGCCTCTGTTGTCATTGGGCAAAAAATCATAGTCACCGGATGAAACGGCTGTTATTAGTTGATTTATCGCTGTAACTGGATGAAACAGCTGTCATTGCTCGATTTGTCACTGTCACTGGCCCTGCTCTCACCGCTCGGCTAATGGCACCAATTATCGTGCAGTATTGTTGGGGGAAATGTCGCTGTTACGACTGAACGGTTACTGATAATTTACCATGGCTGTCATTGGTTGATTTACTGTAACTGGTTCTACCCATTTACGTCATGTGTGGGTGGTCGATTTGAGTCAAGTTTCATAATAGTAACAGTAATGTGTACAGTGGACGCTATTTGGCCCTCGTTAGTTTGTTCTTAATTTCATAGGAGTTCATATTTAAATAAAATGAGCCCTCTAAAAAAAAAAAGCAAGGTGTGGAATCATTTCATCAGTGTGGTATGCCTGCCTGTTACTAGCACATACAGAGCAGTCTCAGTATCCCTTGTCACCAGTAAAAGTCACTGATCCAAACCTGGTGGTCACTAAAATCACCGATCCATTAAAGTCACTAGATTAACCATCCCTAATTAATTATCTATACTTAGTGTCAGAGTAATAAAAAGTAGATTTTTCTGACAATAAAATTTCAAAACTCTCTCCCAGGGAATGCTCATTTTTGTAATTTTGATGTGACCTGCGACTTTGTTCATAAAGAGAGTTGTGACTACCCTAAATTTTCAGCTGGACAGCTCTGATCTAGATATTTGAACCAGCTCAAGAAAACACATGCTGAGTTTAACACTGCAATATTTAGGTGGGTTACAGATGTACCCCAACAAGTAATTTTTATGTTTACAACATAGCAGGTTGTGGTGAAGCTTCCATATCTTTCAAAAAAATATATCCCTCTATACTATCAGTGTGTATTTACACTTTTAAAAGTGAAGAAACCACAAGTTTTTTTTAGTGACCAGGTTTTGCCAGTGCAAGAGTTTGTGTGATTAGGTTTACCATTTATTTTTTTACAATACATATATAAATCTGTTAAAATTGAGAAAGGTTCCCCTAAGCCATGCTAATATTTGTTCCAAGTACTAATACTGTGTTATGTTTGCCTTGGCAGTTAAAGCAAAAATTGCTAAATCCAACCCAGAATGTTTTTACCTTATTTTTAAGGACCAGGTTATTAGAATAATTGTGGCATTATCTTTTTTACCATTTCATAATGTTCTTCGGCCTATTTTCTTTGCAATGACACTTTTCTAAACAATTTATTAAGTAATCAATTATAATAAATAATAATTGTTTAGTGAAAACTAAAATTGCTCACGTGAAGATGGAATCAACAAATATAATTTATGAAGATATTTTTATCTGAAAGAAAATAATTCAAAATTGTTACACAGTCGTCAATTTGACAAAAGTACTATAGTTCATTGTTTTCTTTGGTGAGGTAGGTCCTTGTTTATCAGTAATATTCTAAACCATTATAAAAACAAGTTATTTTAATACTGTTTTCTACAGTGACAATGTATATTTTACCATGCAAATAAAATATAGACATGATTTATAAATATTTGTCAGAATATATTGATATTTATATAATATACAGGGTATTTGTATAATATACATAATATTTATGTTATATAGATAATAATTATATAATTTTTCTGCATAGACTCAGGTATAAGTTAAGAATATATATTTTACGAAACCATTAGGTGCACAGTAAGTTATGACCACTATGACAATTTAGCTCAGTACACAAAAGTGTTAAATACTATTTTTTTTTTTTTTTTGTACAACTTGTACTAATAGTAATGGTAGAACTATTGGTTGGGTGCCAGGGCATAGGGGAATACTTGGAAATGAAGCCGCAGATGCGCTGGCCAGGGAGGGGTACTCGACTCCCCTGATTGGACCGGAACCTGCGGTGGGTATTTCCAAATCCATGGTCAGGATGACAGTGCGAAGGTGGATGGCTGAAAGACACTGTGAGCACTGGATCAGGGCCGAAGGGATGAGACACAGTAAGCTAACCCTTAGGAGACCTTCCTTGGGGCTGCAGAAGAGTCTCATCTATCTGTCTAGGCAGGAATTAAGGATAGCCACAGGACTACTCACGGGACACTGTGGACTAAGGAAACATTTGCATAAAATGGGTATCTACAAGGATGAACCAGTGTGCAGATTGTGCGGGCAGGAACAGGAGACTGCCACACACATTATTTACAGATGTGGAGTACTTGCTGAGAGCCGCTTCAACCTCTTTGGTGATGGAACGGCTTTGGTGGATGCTGAAGGTAAAACTCTAGTCAGGAAACTCCTAAACCTGGTAAGAGGGAAGGGGTTATTTGACTAGATCAGGGAGGTAAGTACAATATACCTTAAGGTAGCAGTGCTTCGGGCAATTCAAACCCGCTCCCAAGTTAAAAAAAAAAAAAAAAAAAAAAAATGGTAGAACTGGCCGTGAAATGTGCAATGTTTATAATGTTTTTTGTTTTCAAAAAAATGTTACTGAAAATAAATCTTTAGACTTCTAACTTAGTTATTATTAAATATATTTAAAGCAATTCTAGTACTGATTAGGCACATTCTAAAAAATAATTAAACCTCATACTAATGCTCAAAAGTTTAAGATCTTAAAATATCTTATAAATCCTTTCTTTAAAATAAGCCATTGCTAAAATCAAGCTTTCTATGTAAAACAAATAACTATGTAATACTTAATATAACCATATTGTTAGAAAGTATCAATGTTCTTTTTAATAGCATTAAAATTCATGATCACTAAGTTTATGTAGAAAACTAAATTTGTAATAACAAAATCTATTATAACAGCATATTTTGTAGCTATTTTTATAGTAATGTAATCATATGTGGCAAATTGTGAAGAATTACTTGATAAAGGAGTGTGTTTTAAGTGTAATTACGTTCTACGACAATATATACTATTACCAACTTACTCACATGTTTTGTGACATTTAAAATCGTTTTATCATTGTTTGTATATAAAAATGAAAGAATTCGGAATTGTCACAGTCTTCTTCAAATATTGTCTTTAGAGATCTTAGTAAAATCAATATGTGCGAAACATATAAAAACTTACTGAGAAATAATTTTTTCTAGCAGTGTAAAGGTTCTTAATCAGAGTCTGAATTGTTAAAGCTAGGAACCAGGATCTATTATAATACAACCAATAATATTGTAAATGATTTCATTTAATACAGTAGAACCCCTCTAGGATAGCCCAAAACTCCAGGTGATCTAAACACGCAGAGCTCTTAAGCTTATCCTAACTGGACGCTGTTAATGCTTGTCACCTCTCCTACTATGTGTAGAGTTGTGCGTGATTTTTATGGTTCTTTCCAGTTTTTTATTTTAGATGTTTTTATGAGATCTATGTTGGTTTTAATTTTCCCTTCCCACATGTTCCATTTTAGCAAACAAAATTATACCAGGTGACATAGAAAGTCATCAGAAATACAAAAACGAAATTTGAAAAACTCTTGCACACCTCCCAAAAATTAACAATTTTGGAAAATGGTAATCCCCCTCCACAGTACACCTAAAACATCACTAATTCAAATTGTTTGCTTTACTTTTTTGAAGTAGTAACTCACAAAATGCTTCGAAATGTAGTTAAATTTGCTGTGGACTCCCAAAAATTACAAATTTAAGAAAAATCAACTTTAACAAAGCACTAATAGCACCACGTTTCACCCGGAACATAAAATAAATACCGTGATTATTAACAGAAGATATATAAGTTGATGTGCAAATTGAAAGATGACCTCTATCTTAAATGTTACAGTACAATAACAAACACTAAGATAAAAGGGCCATTTACTGCCACCTTGTAATGGCACTTCGTTTTGTTTTAAAACAAAATTTACCCTAACTATATAATTTATTTATATTGTAATGTATAAAAACAGTGCTCTATGAGTAAAAAACCTTGATAATCATTGGTTAACATAAAACATTGAGTTTATAAAATTTAGTATATGTTTTAAAGTGAGGTTATGTTCATTTTTCTTTGAAATTTAAAAAATGTTTTTAAATGTTTTCTAAGACTTTCTAAATTGCCAGTTATAATTATTACTAATGGTCAATGTATAACACGAGATGTATTGTCATTCATGTTTTTAATTTTGAAAAATCCATTTTAAGGATGTACAATAAATGATATTCATGTATATATTTAGAAAGTGAAACAGTATTTTGGCATACTTAATTATAATTAACAATTAGCAATGACTTTACAACTATAATCCATAATAACAAATACATTATTACCTCTAATGATGATAGCATGACTATTAAATAAACGTTAACTGTTGAATTTATACTAACAGTTTAACAATGTTATTGTTGATTAGGATTTACAGTTCTCAGTTCTCAGTAAGGTTGGGACATGAGACATGAAAGAGTAATATAATATATCAAGATATCGATATATCGGAGGTAAATTAACGATATTTTTCACCGATATAGTCGTATCCGATATATCAGAAACATCGATATTTCTAGGCGATATATTTAACTTGAAATATATGGAAACTACAAATTATTGCTGTTTATATCTTGACGTTAAAACAATTTAAAAATCAAGACACATAGTGCAGTTTACCTTCGGAAATTTTGATCATGGTAAAATTTTGTATCGATCGGTTTAACCTTAACTTCTACAAGTATAATAAACGTAAATGCAAATGAAATTGTATAATATATATTTTAATAAAGCGTTACCTGTCAGTTATTAAGAGATGTTACTTTTATAAAATATGTTGAAAATAAAATAAATAAAGTTGAGCAAAAACGTGTTCCATTTATCATAATAACCATGTAGGATAGACATGATAAAGGGTGAGGGTGATTTCTATCGCAAAGTGGCGAGGAGTTTCTATTTTCGAGTTGTTGATGGGTGGAAATGGTATCGAATTAGAACTTTAGAGGCCCTTCGATATAGTTCGGCAAGGTTTTATAAACACAACGCCGAGCCAGACGCCAGTCCAGTTTCAAAATTCTAATCGAAAAGTGACTAAGTTTTATGAGCAAACAAACTTCCAGTCAGTGTTCTAGATTTAAAATTGTTAATTTTTTTATCTTTAACGATTTCACTACGAAAAAGTGACGTGGAGAAACGTTATAAAGCAAAATACAGTAAGAGTGCAGAGTGCAAAATTATAACAAAATCTTCAGAACATCTAAGAATATGACAAACTTGAAGTCTTGCCTGAAGTCATTGTATCCGAAGGTGTTATCCTGCCATCCAGCTTTGGATTGTTTCACTCTCAAAATTGAACAACAATAACAGCTTCCAACATTCATGATTGTGTGGCTCAATCAACTGTCAGTAAGGTAAAAAAATAGTTTCGCCTGCTGCCTCTGACGTTTTCACTTGTTTAAAAAGTAAAGATTGTTTTGCTTTAGTAAGAGAATGGAGGAAAAGATAAATGAAGCGGTTTTATATTTTATTTGTCAAGACTGTAAAACTTTCTATAGAGTTGAAAAGTAGGGTTTTATTAAACTTTTAAAAGTATTGGCTCCTTTATATAACATATACTCACAAAACTTTTGTCAAGTTACTGAAAATATCAAGCCCTCCATGAACTTTTCCAAATTGAACTACAATCAGTTAAATTAATTAACGCTAACATGCCTTCCCACGTTCAGTTTTTTTGATGTGTCTATCCATTATATCCTTTGAAACCGCAATGAACTTTCTTCTTAAGATTAATAGATATAAGAAAGGCACACATACAACCGAGTATATTTTGAACGCTTCACAAGGATTAAAAGACAAGCTGAAAACATAGGATACAAGAATTCAACCATTTACTAAATCCTCCTCAGAAGGTTGTGGTGTTGCATTATCTAATAGCAGTAGAACTCGAACAGAAAGATTTTAGATTTGCCTATAATGAACAAGGGACACTTGTGGTTTCTTTTCTGCTATGGTTTATTTAACGAAGCATAGACTAGGTAAGGTATGAGTTCACTTTCTTCCACAATTTCTTGAAACTTTACAGAAAACTGCTTAGCTGCCTCAACATCAGCAGATAATTTTCACCAGAAATTTTAAAAATTCTATTGACAACATGAAGGGTTTTCCAATGATCGATCCTGCCTCCTCTAGCTGTAAACTCACTTCCAACTTCGTTTTTTGTGCTAAATAATAGCCTTTTCTTTTGTGGTTGGCCCAGATATCGGAGTTCTTTTCCTTCTTTCTTGCCCGAGCCACAACCACAATGCACTATCAAGCAGTTCAACTTTAGGCTTTTTCCCAATTCCTAAGAGTTTAATGTTTTCCGATTCTTAGATGGAGCCTTTTCTCCATCTATCATCACTGTCTATGATTCAATGTCTTTCCGATTTCTTCTCCAATCTTGTCAATTCAGTTCCTTGATAATTTTTTGGAGTGATTCACCTTTGTAGCACTGCTAGTTTTTCACCTAATGAAAGAGAAATTAAGAAAAATTGTTTCACAAACACGAAAAAACAATTATAAAGATTAAAATCCAAAACTGCAAAGAACTGTACAATATCACTCACAACTCTACACATAGTAGGAGAGGTGACAAGCACTAACAGTGGAGTTAGATCTGCGTGTTTAGATCACCTGGAGTTTTGAGCTATCCTAGAGGGGTTCTACTGTATTAAGTAAAATAATTTACAATATTATTGATTGTATTATAATAGATTGTAGTAGATCTAATTATTTCTCAGTAAGTTTTTATAAGTTTAGCAAGTATTAATTTTACTAAGATCTCTAAAGACAATATTTGAAAAAGACTGTCAATTCTGAATTCTTTCATTTTTACATACAAACAATGAGAAAACTTTTAAATGTCACAAAACATGTGAGTAAGTGGGTAATAGTATATATTGTCATAGAACGTAATTACACTTAAAACACACTCCTTTATTAAGTAATTCTTCACAAATTGCCATATATGACTACATTACTATAAAAATAGCTATAAAATATCCTGTTATAATAGGTTTTGTTATTACAAATTTAGTTTCCTACATAAACTTACTGATCATGAATTTTTTGTGGTCTCCCTCTTACATTAAATGTTTAATGTTAACATGAGTAAACCTTTCTCATAACCAGACTTATCCTAATGAGATATTTTTCTGCCATGTTGTAAAATAACTAATTTTACGCAGTGTAAAATAATGTTATACATTTAGTTTATAGTTTGTGTAGGTACAATGATGTTGTTTTGATTTATTATAAACATTAATAATAACTCGCAGTTTTGTTGTTGTTAATCTTCAAGCTTTTTACTAATATATACTTATAGATATCACCTGGGAAAAAACTCTCACTTATTGATATTTTTCCTGCCCTTCAAACAAAGGTAGGGCTCTATTTTTTGTAATCCAATTGTAGTCTTCGAAGCGGATGTTTCAATCTACTAGATGAGTATTACCTGTTAACATAAGTAAATAAGGCCAAATTTTTATGCCTGCGAGGACCTGCCGGAAAAGTTTTTGAGGAAGGTCCTCATTTATACAATACATATCGTCATAACCTAATAAATATGAAATAAAAATGTATGCTTCGGTTGATTCCAAAACAATTTAGAGATTTATGGGGGCAAACTGCCAGAAGGCTCTTACATGCACAGCAATAAGCCAAAAGACGTAGTTGTAGAACCTTTATTTAGGCCAGGTCGTAACATTATTTGCAGCAATTGGTTTACCGGTATTATTACAGGTTCTAAAAAAAATTTTTTTTCCTAGCCATCATACGAAAAATAAACATTAGCTTCCTCCTGAATTCATTAACACTAGAGCTAGAGCTTTAAACAGTAATCTGGGCTGGGCAATGTAGGTACACTTGTGTCATATGTTTTAAAAAAAGGGGAAAAATGTGCTCTTGATTTCGAGCTTGCATAATGACGACCAAGTTATACAGAAACCTGAAATGATGCAGGAATAAAATGCTACTAAATCTGGAGTTGATGTCGATAAGTTGAGTGACCTACAATGTGGTTAGAAATATACAAAGGGGGTGATATATTTCAAATGATTCTGGAACACTGAAACATCTGATAGAAGGCAAAAATATCTAAAAGCTTTGTACAATGAATAGTGTTTGGAACAACTCGCAAGAAGGAGCCTCCAAACAGTTGGAAATGGCCACTGAGCTAGAGCTTAGACTACGTTCATCTCAACCTACATCACAACATCAGAGGATGCCTGCATAGTATAATGGACAGAGAAAATGATGTTAAAGATGTTTGATACTCAAAGGTTCGGTATTATAAATACAAATGTGTTTCTGTTGTATTTTGTTTAAAACACGCACACATGGTATATGATAATGGCTACGATAATGCTTTCAAATAATGTTTAGTGTGAGCTTGATTGAAAAGAATTGGTTAATGCCATTCTAGTCTGAAAACTGATAAGCTCATGTTAGCTACCCCCAATTCTTAATTTAATATAACTTAAATATTTTCAAGTGAGTAGAAGTTGTATAGAACAGTTTTAAGAAGAACAATTACATAACTATATTTTGTGATAACTTTGCTACCCCAAAATTTCAACTTTAATTAAAAATAACATGAGAAGCCATCTTTTAAGCGTTGTAAGAACTGTGAATAACTCAAATTAATTATTAACTTTACAAGTATACTGAAATAATGTTTTGTTTATTTCCTTACTGCTTTAAAGTATGTTTAAAATGTTTTGTTAAATTCATCCTCAGTCTAGGGTATGATATGCCAGATGTCATTTTTTATTTTTGAAATTTTTTCCATGCTAAAACTAGATATTCGTGACATATTTCTAAACCTATTGATAGCACTTTTTAGTTGCGTGATTTTTTCATAGCAGTATATGTGTAAAAGAGATGCAAAATTCAAACCCATTCTCACATAACGGGTAATTGGAATAACATATTATGTTGATCAATAACACACAATTTTCTCTACGAAATCGTTGATAAATCTTTAACTTTTCCTTCATTAGGCATCCTGTGTGTGTTCTAAGAACTAAGTATATTATCTCTTAAAAAAGATGCTGAAGGAATAAAGAAACACTGTATCTGGAAAGGAAAATTAGATTACTCATTAACAAAGTACAATCATTTTATTTGGGTTCTATCTACTACAAATCTTAAAACAAGGAATCAAATGAAGTTTTTATGGAAATAATATGTAAAAAATTGTATCATGAAATAATACTTTGTATTGTGAATTGAAGGAATGTTTATTAATTTAAGACATTTCAGTTTCCTTTACAATACAAAATTTAAATAAAAAACAAAGTAAATATGAAAAGAAAAACAATATACCAAAACACTTTTATACATTAAAATCTAGGTTGATAATGAGAGTGAAACATTGTTCGCCCTCTCCGAGTAGTTCGCCCTCTAAACACTCCTCGCATTGGCTCTAATGTGTTACCTCGTATGTTTGGAACTAGACCTCGGCTTCGAAAAGCTGCTCCTCCTGAAACAGTATAGAATATTATGCTAAAAATCTGTATAGAACATATCTGATTTTTAAATAATTTGGTCTACAAGATATAAAATTATAGTTTTGTTATTCAGCACCAGATAACTGTTAAAGCTAATGTAATCATTAAAACTACACTGTTCAAACACAGAAAACCTAAACAGTTGAAACTAATTTTATATTTATATAAATTATAAAGATGACCCATGAAGATATGACAATAACTTGGGAGCTCATTCTACATTAAAAATAAAGAAAAAAGTTCACATAAATATAAGTCCGGAAAAGCTTCACTAGCAAGTTACGGCTTACACAACTTAAAAAAAAAATATTTTACATATTTTTAATTCATACAGTAGAACTCCAATTATTTGAATCAATTGGGACCTGAATAACTTTAGATAAACATAAATTCGGATATATGGATTTTTTTTTGAAAATAGGGTCAAAAAAATTAATTACTGTTTGCAGGTTGCAAATGAGAGAAGAAATATATATTTGTAGTTTTATATATTTTTCTAAGCCTCCTAACTTTTCCACAAAGAATTGAACCCATAATTAGGTTTCTCATAGAACCTGTTGTAAAAACAACTTGAGAATGGAATCTTCTAATTATTTGTTTGTTGCTGCTTTCATTGATTTTCCTGAAGAACTGTCACCTTAATGCACTATAAAAGTGTAGGTTTGTTTTTTTTAATGTCTGAAATTGTTGATTGTCTAGCATTGTACGTCTCAGCCTAATGTTTACTTGTAACTCAATTACTGCTATTTTTATCAGATAGATCAATAGCACACGTAGACAGAATCATTAAATAGTGACAGTTGGGCCGGTTTGACCTCCTAGCAACAGACGACAGCCAACTAAACAGAACTGCACTGAGTTGGTGACTCAGCATCCAAATAATGTTTGTGCTGCACGTTTACTAGCTTTGCAGAGACCAATTACATGTGGACAGAATCATTAATTTGAAAATCTCAGTTTGTTTCCATCTTAGTTTTTTTCCCTTTAGAATCTGACAGAGATAGGAGTAGTTGGGGTTTAGATAATTAGAGTTCTACTGTAATTATTTTAAAAAAATAATGATTAGAAATAAACAATTATAATTTAATTGTTACAATTAAACAAGTATTATTTAATAAATTAGCTCAACACAATACAGACAGTTACTGCAGCCACTTCCATGAGGAATTAATTTGTGTGCTCTAGATAGCTCATATCGTGAATAATTTAATTCTGAATGAGTTGAATAAAAGTTCATTTAATTTAACGCTTATTTACTTTGTCTATACTTCATTTATACCATTTTGTTCAGAATTAATTTTTATGCAAGTCTTATATAAAATCAGTGTTTTAAACCCATTTAATGAAGTTATTTTATGATACAAATAAAAAACAGGTAGTTTCAGCCATAATAACTTCTGGCTAAAACCTCTTTTCCTGATTTTTCAAAATCTACTTAAGATATCTGGGTTCTAATATTAATGTTTAAAAGGTTCTGGGACCTACTTTATTCACCTTTTACAGGTGAAAGAAACCATAATTTTTTTCATCTGAAAAATTTTAAGAGAGATTATTTTATTCTTTAAAGTTTTGTTTTCAACTTTATGTATATTTTTACACTTCATTTAAGCCCATCAAGACTATCATAATTGTTGTTTGCCCTAATTGTTGAGTTAAAATTATGCATAATTATTGTGTAAAAATACACCTTCATAGGTTGCATTATGTGTGTACTCGTATATACTTAGCCCAACCAGAAAGTAAAGAATATTTGCGCATCACATGGTGAGCAGATCCCCTACCTGTGCAATGTCTAGTGACGTTTAACCCACCCTTCCGCTTCAGTTTGAGTAGAGTTTTGCTGCTCTGTGTGATCATGTGCAACATATAAAAGTGAATGCTTGTACGCTCTGTAAATATACATAAATGGCAGCCCCAATAGAAATCCATGTCAAATGAGAAGTGAATATTGTGTCATTCACTCTTTGAATCCACAAAATGTCTGGGCTATCAATATTTATAGACAGATCACCAATCAATGGCATCACTCACTCACTGGATGATGAGAAATGCTGTCTTCAAAGGCAGTTTTGATATATACACAGTGCTTTTCACCAATGTAATAAACTGATATTCTCAAGAGCTTCATACATTGGCAATGTGCATATAATAAATATATGTTTAACAACAACAAAAATACATCTACAAATTACATGTGTGTGTATAAATATTAAACACACACACGTTTGTTTAAAATTGCGCATACAATTTGTACGAGACAGACAGACAAGAAAGATAATTAATAGTAACATATTAAAATACTGGAGTCAGTTTGCTGTAACAAACTATCATATACCCAAACCAAAAAAAAGTCTTAGTTCGTACAATTATCTTTTTTATTTGCTTATTTCCATTATTTTACAATTTGGAGGATTTTTAGGTTTTAGAATTGAGACAGCTTGCATTACCAAAACTCAAACTCCATAGAAAACGCACTATAACAATTACAACAGTTGCATTTAAAACAGACTAACACATATATCATTATCACAATATTGAATGATAAACAATTAAAGTGGGTTGTTGAACTGCTTGAATCTTGATTTCACTGCTTAAATCATAATCGACAGTTTAGAAACACATCAGTAAGTAAGATAATAGTTTTCACTTAGTTCCTCAAATAATTTCTTGTGAGGAGCAATTGCCATTCCTGAATATTATACATTATGGCGTCCATAGCAATTATTTAAAGTAAGACAACAATAAGTTTTAATCAAACCCTTTCTAACTTTAAAAAATACAAACAAGTTTATATAATATAAAATTTATCTGATTTTAAACAACAATAAATACTCACAAAGTGAGTAAAAGCATCGGTTACAGTTAAATTATACAACTCTAAGACACCTAACTGGGACCCTCCACCCTTATAATTTGAACACCCATTGAACTGTAAATCAACTTCATCATGCAAAATATCATATAAGAATAATTCATTAAGAACCTGAACACAAAATCTGTTCTCATCAAATCAAAAGAGCAGCAATATATTCATAAAAAACACAGTAAATTAGTATGAATATCCACAGGCATCATGACCATAGAACCATGACTAATGCACTTCCCTTAACAACTGAGAGGTTGAGAACTGTTACAAAATCTGATAACGCCTTTCATCTCTCTTGTGATAAATTGTGAAACCAGTTCAGTTGATCAGGATTTGCATAATTTTTTTGGTACAGCTCTTCAGATGTACATCTGCTCATCCAAGGAAGGTATGGATGTACACTAAAATCCCAGGGTCATATCTTCTTGATTTATGATAAAGATGAGGATATTGCAACGGCTTTGGAGAGAAAAGCCAAATCATTACTGAAGAAATTGTTGGGAGCTTGGATGCTGCAAGTTCTAGGAATGTTAATGTACTCTATTGTTTCAAGTTGAAACACATTTCAAAGCTTAGGAGGTAATGTAAGATTAACAAGAGCAGCCTGTTGGCAATCTGTATTGATTCTCTACTGGTAGGAGCGACAAATCAGATGCGCAGAATCCCTAGATTTTCCAGTCTAGGATTACTGGGTGGTCATGGGTAGATTTTGTACTCCCTGCCTTTGCCAAAAAGAGGGAAGATTTTCATTATTATAAATATACATAAAGCAATATTTAATATAGTTTGAGAAAATACCATTGTCAAAACATATACATATGTATATATATTGATATTTTACGTTGTCCATTATTTTTCCGTTGCACTGACTTTATGAAGTTAATATATTACTATTGTAAATACTTTTATCCATCACTAAGTGCAATAATTTGACCTTGTGTGATTTCGGTCATTTGACCATTGTCGAATCAGAATTGCATCAACAGAATAAATTTTAATAAAAAATGCATAACACTCAATATCACACCAAAATACGCTAAATTACACTTAAGAAATAAACAAAACACAATTATCAATAAAGCAACAAAAATAGCCGAATTACACATAATTAAAGAAAACAGAATAAGTGATTCGACAATGGTCAAATGACCGAAAGGTACCTCATCACACAAGGTAAAATTATTGCACTTAGTGGTGGATAAAAGTATTTACAATAGTAATATATTAACTTCATATATATAAATATAAAATATGTTTTCTTGTATAGTAAAAACAACTAAGGTTATTCAAATATCCTGATGGTAAATAACATCCTGATGATGTTGGTACTGTTTATTAACAAAGAGCTGTGAACATAAATTAATAAATATTTTTGCATTTGAATAACTTTAGTAGTTTTTAATATATATATATATATTCTTGATATTTTACGTTATCCATTGTTTTTCCGTTGCACTGACTTTATGAAGTTAATATATTACTATTGTAAGTAATTTTATCCACCATTAAGTGCAATAATTTTACCTTGAGTGATGAGGCACCTTTCGGTCACTTGACCATTGTCGACATGAGTGATTCGACAATGGTCAAGTGACCGAAAGGTGCCTCATCACTCAAGGTAAAATTATTGCACTTAATGGTAGATAAAATTACTTACAATAGTAATATATTAACTTCATAAAGTCAGTGCAACGGAAAAACAATGGATAACGTAAAATATCAAGAATATATATATATATATATATATATATATATATATATATATATATATATAAATATAAAATACGTTTTCTTGTTTAATAATTTAAAACAACACAGGTTATTCAAATACAAGAATATTTATTATTTTATATCCATATAAAATAATAATAAATATATGGATATAAAATAATAAATATTCTTGTATTTGAATAACCTGTGTTGTTTTAAAATATATATATATATATATATATATATATATATATATATATATATATATATATATATATATATATATATATATATGAAGTTAATATATTACTATGTAAGTGATTTTATCCACCATTAAGTGCAATGATTTTACCTTGAGTGATGAGGTACCTTTCGGTCACTTGACCATTGTCGACATGAGTGATTCGACAATGGTCAAGTGACCGAAAGGTGCCTCATCACTCAAGGTAAAATCATTGCACTTAATGGTGGATAAAATCACTTACATAGTAATATATTAACTTCATAAAGTCAGTGCAACGGAAAAACAATGGATAACGTTAAATATCAAGAATATATATATATATATATATATATATATATATATATATATATATATATATATATGAAGTTAATATATTACTATTTTTGAGTAATTTTATCCACCATTAAGTGCAATAATTTTATTTTGAGTGATATCACTCAAGGTAAAATTATTGCACTTAATGGTGGATAAAATTACTCAAAAATAGTAATATATTAACTTCATATATATATATATATATATATATATATATATATATATATATATATATATATTATATCTCACAGTAAAACCTCTCATATCTGGAACCTCCGATATCTTGACGCGTAAAATGAAAATAAAGAAAGCACCATTATTCCACAACATGCCTTGCCGTCGGACTAGTTCTCTGGCACTAGCAGGCAGCTCTTTGTTCTTTCCCGACTCACGCAGTTGTGTTCTGAGTCTCCGTTATCATTCAGTTTACATATATTCTACTGGATTCTGTATAATTAAGTAATTTAGCTAGTTATTTTGCCTAGAATTTGTAATCTACAATATACAGTGTGGCAGAAAAGCGGAAAAACTGTGTTTTCTTTATCGCCGTAACTTACCAACAGTTCACGAAAATTGTAGAAAGAAATTTTTCCGAGTGCCTAAAAAAACGTAGATTTGCTACATTTTTATTTATGGATTGCTACAGCATGGGATGCAATCAGGCTGATGACACTAGTTAAATCACGGCAAGAACTATTGGATCATAAAAGAATAAGTGAATTGAAAATGTACTACAAACAGAAAACCTTGTTAGTGAAACAAATGAAGAATTCGTCGATCTTCTCCGAAATATTCCTGGTTGTAAGGACTTAAACATTGTTGGTGTGAATGAATGGCTGAAATTCACGAGTTTATTACTAATGATATTATAGACTTAAGTGAGCACACAGCCAGCGCCTGCTGAACATGACAAAAAAAACAAACCATGACATATAGCAAAGCTTTTTAGATATTTGACCAGGTGATCGTCTAGCCTTTTGAAGGTGGAGGGAAATACACAAATCACCATTACATCTTTTTTTACCAAAACTGATAATTAATGTATATATGTAAGTACAGTACAGTATTAAGGAACTGTAAGTACTGGCAAGTAACTAAATTGTATGTTCAGTTATATATTACTAATAAAATATAATTACAATCTTCAATAAGTGTAACTTATTTACTTATAACAATCATACATCATTACATAACCCCTCCCATATCTGGATATTTTGCTAACCGGATCGGGCTATCACCACAT
Source organism: Prosapia bicincta (assembly GCA_036971475.1). Lineage (NCBI taxonomy): Eukaryota > Metazoa > Arthropoda > Insecta > Hemiptera > Cercopidae > Prosapia > Prosapia bicincta. The sequence continues at coordinate 104,185,705 of JBAIZL010000005.1, read as the reverse complement.
TAATCCGGATATGGGGTGTTTTACTGTGTATAGAATTTAAATGTACCTATCACGTCTTAACTTATACCAATATAGTTAAACAATACATTGTATTATAGAAAAACTTACAGTTTTTAGTAGGCATAGACCATAATATTCACTAGTTCTTGTAGAGAATACAGAATTATATGTTTATATAAAAACTTGTCTATGATCTAAATTCAGTGATAAATTTAATACTGTATAGTGAAAGGTAATGTTTTTTCATCGTTTAAAAGAGGAAAAGATCATGTTTAAGTAAACCGTTATCCCTAGACAAAATTGAATAGGTAGAAAAAATAAACTTCTTTAAAAAATAAATTATACAATACAATTCTACACATAAAATAATGTTAGATATCCTATAAAAAAAATCCTAAGTGAAAACTATTCTTACCTGAGCTAAACTGAAAACACTGCATTAAAAGATAATAAATTCATTTATAAATTACTTCTTGGCGAGACGGACTATTCTGGGAGATTTTCGAACCTTTGGAAATCTCAACTTTTTATCTTGGGCTAAACAGGAAAAGAAGGATGGTAAAAAACTAGGGAATTAAAAATAATAACAAAATTTAAGTTTAATAACAATACAATGGCAATTTTATTTCTATGAGATGTTTTTCTATAAGACAGATACATGCATAATGAATACTTATAAGATATCCACATTAAAGACATATACCTTTGTTATTAGAACGTAAAAATGAAGTTGACACAAAGCTTCAGAAAATATATCACAGGCTCTACATTCGATTCTGTCACCCAAACCGTTTAAATTTAATAACACATAACACCACTTTTATTACACTAAACTAATGTTCTTGAGTTTTTATATTTCTATTTTTATCTACAAAATAACAAGATAAAAAGGTAATAGATCTTTTTGCACTGGAAACAATATTGGATAACTCAATAACTTCACTTTATCTATGTGTATTAGGTAACAGAGAATAAGTGATACCGTCAAACTGAGCAGTGTAGGCACATGGATGATGACAAACAGTTCTATTAACAACTGTCAAGCATTACAAACAAACAATTCAATTCCTTTACCGTCAAAAAGCAAACTGTAAAGTAATTAAAGCTTAGTAAATAAATAAGCATTTATTAGCTGGATGTAACTCACTAAGCAAAACATTAAGAACAAAGAAACGACTGAAGCTGCCAAGTAAACTTGAGCATTGTACTCTAACACTTCCATGCACTGACAATATTTCTTGGTTACTCTTCAATATTCAAATCTCAAGTATTTATTACAGATGTAGCCAGGAGCTACGTTACTAGGTACATCAAAAAGATAATAGTATTTTGAAACCATTAAATCATTATTGATTTGCCGTCCGAGAAATCAAATGGGTACAAATTAATTCCTCCCGTTAATTTATTTTGTAATCACTATCATTTCTAGCTATTGAGATTTTAGCAATCATATCCAGAGCGTCTCATAATTCATAATTTAAAACGTCTTAAAATTACATTACAGGTTCTTAATGTAACACCTCCTCATGATGTTGGGAAAATGCCATAATCTTTTGTCTCCATAAGATTAGTAACGGTACCATTTTGTTACCAAATCAAAAAAAAATTAACTAAAAACAGGTTTTAAAATTGTATAAATTAATAATAATTACTGTATTAATATTGTATAAAAAATTGTGATTAATAGTTTCATTCAAATAAAGAAAAAAATCACACACAATATTAATAATAAAATTCACTACTTATTATGAAACACACCTCGAGGGGAAGATGGCGGATCATCATCCCACACTATCCTTGTAGGAGGAGCTCTTGTCCGTCCTCTCAGAGTGGAAGTTCTTACTGACCGCCTAGCTGTGCCAGATCGTCTGGCAGTTGTCACACTTGATCCTGCCTCACTAGCTTCTGCTTCCCGGCCTTCTTCTTCGTCTACCACTGCAGCTGACTTCTCACCTTCTGAACTCACACCTGAGACGAATAAAATGATTTATTTTAAACAACTCTTTTTGTGTCTATTAATAACTATTAGTGAATATGATTAGTTAGCCAATAATAAAAAAAATATAATTGTTTATTATGATTATTGATATTTCAAATAGCAGAGGGAAATATTAAGACTCCTGTATAGAAATATTAAGAATCCTGAACTATACATTGAAGGCAAGCTTATAATGAAAACATCAAATTCAAAGTCCTTTGGGGCACTATGGATGGAGAATTATGAGTGTCTAGGGACATTAAGACTTGTGCTGATAGAACCTTGAAAAAAAAACTAAGGATCATCAAAAGCTTTTGCGGTAGCTTTACCCAGGACCTTTAGAACAACATATTGCTTTTTTGTAAGACCGATTACGGAGTACTCCTTATTAGATTCATAAGCTTTGGTAAGATTATACAGCACTCAAGCAAGAGCTGCAAAAATCATCTACAACAACAAAATTCCACCAACAACTATAAAGTAAATCAAGAGTATGGCCTTAAAAATAGAATATGATAAAGTTTACTAACAAGGTAAGAAGTCGTGCACCAGAACACAACACAAGAAGAACGTTTGAAGCCCACCACCTGTAGAACTTAAGAAGGAAACTAGAAAAACTCTTGGTCTTCATATCTACCAGGAGTTAATATTCAATTCCAAGCTTCCTCTGAACTACTTACTTCTTACTTCTTATTACGAGCTTCCAAGGTTGGCCTCGATGGCTCGATGTCTCCTATACACACACTCTGAGTTGCTAAGTTAATACAAAAAAAGTGTAATTTATAATAAATTAAAACCCCCAACACCCAAAGAGAAGAGACATTATAAATATTATCAAATAAGTTTAGCAGAACAGTTGCTGTCACTAAAAAGAGTTTACCCAAGGCGTAAAAGAATAACATACGACCAATTACGTCTGGAAGCTAAAAATGGTCTCACTTTCCAATCCGATAAAAAGATGTAACGTGTGATATGACAATGGAATCAGATTAGACAGGATATGAGTGTGGACATTGAAAAATTGCATGACATATAGACAAAGAATGCTTCAAACTCTATCACACTAATGTAAAATTTAAAAACTAGCTAGTGTAAATATTTGTATGAACATCCAAAGTGAACAATAATAGGGAGATCCTAGAATCTAATGGAAACTTCAAGTCATAAGTATCTTTAATTTGTTTTAGCTACTTATGATAACAATACACTATTAAATAAAATATAAATAAACTAACTACGCTACAATAAAAAGTCTAAAAAAAATTGTACCTGTATAATATACATAATTTTTAGTGCTTAATAAAAGAGAATGTTTGTGTAGTAAATATGATAACTCAATTGATGCAAGGAATTAATTTTTACCTGATGAGTCGCTAAGAACACTCTCTAATCATTTAATACGCAATGGGTTAATAAAAGGATGTTTTCAATTAACCACTAAACACGTTAAATTAAACTTGAAGACATTTTAAGACTACATAAAAGTTAGAAAATACTATCTTAGTTCTTATAAAGTATGCACCATTTATATACAAGTAATATTTACAAAAACCTTTTATACTAAAACAGGTTGGAGTATTATAACTACACGCCAACAATTTACAAATGATTAGTAGTGAAAATTTAATCATGGAATATACATTTTTATATAATAGACTAAGGAATAACTACATGAAAATTATATACGGATTACATTTGGTTGATATAATGTATTTAAATGAGCAATATAGGAAAATTTAATACCACCAAGGAATGGGATATTTAGCTGTGTAAAGTTGATTAAGTGAATTTTGTAAATACCTAACGGATTTCTGTTAGGATAAATTTGTTTAATTTTAGACAATTTCAAAATATTGTATGTTAATGATAAAAAGTTTGTGTGATGTTTTCTTGAGCTACAACTTGAGGGAAAGCATTTGTAAATGAACTGGTTAATATTAGACTGATCCTTACTTGAAGGTCTATGAACATTCGTTTAGAAGACAGACTACAATTGATGCAAGATTTTTTAAAATTATTGTTAGGTTCTTTATTCATTATGCTTACCATCACCACTTTCCTCAGGCAAATCCATAACAACCATTTCTGGCTCATCGAGGCTTTCACCTCCTTCTTCTCTATCTTCATTGTCTCTATCTTCTGCACCATCATTGCCTTCAAGTTCAACATCTGTAATAATAATAAACTTTATAGACTATAAGCCTTAACTCAGAAATCTGTCAGTCTTGTTTTCTTGACACAATCTCAATAGGCAATGAATCCTAATTTAATTATTTCAGATGAAATAGATAGAAAGATAAATTAAGACCGGAGATTTGAAGAAAAGAAAACATTAACTAAGCAATGAAATCTCCTTCAAGTGAAAGAGTTCATTAACTTTTTTAACACTTCTTTTAAAAAACTTCTTTTAATTTCATATGGAAATATTTTAGGCAATAGAATGGCTTTGTAAAATAGCCAGTCCTGATTTCTAATGAAGTCAATAAAGATGATAAATTGCTTTCAAGGAGAAATAAAACAATTTCCCCAAGCAGTATGTGAATTAATTGTTAATTTAAATATAAAAAATAAAATGGCAGATATAATGATATGAGAACATATATCAATTAATGTTTATCTAAAAAAATCCAAATAAAAGTAATAATTTAGAAAAAGATTTGTATGTAGTATACAAATGTTTGCTGGAGTTCCTGATACAAAAATAATTACCTAAATTGTAAACAAGGAACATAATTTTTTTGTTTAAAGTCAATTCCGATTTCAGTACAAAAACAAAAAATTTAATTTTACTTTCTTTTAAATTTATAATTACAACTAATATAAATATGTATATACATATGTCAGAATAACAATATTAAGTGGCAATATAGAAAGTGAATTTCCTTGCAATTTTCCATTTTCCTTTCTACGTATGGTGGACTATTATTTTTGTTTGTTACTATTTACACGCTTTCTGTTTTTTGACGCTTGCATTGTGTTGTAGTTTTTTATTCCTCTCCTTTCGTATTATCCGTTTGTGAAGCAAGGTTCGATACCGTTAATCCAGTTTGATTATTTTATTCTTTTCATTAATTTTTAATCCTTGAGCATTAATTATGATATTGTGTGGTAACACTGGCAACAATTTAAGGTTGTACAATGGAGATTCTGACAACAACCAGGTGGGAGCAAAAAAAAAAATCCATATACTTCTTTGATAAATACACTTCTAGCTATGGGAAAGTTGGCTCAGTGCCAAAAGCGCTAAACTTTGAACATGAAAATATTCAGTTCAAATCAAGCCTAGATCCCGCAGATTTTTATAATTTAATTATTGAATAAATATTTGGAAAAACTGTATTAACATCAACTGTCTTCAACTACAGGTTAAAAAAAAATGTATTTGAACGCAATTGGATGAATAAAAATGTATTTTATTAACGAATGAAAATTTGTACATGATATATATTAGAAAGTGTGATCTAATAGAAGGAATTTCAAAATATCTTTAATAAACCAAATATATAAAAGAAATTGATAATTGTATTAAAAAAAGATTAAAGCGTTTGTTTATACATGGAATGTAAAAATACTGATTTTACACTCGATTTGTTTACATTATCAACAATAAAAGATCTCAAAAAGATTAGTTTATAAAAAGTTATCAACATGTCTTTTATATCTCTAATGAGCTACATAAGTTTTAATTTTGGTTTTATCTATTTTTTTATAGTTATTTTGGTGTTTTAAGTCAAGCAATAAATCTACAGTGGTAGCAAGGCTACTATCATCTGTAAAGGATAGATATGTTAAATGGGGGAACAAACTTTCATGGTCTTGAAGAATCATGGCTCAGACGAGCTGCAGACTACATTTATCCATTGTATCCATTTACAGTATTCATAATTTCTTTATTAACAAATTTCAGTAAACAGTTTTACATACGATGGTTTTACCAATGGAGAAATCGGTCATAACTGTTGGTTACAAATTACAAGCTTCCAGCTAATTTTATATATTATTTATATTAGCAATAAATTTTCTTAAATATTGAGAACCTATTAGTACACATATATACCTGAAGGAGGTGGCATTTCTTGCATGTCACTTGGATGTGTCATTGTGATTGTAATGGCAGGAATAGTATTGTTATTGATTATTTCACCATGGCTGTGTGACTGTTCTTCACCACAATCATTAGACTGACCTACTTCACTGGCAACTGGCTCTGAAACATATCCCACATTAATTTTTTTTTAAATTCACAATTAAATATGTACAAACAAGTAATATTAAAAAATACAAGTAAATTCCTACTGAGATTAAGAAAAAAATTATTTTAGTTACCTTAGATCAGGGGTCTCCAACCTTTTTTACTCAAAGGCCACATTTAAAACGTTTGGAGGAAAGGCGGGCAGGCAGCGAGGGCAGAAAGTCTAGATCCCCCTCCTCATACACCCACGACATTTTTTCTAATCAAGATTTCAGTGGTGGTTTTTGAGATTTTCTTGCATTGCTTTTTACCTGTCTACAGCTAGTTTTACACTTATAGAGAAAACAAATGACAAGTGAGAGACGAGTGCTGTACTCATATTTAATGATAAAAATGCTTAAAAGGAAATATATTACCTAATACATTTTTTTTTTCAGTATGCTAGCTTTCCGCGGGTCGGATGTGGCCCATGGGCCATAGGTTGGAGACCCCTGCCCTAGCGCACTATTTATGATATTGTGTGGTAACCATGGCAAGAGTTTAAGGTTGTACAATTGAGGTTTCGACGACAACCAAATAAGAGAAAAAAATTCACAAACATCTTTGAGAAATATTTCTAGGAATTGGAAAGTCGCCACAGTGCCAAGATGCGCTAGACTTCGAACAAGAAGATTCTCAGTTCGAATCCGGCAGGACCCCAAACATTTTATAATTTAATAAATATTTGAAAAAAATGTATTTGAATTTGATTGGATGAATAAAAACTTATTTTATTAACAATTGAAAATTTATACAAGATATATAAATCAGGAGAGTGTGAGCTAATAGAAGGAATTTTAAAAAACAAAACTGTCCCTTCACATTACATTTTCTGTAGAAGTATATTTTTTTCAAATTTTAATAGAAGGGGAGCATCTGTTTTTATTTTATACATCCCCCTTATTTAACGAAAATAAAGACTAAAATAAGAAATAAAAGTTGTAAGTAGTAAATGGAATACTAATCAGATGTGATTCAAGTTAAACTAATTCTTTCCAGCTCTGAACTGTAGAAAGTTTTATGGATTAAGAAATAAAGAATTTCATTTACAAAAAAAAAAAAAAAAACAAGTACAATTTACAATAGCCAGAATACCAATTGATAGTGGAGTATTAGGAATTAAATAGCTGATGGAAAACTTAATTTAAAAATGTGGGATAACAATGAGTTAATATATTTGATATATAAATATAAACAAGTATAGAATTATGAAGTGCTTGTTAATAAAATTGTAGATAATCTTTCTTCACATAATGATTAAATTTATTATTTGTTTTAATAAATAGAAATAAAAGTAGTAATTTAACAAAAATGATTTTTTCCGAAAAACTAATTTTCAGTAATTTTTAATAATACAGTCGCTTATTGTGATCATATTTGTCAGAAGCATATTTGATAACAATAACCGAACGATAACAATAACCGAACGCTTAATCAGGATGTAGTCTACAACCGTACTGCATTGAACTCACTGTATTATGGCCACAACTGTTTGTTCTGAACGATATGTAAGCCTATCATTACATTAAGTAATTCTAATTCTGTAACACTATAATTAAACTGTACTTACCAAATTTTGATGCTATTCCGGACAGTTTTATGTACAGTAGTAGAATTTCTGTAACTTAGTTTTCTACCTATTAAAATTAGTGGGCATATTTCATGTCAGTTTATTTTATTCCACTGTAGATTTTTTTTAAAACACTAAATCTAGCATAATTGAAAAAAAATATATAGAACTACGTAAAACACTTGATCAAAACATTTTAACACATAAAACTTCATTATAAAACACTTCAATCTTATTTACACTTCAAATTTACATTTACTTTTTCTCAAAGAATTCTTATATATGTGACTGTCTGTAGTCTTCTTGTAAAATATTGTTTATAAATTGTTCATATTCATAATGTTTGTTGAAATTTTCTGCTTTTTGTTGAACAAACTGCCTTAGAATCTCAAGAGCTTGGTGAACTTCCTGCTTAGATCTTTGCGGTACACATTTATCATTTTCGTCATCATCGGTGCCTTCTTCTTCTTCAGTAACGTTTGATGTTGAAGCAACTACTTTACAAATATCGTCTTCAGTCATTTCCGCTGCTGTTTCAATACTATCGTCAACTTCCATCTACTCAGTATATTCTTTTAAGGACAAATCGAAAGGCTTCAAGTTCTCTTCAGAGTCTTCCTCAGATGTAGCTTGCTCTTGATTTTCTTCAACAAAAAACCCACCTTTTCTAAAGCAATTTTTCACAGTTTTTTCAGAAACTTCATTCCAAGATTTTGCTATCAGATGAATAGCATCGAGTAAAGAAGTTCTTTTAGCCAATTCATTTGAGGTAAGGGTTTGAAATTCAACCATATTTTCTATAATTCTAGCACGCATCTCTTGTCGATAAAAACTTTTAAGATTTTTAATTATGCCTTGGTCACATGGCTGAATAATTGATGTAGTATTGGCCGGAAGGTAAATCACTTTGATGTGTTTTAGGGTAGTGCTTATGTCATTATGTGCAGTGCAGTTGTCTAGTAGAAGGACAATGTTGCGTTTGAGGCTGGTATCCCATTTAGTCAGCCATTCATTAAAAATTTTTGATGTCATCCAAGCATTGGAGTTTGAATGATATTCAACCGGTAGCTTTTTGATACCTTGAAAACAACGTGGATTTTTAGATTTACCGATAATTAAGAGTTTTTCTTTATGACCAACCATGTTAACACAACACAAAACAGTTATTCTTTGCTTACATATTTTACAGCCGTTAGCAATTTCATTTTTAAATAATTAAGTATGTCCGGGTAAAGCACGATAATAAAGTCCTGTTTCATCTGCATTGTATATGGAGCTAGGAGAATACTTGGCCAAAATCTTTGGCCATTCGTATTGTAACCAGTCCTCAGCTCCAACAAAATCAGCATTTCTTTTTTCACCACACGTTTTCTTGTAAACAATGTTTTCCCTTTTCTTCCATCGATTGAACCATCCATCTGTGGCTTTAAATCCTGTTTTGCTATTTTTTTTGCAAGATCCTCAGCTTTTAGACGCATTAGTGGGCCGTCAACTCGAGCATCTTTTTCGCGAACATTTTTAAACCACAATTTCAAAGCTGATTCCACTAGCGGATCCTTCCCAGAACGATGTCTTTTGTTGTCAACATTTGCATTACACTTTGATAATGACAAGATTTTTTCTTTGTTGTTCAATATTTTACATAAGAGAGGTTGAGAAATGCCAAGTTGAGAAGCAGCGTTTCTTTGACTCATTTTTGGTAATTTACTGTACCTATCTAGAATATCAAGTTTTTGTTTAAGACTTAAACCGCGTTGTTTCTTTTGAGATTCGGACATCTTGCTATACTGTCCTTTGAAACTTCAAGTGACACTAAACTCTACAAAACAAACGAAAAAGATCTTTAAAAATTAAATTATGAAAAATCACACTGAAATACTGTAATAAACGTTCATAAAAATTTACTGTAAAAATACAGTAGGACTGTACTGTAAGTGGTTAAGTAGTAACAGCAACTAATGTTAACAAACAACTAAAGTCGACTCAGCGAGGGTGTTTGCGTAAACAAAGAGTAAGGGAGCCATTCTGAGAACTGTGCTAAGTGCTGAAACCATTATAAAGTATTTGTCATTCTAAAAATAAACATTCTATGAATTGGGCGTCATTGTGTGTTGCACGTGCTGTTTACACTACTTTGTAGACATTTTTACTTGGTCTATGCTAGTATATGTTGACGCATATGATTTTGAAAGGCAAATTAAATGATAATAATAAGCGAACAGATGATTACAATAAGCGGCCTAATTACAATGTATTAATATACGTCCGTGTTTGTTTTTCAATGAAACGATAACAATAACCGAATGATAACATTAACCGTGATCACAATAAGCGGCGCCGACTGTATAACATAATAATAAAAATATAATATAAAAGGTTAATAATTAGTTATATGTTATAATATGTACATTTAGTTAAGATAATTTAATTTTGGTGCTGAATTAAATTATTTAATATAGATTAAAACCAGAGGAAAGCAAAATATCTTGTACTCAAACTTAGAGTCTTGGTAAAATATTCAACTGGCAGTCATTTGTACTCAATCTAAAAAAAATCCTCTAGGAACTAATTCTGCTCTATACATGTTCAAGAGGTTGTTGGGATACTAGGGTACATGTTAGTTATGTCATAACTTATTATTTTAGTGTTGTTGTTTGTTTCTATGTTTTTTATTTTATTAATTAATTTGTATCCATTTTTTATATTGTATGTGTTGATTTGTATTTTAGATCTTATTATTTTGTCTAGTATTTTTACGATTATGTAGGATGGTGCTGTTTTGATATTTATTAGTGGTCTAAATGGTGTGTCGGGTTTGTGGATTTTTGGTATGCCTGTTAATATTGGTGCGCATGGTTTGAATGGGTAAAGTCTTGTGTGGTATTTTAATTTATTGTTATAGTTTAGGGTATTTCTGTGTGTGACTATTAGGTTTTTTATTGTATTAAGGTATTTGTTAGTTGGGTCTGAGATTTGTTGGACTACAAATTTTGGGACTACACTCCAACATACAAACCAAACAACAAAATAATAAAATATCTTAATAACACAAACCACAAAACAAATACAGAAAAACATAACCTATCAGGAATTTACAAAATTACATATAACGACTGCAACACATTTTACATAGAGAAAACGACCACATCATTTAAAATAAGATTTGAAGAACATTACAGAGTATTCAAAAATAAAAGTATCAAATGTTGCAGCTCACCTAATATTACATAAACATGAAATAACAAACTACGAAAATAACCTAATCATACTTGAAATAAATAATAACCCAATAGAATTAAACTCACTAGAAAAATACCACATTTATAAAAACACACACGACAATTTAATGAACCTACAGACCAAAATATACAGAAGACATACTACATAAAAACATTATACACACAGATCAAGAGAAAATGCGTATAACGTTAACAAATACCAACATCACGGACCGAACATCTACACCAGAAAAAATAATCAGTGATTCGACAATGGTCAAGTGACCGAAAGGTGCCTCATCACAAGGTAAAATCATTGCACTTAGTGGTGGACAAAAGTATTTACAATAGTAATATATCAACTTCATAATGTCAGTGCAACGGAAAAATAATGGACGACGTAAAATATCAATATATATATATATATATATATATATATATATATATATATATATATAATAAATTAGATAAAAACTCTACTTTAGTTTCAATCATAAGAAAAAATAATAATTGTAAAACAAAACCGAACATAGTTTAATTTTTTTAACTTGTTTGCTACACATTTATTAGGATTGTAATAAATTTCATGTATGGAGCGATAAACTTCAACATCTTATTGACAGAATGAGGATCTTGAATTTTTCATATTAAGAACAGTATCATTAATTATTTAAAATCTAGCTGCTGCAAGTTGGAATTTTAATAAACTTTTTTAATTATATAACTATAATGAAGTTATAAAATTATTAACCTTCGGTGAATAATTTTTCTCCTAAAACTTAGCCCTCATTTCATACCAATCCTTCAATCTGTGCAAACAGCTAATGCTAGATAGTTACCAAACACTTAAGGTTACCTTCATCTTTAAAATATTTATAAAACTTAGACTTCCTCTTGTAATAGCCACAAATTTTGCCTCTGTTGCAAAAATCACATTTTAAGTAACTTTCTAAATTTTGTAAAATCATTATTTTTTATAATTTTTTGTTACTACATATTCTTATGCCTCACACAAATTATAATTTCTTATTTTCTGTTTATAATATTCCTCAAAACTTTGCATCACATAAAAGTCTACAGCAATTTCATTTCAAGGAAATAAAATGTTTCTAATTTTATTTACATAATTTAATATTTTTTCTGTAAATCTATAGGATAAAATAAATAAATAAAAGAACTTAACACATTGTAATTAATTTAAAATAAATAAAATAACAGTGATCAGAATAATTATAAATATTATAATTGTAGTAGTCATTTGTCTTGAAAGATCATAAGATGTTTATTTATGGTTAAAAGACATACATAATGTATGCAATAATCTTAAAAAGTAAGACATTAAAAATACAAAAATCAATATTAATAACAATAATGCTCTAAATAAGACATTCAAAATTATAAAATCCTTTTAATTTATAAACTGTTATTTTTACATTTCAATGGATTTTAAAAATTATTAGACATTCTTTTACAATACCTTGAGGGGAAACTTGAATAGGTGTAGAAGGGACGCTCCTGCCAGTTCCTGAATCTTCTAACTGGCTCAAGTCCATCCTTGTGTCATCCATCCCTTCTGAAGCTACTTGAGCAACACCTGGAAAAAAGCATTTAATATAAATAAGACTGAACATAAGCGCAATAATAACTTGGAGCAATTATGGTGTAATTTTGTATTATAAAACCTCAGGATTTAAATAAAAAGTTTATGTGTTTAAGAGGTTTTATTTATTTATAACAAAAAGAAAATCAACATAAGTGTGTTTGCTCTTTGAGAACAAGTAATATAAAAATTTATGCCAATTCATACTTAAGTAAAAAAAAAGCTTTATTTTAGTTTCATTTTATTTTATAATTACAACTAATATAAATATGTATATAATACATGTCAGAGTAACAATATTAAGTGGCAAAATAGAAAGCTAATTTCCTTGCAATTTTCAATTTTAACTTCTATGTATGGTGTTGGACTATTATTTTTGTTTATTACTATTTATAAGCTTTCTTTTTTTGTCGCTTGCATTGTGTTGTAGTTTCTTTTAGCTTTCCTTTCGCATTGTCTGTTTGTAATAAAGGTTCAATACTGTTAATCCAGTTTGTTTATTTTACTCTTTTCATTCATTTTTAATCCTTGAGGATTATTTATGATATTGTGTGTTAACCATGGCAACAATTTAAGGTCGTACAATTGAGGTTTCGACGACAATCAGATGAGAGCTAAAAAATTCATATTCTTCTTTGAGAAATGCACTTCTAGCTATGGGAAAGTTGGCTCAGTGGTAAAAGTGCTAGACTTTGAACATGACTTTGAACTCAGTTCGAATCCAGCCTAAACCCCAAATTTTTATAAAATGATTAAAAAGGCAAGGACATTAGGTAACAATTTGAAATCTTATTTTTTTTCAAAGTTATAAAAACAGTACAGAAGAACCCTGACTAATGACCAGACAATGTAAATACCCTCTTCATAAAAATACCCATACCCCATCACTTGTCTCAATTTTTTTCAAGAAGCTTTCACTGCCATCATAAAGATTAATTAAGTTTCTGGATCCATCACCTATTCTTATTATGGAAAATTTCTTGTTTAGTGAAAATTCTTTTTGGATCAATCCCAGCAAACAGCATACAATAAAATGTTTGTACAAAATACTGTGAACACTGCATTGTAAAATTTGAGGTTCAAGACAAGAGGTTCAAATGGCAGCTCATTTGTCTGCATGAGCAATTTTCACAAAGTGTTCTTTGTTTGGCTTCTCCAAATATCATCCTGAATATTGATTCAACCTTCAGGAAGTAACTTATACCACTTACACGGGTATATTTATCCTAGAATTTTTTTACAAATGATTTCTTTAATATATCCAAGCTTCTAAGATGGTGATTTCTACATCAAACTCAGAGTTTGATCTTGTTTTAATAACATTTCACAATTTGATAAACAAAGCAAAAATGTCAGTAAAAAGCAACATGTCGTTTCTGGGTAAAAATGTAAACACAAACACACACATAATAACAATAATATCTGACAATAAATATATAATTATAAACACATAATCATAAATATTGAACTTAAAAATAAATAACAAGAAATATGTACGTAAAACAAGGTCTAATTTGAGTAAATAATAATGATAATATATGAAATTTTATACAGAGCACAGTAGCGTAATTATGGTAAATAAATAACAATAACCCTTGCTACAAATATTTAAACACCCTTGATGTACATTTCACCAACACAGTTAGCATCATCAGAAGGTTACAAACATGTAACCTCCTCTCTAAGTTTTAAACGAACAGAAGACCCATATAAAGCGTATCCTTAATTTCCGTCAGCTAAATGTGATTCACATATTGCCATTCTCTATTCAAAACAGTGAATAATGAGTATTTTGTAAAAAATATATAATGACATGTGAAATCATATACCAAGACATGCAGTGTGGATGACACTGCACTCGTAGCGATCTTCGCTGCTTTTATTAGCTTTTATGTATCCAAATATTCCACAATGATCAAGATCCCAGAAAAATAATACCACTAATGGACTAAAACCATTAATGAATGTTTTTTGATTGAAAATTGTGTACTGGAGACAAAACGTCACTGTCTAAAGGGTTCACAGAAAACATCCTGAAGAGCACTTTTGGAGAACATAAAAGGCAGTAGAAGGAAGAGATTTAAGGGCAGTCAACACTTTCAGAATACAACAACTCTGAAGAGTTCTGCTGTAAAACACTGGAAATTGAGGTAAATAGAACCCAACAGTAAAATGCTCATTCAACTCCACTGTGCAGTTTAGACCTACTAGAAATAATTTCTCACTACTATAATTGTAATATATTAATATACAATATTAGTATTTTATTATTATACCATACTATAGTTTCACTGGTAGGATCTGTGAATTTCTAAAACCTCCTGGAGGTAAAAAATATCAGCAGTATTGTGTTTTACATAACAGGACAATGGTAAATTGAAATTTGGCATGTATATGTCTATGGAGGCAGGTAGTTGATCGTTTGAATATAGTAGGAAGTTAGAAATCAAGAGATTCTTCAACATATTAGGGCAGTAGAATGTTGACAAACATCATAATATTCTTCGAGCGAGTTATTCAAGACTATGTGGGATGTTTTGAATTGCTTCAAAGACTAGAAAGATATGAGATTGAAACATCTGATGCTGTAATGAAAGAGCAGGTTTCCCTAGCCTCAACAAGAAGACCAGGGATTGGACTGCATCAAGTGTTTTCAGAACTGTATGTCAAGGAAATAAATAGGCTAAACAAACATAATTGCAACTGCTCCACAATTAGTAGCACTAAGGACTCTTAGCATATCCAATATCTTGTTAAAGCAAATCTTGTAATCTTAGGGATCTATGTCAAAGTCTTTTATCAAATAAAATCTAACACTAAGCGTGGTTTGAAGCTGTATTCCATCAAGAGAAATGATAGTCTCCTGGTGTTGTCTACAATGAATAAAAGTAGTAACATACTGGGTCTAAATGCTATAGAACACACACTGGGTCTTCAAAGCAGAGAATGTAAAAACTTCAGTTTTCGACAATTCCTTTAATATGTACACAAACTTCGATTACTGTGTGAGTCTACATATGTAAAATTTTTGCTTCAATCATGTATAAAATATATTACTTTCCATTATACAGAATACATTTTTTTGTTATATTCAAAATATTTCTTTTTTCAAAAAATATTATATTACATTAAATCTTTATTTCTGAAATTGGTAGAAAACTAAGAAATTAAACAGAATAATAGGATAAATAGTATGTGAATATACTTTAATTTATAACCATTTCCAATAAATTGTGGCTCAAAGCAGTTTAGTGCAATAAAACTGTTTTTGTGCAATTACATTAAAAATAACTTACCTTGGTAAGAGTCCACTCTGTAGTCTTGAAATAGAAACACATAAAAGCACGTAAACAATGATATATTTCAACCACACAGTGGTCTTTGTCAATCGAAGAGAAAACACGAAAAGAAATATGAGAGAATGAAATAAAATAATTCTCTTCGTGTTTTCTCTTCGATTGACAAAGACCACTGTGCGGTTGAAATATATCATTGTTTAAGTGCTTTTATGTGTTTCTATTTCAAGACTACAGAGTGGACTCTTACCAAGGTAAGTCTGTCAGTCTCCTAGTCCAAAAAATCTAAATAATCTTTACCAACCAAAACTTATATAAAAAATAATTAATACAAATTATACGATTACTATTTACAATAGTTTTACTTTTGTCATTGTAAAATTACCTGCTCTTGTTGTAGGAGGATTGTTGTCTGTAAAAGTAAATCTGCCTGAAGGGACGTGAGGAGAACTGACAGCTTCACCAAACCCATCTGTCCGTCGTGGCACAAATAGCGTTGGAGTGCTAGGCACTATGCTATCATCACCAACGTCTTCATAACCCTGAGGCTAAAAATATAATTATGTTAAAAATATCCACTTACAATGAAAATGTTTTCAAAGAAGATAGCCATTAATAAATAACTCAGAAACTTATACAGCAATAATTTAATCAAAAATAAAATTGTCTGTGATTTACCTTATTACGGATATTTTACTGCGCAATGTGTTAATGAGACAATATGTTAGAACCTCGACGGACATTTTACTGCCCGATGTGCAAACGCAACATTATGTTAGAGCGGCGATGAATATTTACCAGCAAATGTGTAAACGCCGGCCGCTATGGAATCAACTTATGCGATTGATTCCTGATCCTAGTGTACAGAATCGGTGGAATTGACTTTTGAAATCAATAATAGACCCATCACTAATTTCTTGTCAAATATTTAAAAAATGTATCAAGAACATTGTTTTTTTTTTTTTTTTTAAATTTTAAAGCTGCTACATCTAATCCACATAGTTTTTAACCAGTCTAACATTAAAATTTAATTCTTCTATTTTCTTGCGCTCTTACTACTATTCAAGTTGGGATTTTACCCTTGGTTTACATTTTCCTTTTAAATATAACAAATGGCAAAAGCTTAGTACTATTGGCCAGCACACACATCATAACTACCATAATGGCCAATTTTCACCTTTTTTTATTTACTGTTACATTAGTTGCCATATTAAAATGAACGGTCTTTGTTTTCAATTTTATTTAAGGAATAGTTACAATTAATTCTTAAATTTATAACATGCTGAAAACTAAACAATTTTGCACTGAAATAATTTGGAAGCTGATATACTAAATTAATTCTCTGTTGTAGTGCTTCCATTTTAGGGAATAGGCTCAGTTTAAAATGTAATATCTGAGGCCCAAATATTAGGCTTATCAGAAACTATTTCACAAGGTTTTAAAGTTATAATTTCACAAGTTATTGGCAATCCCATTTCATGCCTTACAAATATATATATATATATTTAACTACTCTTTATTTTACAGGTTCAAATTGCCTTTCTTGGATCCACAAAAATATTTTGTAGAATTGGGATTTTCAATATTTGCCACCTTAGGTGTTGTCTATATACACATATTTTTTGAAGTGTATAAATCTATTAAGTAATCAAGCCACCATCCAAAAAAAAAAAAAAACAATAAAATCTTACCAATAACAGCTGTTGTTGTCTGTTCAGAGGAGGGATATGTGTTGCAGAAACCCTTCTTGTGAAAGACCCTGAAGTGGCCTGGTTACTGCTGACATTAGCTTCACCTCTCCCACCCCCTCCTGCACTTCCCCTCCCTTGGCCACTACTTGTAGCTTCCCCTCCAGTATCTAATCCTCCTACTACTTCTACAACACCACTGCTACTACTCTCTGATTGATTAGGAACTTCATTACTATCATCTGAAAATTAAAAGAAAACAATGTTTCTATAGTTTCTCTTTTAGAAAATAAAAAGGATCAATAGAGTCTGATATATGATTAAAAAATCTATAACGTAAAGGGTACAAAATAAACTGAAATCTTGTTGTACATCCTTTGTAATGCTATCATAGTATATAGAGAAGCAAAGTGAAGAAGTTTTAAACAAAATTATTCAAGTGTAAATAAGAATAGAAAAAAATAAAGGAAGAAATTTTAATAATCTACAAAACATTACAATATTCAAAAAATGTGAGAAGCAGAAAAATATGTTAATGTAAAATGAAAAATTGTAGAAGGTAGAAGGATCATTGCAATTACACAAATATATTTATACAACAAACATAAAGTAAACAAAATTAAGTAGGTATCTAAAACGTCGATGAAAAATTAGACCCAGAAAGTAACTTCTAACATTTCCAAATGTTATACGTTAACAAAGTGTCAGAAGATAGGTTCTAAACCAGACATTTTGGTGTCAAGAGTGTTTTCACACAACAAATTAATTTAATTTAGCATGAGAATTAAAGAGTGAACTTTGTTAAATATGAATGTTAAAAGTTGGCCTTCATTAAAAATTGTATAAATTTTGAAAAGAACTCAATAATTATTATTTTGTTTGCAAAAAGTCAGAAACCAATTGAAATCTATCAGTGTTTTATGAAGTGTAAAGGGATGGAATGCCTGAAGGATTGGTAGAGAATAATTAGTTCTTGTTTAAATTGTAACAAAAAGCTGGACTACCACGAGTTTTGTGCCAGATGGGCAACATAAATTTTGTATATGAAATTTATAAATGCATGTGTCACTTCCTACTATCAAATGTTTTAGAAGATGGGAGAGTATTTTAACATTCACATTATGTCATTAAAATTAATTGTTACCAGTAATTCGCATCCTTAGATATGTCTAATAAAGTAATATTTACTTAAGAGTAATAAGTAAAATAATAGAATATTTTTTTAGTCTACTACTTGGATGTAGTAATCAAGTAAATGATTTAGAGCTACTAGTAAAGCACAAGTGATTCCATGCATTTTCCTGTAATTGCCCCTCTATTTGAAAAACAATAAAATGATAAAAATAAAACATTGTTTTAGTGACAATAAAGAATACTTTGTCAGAATTAATTGAAAAATTAGAAGATAAGTGATCAGTAAAAGGACTGAGCCTGAAAAAAGCAACATTAAAAAAACATGACCAAAGTTATAAGAAATTCCAACAACCTGTTACTTTATTTGAATTGTTCTAAGGACTTTCAAAAGAAAAAACCTATCTTTGGTGAAATTTTTCTAGTTTACATTAACTATGTCTATAAATTTACGAGTGTATATATTATTTAGTTTATAAGTATCATTCACTAAAATACAAAACTGTACTATCTGACAAAGCAATAGGTAGGTTTATTTTTACTGTATTAAATATTTCACATGGATGTGTTCCGTATACTTCATGTTGATTATGGCTGGCCAACATTACAGTCAATGTATTATGAAATGGAAAAATAATTTTGGTCTAATCATATCATTACAAAATAAAATTATGGTTTTAGAATAATAAAGGGGAAAATATTACTTTTACTATTAGTATTAAAACAAACAATTTAACAATAAATAGGAAACTTAAATATATGAATAAAGAAAAGAAACTATATTCAGAGAAGAAACAAACATAAAAGGATTGCATAATTACAGTATAGGCAATATTATAGTGTACAGTAGTCCCTCACTAATTGTGGATTCAGTATTCACGCTTTCGCTTATTCGCGGTTGGGAAAATTACAGGATATCCCGCTAACATCTATCGTATTTAAAAAAAAAAGACAAGAAAGACATTATAGCTACTGGGCAGGTTGTAGGATGTGTTCTCGTCTTATTTATTTTGTACAGTACTTATCACAAAGAAATCTGATTATTGATCAAACATCCGTTATACTGTATACTACTAGGCCTACTACTCAAAAGATAGGCATTTATTATTTCTAACAAGTATCATTATCGTCACTGACAAACAACGATGAGTTAATACGCCGCCCGCATCCAACTCCATGCATATGTTTACCTTCACTTCTGTTTACTTACTGTTAATTTAGTAGTTTTCAAATTCCAAACATCGATAATCGTATTCTGCGACCATAACTAACTCGGATTTTGTTTTTCCTGTCAGTTATTAAACAGGTGATTGTCGTGTCTGTTAGTTTTGGAAACGTCGCGTCTACTTGTGGAAGTGTTTAGTTTGGGTTGTAGGAAAATGTAAATAAACAATAAAAATATGTATGTAATTATCTGGTACGTAAATATACCATACTGTATTATAAGCGTACAGTATAGCTGTAATTATTGTTAAGATTTTTGATGTGGAACGTAAACCTCTCCTATCCATATACAGTTTGTTTCAGTATTCACGGTAAGTTCGAGGAATGTAACCCCCGTAAATAACAAGGGATCACTAAACTTTATTTGTAATTCAAATCAAACTAAAATTTCCCGCATATTTAATATAGGTTTTAATCCCTTATATAGTAATGTACTAATGAAAATGGAAATAAAATTAATTAATTGCAGAAGGGTTTTGATATTAAACACTTTTATAAATAAATCAAATTATATCTAATGCTTTTCATAACAATTTAAATAAAATTTTAAAATTATTAATAAATAGAAATATTTTAGACACCTATAATCTCCACTTCATTGTTATCCTGATCAGTGATGTTTTCCTCATCAATATCAGGTCCTTCGCCTACTTCATAACTTGTCATTGTCATTCTATCAAGAAGATTGTTCTCGTCATCTCGACTGTAACTTTCTATTTCATAACCTTCTTCATTGTCAGCCTCTTCTTCAAAGTCTTGACCATCCTCCATACCCTTTAGGAAATTTTATAATTCAGAACACTTTAGGTTTTTTATAATAACACTATTTTAATAATCAAATAGTACTTTGACCTTAAATATTAATAGGTTTATGGATCACAGAAATTTGTCAACAAATCTTATCATAATACAGAATATGTAAATAAATTCTTCACAGAAATTAATAGCAAAGGATGAATATGAGGGCTGGCTACAGCCATTACCATAACAAAAGGATGAATTCAAAATTATCGTCAGGTTTGGGTAAATTTTAATATCAAATTATTTGTTATAGGTATTTTATAAATTCGGTCAAGAATTACAACCAAACACCACATAGTTTCAAATCTGTAATCTTGGTCTCAAAAAATAAGAGGAATGTTATAAAATCAAAAGAAAATTAAATATTACAAGAGAAAACTATGAAAATGATGTAAACAGGGGTGCATTTATAACACTTTGAAGAATTGAATGATAAGAAAGTATTTCAAAATGGTAATACTAATACTTTACACAGGAGACGGAAAATGTTAATGTTTATATGGTATTAGTTGTAAGTACTGCAGTATATTTTACAAAGTAAAATAGTCACTTGTAAAATAATTTTAATCATGTTATGAAATAATAAATGCTATCTGCTTCGTGAAAAATTCTTTTAGAACAAATCTATGATTTTATATTTAAATAAATATTGGTATTCTATATTAGGAATACAGTTTTTTTAAAAAATTTAATAACTATTAAATGACAGATCACATACCTAATTATAATTAATTCATGGTCTTTCAATATGGAACGTTTCAAATTTCTTTCAGAAAGTAAAAGGAATTTTGGAAAGAAATTTGAAACTTTGAGTTTTGAAAAAGTATGAATTAATTTGGTCTGTGATCTGTCATTAACCTAAAAAAAGGAATAAAGTTTTGAAATAATAAATTCAATTGCTTTCTATATCGTTTAACCAGAACAAATTATCTCAGAATTCAGGCAATTTTTTCTCTCTTGCTTCAGTTACAATTGGTCTCAGAGACAATTAGCTTTTTACCTGTTTTTGACAAAAATTGATTTTGTTTTAAATAATTCTTTTAATATGTGTATTCAATAAATCATTTAGTTCTACGATTGGCAGTAAATAGTCTTCAAAATTATTTATTTCTTGAACTGCACACACCAGAACTGACCATTGTAATTCTTTTCTATGGAGTTCTGTGCAACTACTTATTGTTAACTTTTAACAAAACAAAAAAACAAAAAAAATTGAAAGAATTAGTAAAAAAAATTTTAATTTCTGGAAAACCAACATGTCATTAATAGCCATTTTTAATTATGGTCAATTAATTTTGTCTATTTTTAATTGTTTGTAGTATGTAATATATTAATATTAAATACCTATGCAAACTTTTTTAATAAGTATTATTATTCAATATAATATTTCAGTTTAGTAAAATATGATCTATTAAAAATAAAACTCACTCCATCATCTGGCAATCCTTCTTCATCTTCTTCTTCTTCCTCCTCCTCTTCCTCTTCTTCAGAGTCCACTAGGATAATGTCATCTTCCTGATCTCGTTGAGAGGATGTAGGTACTTGATACTCTACCTCCAGGCCATCTGCTCTTAACAACATTTCTCCAGCTTCAGTCCCACTGGTTCCTGCAGCTGCTACCATGCCCCTACTTCGTTTTGCCTTTAAAGAATGAATATAATTGTAGGAATTTTTGCAGTAAGTATTAGAAAATTAAAAGTGGTTGTATTTTTGAGAATAATGCTAATTTAGTAGATTCCAAATGGATTTTGAGTCACATATGAGTAATTGTTGTGAATAACCTGTTTGTGTAATGGCACATGTCAAAACAAAAAACATTTATAAAAAAAATTATAAATGAAATAAACTAAGATACAGCAAATAATTTAAATCAATATCCGAAATAAGACTCAACACACTTCAGAGTCGATTTCTTCATTACAAGTTAATTTCGCTTTTCTCTTCATCTGTCCGTTTCCCTGCAACCACTCTTTCATTATTTTATCCATATGCTTAAGAGTTTTACCATACTTGAACCGCACCATTATTTCATGTACCGAAGATTTATTTTTTTCTTTAGCTTCAATTACTCTCACTTTTTCATTTAACGACAGCGATAAGTATGATTTAACCATTTTACAGGGATAGTTGTGAACACAAAGTATACAGCTACAAGCAGGAAAACAAACGGATTGTGATTTTCCTGTAAAGACAGGAACTATATGAATATCCAGACCTTGTTTTTATGAAATGAGGACAATTCATCCATTCATTTGATCATACACTCACTCTCTCTCTGTGCCCTTTTTGGTATAAATTATCGCAAAGAGGCAGGCCTTTTAAATTCTTGATTATACACATTCTTTCGGCAAGTTCCACAATTTTTATTTTCCATTTTCGTGATGAACAAATTCTACAAAATAAACAACAATAATGCCTATTTTAACTGCCTCAGAACCAGCAAAGTTTTCTGCATTGCACAAGATTCTGCCTTATTCACATTCCGCTTTGAACAAGTTTTACTGTATATGTAACAAATATATTACTATTGTAAGTAATTTTATCCACCATTAAGTGCAATGACTTTACCTTGTGTGATGAGGCGCCTTTCTGTCACTTGACCATTGTCGAATCACTGATCACTGAACAGTGATTCGACAACGGTCAAGTGACCGAAAGGCGCCTCATCACTCAAGGTAAAATCATTGCACTTAATGGTGGATAAAATTACTTACAATATTAATATATTAACTTCATATATATATATATATATATATATATATATATATATATATATATATATATATATATATATATATATATATATATATATATATATAGGTCAACAGCAGATTCCATGCAGCTCGCAGTCCAAAATACGTTTAGTATGCCAGAAGATGGAGGCACTCACTAGTCTCTGAAAGCGCTAGCATAAATACCAAGTAAGATTCTTGTTTAAGTACATAAGTGAAAGTGATAAGTGTATACAAGAAAACAGTGTTGCATAATCTACAAATATATATATATATATATATATATATATATATATATATATATATATATATATATATTTAACGTTATCCATTGTTTTTCCGTTGCACTGACTTTATGAAGTTAATATATTACTATGTAAGTAATTTTATCCACCATTAAGTGCAATAATTTTACCTTGAGTGATGAGGCACCTTTCGGTCAATTGACCATTGTCGAATCACTGATGGTCAATTGACCGAAAGGTGCCTCATCACTCAAGGTAAAATTATTGCACTTAATGGTGGATAAAATTACTTACATAGTAATATATTAACTTCATATATATATATATATATATATATATATATATATATATATATATATATATATATATATATATATATATATATATATATATGCACCAAGTGTTGGATAGAATCATGGTTTTTTGACTGAATGGTCAAAATTTCCATTTTAAAAAGGGGAAAAATAAAACAGTTTGATAATCATGGATGGTTGAAAAAAGGGAAACCTGCTTGCAATGAGGTTTTAAGTTACATGTTGAATGCAGGTTATGCAGAACCACGTATCTTTAGGAACTGCACTTTGTAGTTCTGGATTAAATAACAATTTAATGATTCTAATAAATATTTACAATTATGAACACTTCAGAATGATTGTGGAAACGAAATAAAAGGCTGCCCTATTCTGGGATTATTAGAATAAAACAAATAAATGTGAAAATTAGGAGTAAGGTAGTGGAACAAATGGAAAGCTTCAAGTACTAATAAAAGATGCTACATCATTTATGAATAGTGACACAAGATGTGATTTTAAAGTGAAACATAAATAATAATTGTAAAATTAAATTATTCAAATACAAGTGAGCTTATTTATACTAAAGTATAGAGATCTAAAATTATTAACTTTTACAGAAGAAATGCATCCAAGTTAATCAACTATTAATAAGAGTGCAACAGGAAAGGAAAATATAAAAATGAAATAAATGATAAATAGAAATACTTACTGTTGGTACTGACTTTGCTCCTTCCTCTTCACCTGGAGTAGAGTTATCCCGAGGTCTCTTGCTGCCAGGCCTAGCCTGAGTAGTGGTGACTGTATTACTGCTGTTTGCATGACTGCTTGCTGCCACCTTAAACATTTTAAAACTAACTATGCTTACAATATACAAAATCAAGAGCACAGTGGTACAATATATTACAATAAAAATATTGGAAGCAACCCCAATACCACAAATAACTGATAATACAAGCTACCTAAGATTACACCCTTATGTACATTTCGATGACCATGTCATCATCATCAGAAAGTCTTATTACAAAATTACAATCTAGAAAAATGTAAGTTACAAACTAGACTAATTTTGTTAATAAGACCCTCTGATGATAATGGCACGGCCATCAAAATGTACATTAGGGTTTAATCTTAGGTAACTTGTATTATCAGTTATTTTTGTGGTATTGGCATTGTTTCTAATATTTTTATTGTTATGCTTACAATATTGAGCAAGCCTTCATATAATTATCTGGGATTTACAATATTCCAAAAATATCTATCTTAATGGATATAACATAAAACTCCTGCATTTTTATATTTATCAACTGTGAGAAACTATCTTGAAATGTAAGTTTAAACATGATTAATAAATATAATTAATCATTTACTTACTGCAGCTACAGACTGTTCAGCAGAAGAATGACTACTGACTACAGTACCACTGCCACTAGGTTCGGCTTGTGATTCACTACTAGCAACAATAGACTGTTCCCCAGTGCCCGCTGTATGACTACTAGCTACTGACTGCATTGATTCTTCCATTTCCTGTGAAAGGGGATAAGTGCATTATAGAAATAAAATATAATATTAATTCAAACCCCTACTGTACTAATATAAAATATTAGGTATTGTTTTAAAAAAAATTAGAATTAAAATTCTTTTCCCCCATTACTAATTATTGTTTTGTACTTATAGGAGTAGTAGAAAAACACTCTTAGAATGTAAGGAATGTTTTTGTATTTTCCAACTATTTAAAAACAATGTTAGACATCTGTTTAAAAAAAATGTAATACATTCTTAAAACAGTTGAGTTAATGTTAAAAAAATGGAAAATTAATTTATATAAAATAAAAAAACAATTTATTTTTGACAGTTCAAAATAGGTTTTCTGTGTAATATTTCAAATGTGTAAATAAACCAAGCAAGTTCAAGTGATTGCCAAGGTATGTTCAAAATTCAATTTCTTGATAGAAACAAATCAGTAAATATAAACAACCATGGATATTTTTGGTTATGTGTTAGCAATATTAAAAGATTGTTGGAATATTTTCTATTGTTGAAAAATAGAGTGAAATTTATTTTCTGAAAGGAAACGTTAAACATAACTAGACAAGACTCCTACAACAGTTTATAATGGTTGGACTTTCTTCTCTGCCAATAACATAACGAAATGGATTGATAAGCGCCGAGCGGTAATTCTGTCAGTTAGTTCCTGCTAGTGTGCAGTGCGTGTCTTTCCTGTTAGTTTTGTTTACTTATATTCCATATGAATTTTATAAAGTTGGTGAAAAGTGTAAAAAATGAAGAAAATGCTGTTAAATCTTTTAAAGAAAAAGGAATGTTACATAATTCGCGTAAACATGTATAAGTGGACACGGGGTGATAATAGATCTGGAAAACCAACACCGTTCAGTTTGTTCAATAACAGGTGTGGATACACAAAGTCGAAAGCAATTGACAACTAGCAAAGCACTGTAACATAGTTCGGTAACACACCGTTCAATGCTCGATTCATTTTTGAGTAAATTTTTATGGCATCGCTGGCATCACAGAAAAGACTTATTTAAGCAAATTTTGGGATATTGTCACCTACTAGCCTCCAGAATAAAGGTAACAGGTTTTTATTTAATTATTTTGCTGTAGTGGAAAATTTACGTTTAACGACACAAACCAGTATGCATCCTGACCTAATGTTGCTAATAATATATAAAGGATATGAACTTTTTGTAATTTTAATTAATAAGTAAACTAAAAATGCAGCTTATATCCAACTATTTCTTTTTCTCACTAATATACCTCCAGCACATTCACATACTGTGCTCTTTCCTTTTTCAGGACTTATTAAAATAGATGTGGAAAAACAACGGCTGAAAAGTGTGGAAGTTATAAAAAAAAAAAAAAAAAATTACAGTCATAGAAGTAAGAGCCAAACACCCGGCAAGCTGGCCTGAGCAACCGGGCGGGTCCACAGGTGGCGGATAGTGGGACGGCCTACAGAAATGTAGGTTACCTGTGAATAACGATTCCGGAAGGTTTCTGAATATGCAGGCCTGGACCAAGGCTATGGTTCAAAGGTGAGGAATTATCCCTCCTCGTCAGTCAACCGGTTGGGCTTGGTAGAAATAACCGAGTGCTCTGACCGGGGAGACTGGGGTAGTTGGAAATTAAGTCCTCACAATGCTACTCTCACCTCCCGGGTGAACCAAGGGCAATGCGACAGTGAAGTAGGGGCGGGAAACTGCCCCAACGACACAGTTGTGAAAAAGAGAGTAAAGCAGGCTGTTCATCTGAGCAGTTAATAATGTCCTGAACTTGGGGTGTACTTCAAGGTCAGTGACTGAATACCCAATCCAAGGTGGAAGGCATCGTGCCGAAGGATGAATGGCTGCAGGGTATAAAATGCAGTCCCAAACGATCCCCTTGAGGAACCAGACAAAACCTCATTGTATGTTGTCTTGCCAGGGCAATGGGGGCTCTGCTCTGGTCGACCTTTTATTTCCCCCATACTCGTGGGACGTTTATGGACCAGAAAAATACAAAAGATAATTTTGAGACTGCACAGACGGCGGGAGCCAATGAGTTGGCAAACCGTGGGTCTGTAGCAGAGATGCCAACGGCAACCATCACTGGGGGTGCGGGGGCGGCTGTCAAGCTGCCGACTGCAGAAACCGGTGAAGTGGCTGCAGAGTTGAGTACGCTCTCTTTACGGAGAAAGCGAATGAGTGGAGCGGCCAGAAGGAGGCTCCGAAAAGAACAGGCGAGAGCAGCGGGAGGGCCAACAACTCTGAAAAAACGGAGGGGAGGCCAAAACCGAGCTGAGTCTGCCAAAGTCCAGGGCTTGGATGTTGTGAGGAGGGAGGTGCAACAGGGAAGAAAGCAACCTAGAGCGCCAAACCCCAGCACGTCAAAAAGGCCTAGGAGTGAGACATCCAACCCCTCTCCAGTGAAGGGAGGAATGAAGAAGGTGAAACTGGGACAAGGGGGGGACGCTGGAGTGTCTTCGGGCACATACGGCGATACCCTCAGGCAAAAACTAGCAATTGTCCCAGTTAGTTACCCTGAGAGACAACTCTCGGAAGAGATGGCGTTGGAGCTGGAGGAGCTGTTCTTCTCGGAACTGCTGTCCGCTGAGGCGGAGAGTGGGGATAGAGGATTTAGGACAGCATACTTAGAGAGGGGAGCTCTAAATGTCGTATGCTCCTCACGGGAGAGCCTGGAGTGGGTCCTTCGGGTCCTGCCAAGCTTCACCCTGAGCGAGGGGGTAAAGTTGAGGGCAGGGCCACCCAAGGAGATCATTGACGCAAAGGTGTCAATGTGGGTGCCCAAACCCTACAATGACAAGGAGCCGGAAGAGATTCTGAAGGTGGTCAAAACCCAGAACCCTGGGGTTGTTCAGGATACTTGGAAGGTGATTGCCAGGAAAAGGGAGGATGCAGGTCTTACCCTGATCTTGTATATAGGAGAGGGCTCCCTCAGGGCACTGCGGAACAACAACCTGAGGGTGAACGTGGGGCTGAGACAGGCCACGTTCAAGGTGCTCTCTAGTCCTGGGGCTGCTCTGCGAACCCAGGCAACTGCAGAGTAAGCAGGAAAAATGATCAAGATCCTCCAAGTGAACCTACAGCATAGCAGGGCGGCCAGTGCTGTCGTGTGTAGGATGCTGGACAGGGGAGAGGTGGACTTGGTGCTCATCCAGGAACCATGGATTTCTGGAGGAAAAATATGCGGGCTGGCGACATCTGGAGGTAAGTTGTTGTATGATAAGGACTCCGGTGTTCCCAGGACGTGTATCCTGGTTAGGAGGGGGTTGTGTGCTTTTGTACTAACGAACTTCTGTTGCAGGGATTTGTTAGCAGTGTCAGTGGAGCTGCGGGCGGAGGGGGGGATGAAGAGGCTGAACCTGGCCACGGCATATCTCCCCTTTGACTGCGCGGGGGCTCTACCAACACAAGAGCTGAGGAGCCTGGTCGAGCACTGCGGGGCTGTGGATGAGGAGCTGCTGGTGGGGATGGATGCTAACTCCCATCACACTTCGTGGGGTAGTACAGGTACAAACACTAGAGGTGAGGAACTTTTAGCTTATCTTAGCTCTAAGAACTTACTAGTCTTAAATCAGGGGGAAGAGCCGACGTTTGTCACTAGGGCCAGAAAGGAGGTCCTGGACATTACGGTGGCATCGAACCAGATGGCTAGGTATGTACTAAATTGGCATGTGTCGGATGAACCATCTTCTTCTGATCACAGACATATTAGGTATGATATCTCTCTAAATCCAGCCATGCTTCGCCCAACCAGGGATCCAAGAAGAACAGACTGGGACTTTTACAGGAGGGACCTGGGTGTTCGGATTGAGGAGGCTGGATTGGAGTATGGTGGGAGGAGAGAGCTAGAAGACTCTGCCACATTGGTTGGCGAGGCTATAATAGAATCCTTTACCGATAACTGCCCTCTCAGTGAGGGGAGGAAAGTAGGGGATCCGTCATGGTGGAACAAGAAGCTAGCCAAACTTCGGAAGACCACCAGGAGACTCTTTAATAGAGCAAAAAAGAACGGGGAGTGGGACCTGTATAGGAAAACACTAACCGAATACAACAGGGCAATTAGAGAAGCGCGCAGGAAGTCCTGGAAGGAGTTCTGTCATGAGATTGACGAAACTCGGGAAGGGGCACGACTGTATAAAGTGCTCTCTAAGGACCCAGTTAACCCGGTGGGGATGCTAAGAACCCCACTGGGAAATTTAACAAAAACGGCAGGGGAAACTGTGGAAGAATTAATCAGGACACATTTCCCTTCCAGTACCCTGAGGAAACTTGGGGGAGCAGACACTGAACCGGTTACCAAACTCTCCACAAGACGTGGTAAGAGGGAGGACTGGGAAGTGGCAAGGAGGATAGTAACTCCACAAAGGGTAAGATGGGCTGTTGGCACTTTTAAACCCTACAAATCTCCAGGTCCAGATGGGATCTATCCTGTGCTGCTGCAGCAGGGAATGGATATGCTGGTGCTGGTACTTACTAAATTATACAGGCTAAGCATTGCTCTAGGGCATGTGCCGGCAGCCTGGAAATCTAGTAAGGTGGTCTTTATACCTAAGCCCACCAGTAACCAATCGGAAGGGAAAGGATACAGACCTATCACACTCATGTCCTTTGTTCTCAAGGGACTTGAAAAACTGGTTGATAGGCGTATTAGGGGGGGTGCTTTGGCTATCAAACCACTGCATTGGAACCAGTATGCTTACCAACCGGGGAAATCTTGCGAGGGAGCTCTCCATCAAGTGGTTGGTAGGATTGAGCAAATGATCGCTAAGAAAGGTTGTGCCATAGGTGCCTTCCTCGACATTGAAGGGGCTTTCAATAACCCCTCAGTGGAGACGATGGTAAGTGGTGCAAGACGCCATGGAGTGGATGTGACCACTTGTGGTTGGATAAGTTCCATGTTAACAAACAGAAGCATTTCTGTAGAGGTGGCAGGGGAGGTCAGAAGGGCAGAGACAAGTCTGGGCTGTGCAGGGGGGGGGTTCTCTCTCCTCTGTTGTGGTGCCTAGTGGTTGACAACCTTATTGAACTCCTGAATGAACAGGGGTACTTCTGTCTAGGATATGCGGACGACATAGTTGTCCTGATCCTGGGCAGATTCCCTGATACAGTCCTTGAGGTAATCAGAAATCCTCTACGACTGATTGAAGAGTGGTGTAAAAAGGAGAACCTTAGGGTAAATCCAAAAAAGACTGCTCTCATTAACTTCACCAGACAGCGAAAAGATCTGACGACCAGGATGCCCCGCTTGTTTGGTGAATACCTTGAGTTTGTGGGGGAGGTGAAGTACCTGGGAGTTATTCTGGACAGGAAACTCACCTGGAATCCACATCTTCAGAGGACAGTTAACAGGGCCAAAAGGGCACTGATGACTGTGAGAAGAATGGTGGGTAAGAAATGGGGACTGAAGCCATCAATGATGCACTGGATGTATCTGAGGGTGATAAGACCTATGATTACCTATGGAGCTCTGGTGTGGTGGACAAAGGCCAACCAGGCACAGACAAGAGCTAAACTGAGCTCTATCCAGAGATTGGCCTGTCTGTGCACACTGGGAGCGATGTCAACTACACCAGGCGCAGCAATGGAAGTAATGCTTAACCTCCCTCCCCTTGAGCTTGTAGGGGAGAGGCGAGGCTAGCGGCATGGAGATTGCGCAACTCGAGCAACTGGGCTAACCTCCCAGATGTCTCGGGACATATGAGTATCGAGTGCGTGGTCAAAGAACCCGTCTTGGAAATGGGCAGCGACCACATTACTCGAATGTTTGCACCTGACCAGGTCCACCAAACTATGATGGAATGGTCAGGGACATTAACATCGGGAGCTCAGATCTGGTACACAGATGGCTCCAAGATGGACTTCGGCACTGGAGCGGGGGTGTATTGTAAAAACCCAAGGGTAGAACTAGCTTTTTCCTTGGGGAGGCATACCTCTGTCTTTCAGGCCGAAGTATATGCTATAAATGCCTGTCTGGGAGAGATAGCAAGAAGGGAAACACATGGGGCCCGGATTGCTATTTTCTCCGACAGTCAGGCAGCAATTAAGGCACTAAACGGACACGTGGTCACCTCGGCCATAGTCAGGGAGTGCCTAATTAACCTACAAGCTCTGGCAAGGCACAATCAAGTCAAGATTGGTTGGGTGCCAGGGCATAGGGGAATACTTGGAAATGAAGCCGCAGATGCGCTGGCCAGGGAGGGGTCCTCGACTCCCCTGATTGGACCGGAACCTGCGGTGGGTATTTCCAAATCCATGGTCAGGATGACAGTGCGAAGGTGGATGGCTGAAAGACACTGTGAGCACTGGATCAGGGCCGAAGGGATGAGACACAGTAAGCTAACCCTTAGGAGACCTTCCTTGGGGCTGCAGAAGAGTCTCATCTATCTGTCTAGGCAGGAATTAAGGATAGCCACAGGACTACTCACGGGACACTGTGGACTAAGGAAACATTTGCATAAAATGGGTATCTACAAGGATGAACCAGTGTGCAGATTGTGCGGGCAGGAACAGGAGACTGCCACACACATTATTTACAGATGTGGAGTACTTGCTGAGAGGCGCTTCAACCTCTTTGGTGATGGAACGACTTTGGTGGATGCTGAAGGTAAAACTCTAGTCAGGAAACTCCTAAACCTGGTAAGAGGGAAGGGGTTATTTGACTAGATCAGGGAGGTAAGTACAATATACCTTAAGGTAGCAGTGCTTCGGGCAATTCAAACCCGCTCCCAAGTTAAAAAAAAAAAAAAAAAAAGAGCCAAACAGAAAAGTGGAGTTTGCTGTTTGAAGAATTTTCAGTAAGAAAATTTGCTGTCAGTAAGAAACATGACATGCAAACAAACCATAAAAATAATTCTAGAAACTTCTGTGCAGTAGTCAGATTTAAAAAAAATACTATAAATAAATTATGTATATCTGTTATAATAGAACAATGTTCGATACTAATTCTAACAGTTATGTATTGTTAAACTACCATTATTTATTCAACTGTATATTAAAAAGTAATTTTATTTCTTAGTGGTTTTGAGACTACTCTTTGCACAATGGTTAAGAATAAAATACACACACACACACACAGCTCTTTATAATTGTTCTTTAAAAATAAAAATTATTTTATATCTCTATATATTTATAAAATTCATACTTGTTTGTAAACTTACAACCTGTCTATAATAAGTTGGAACTGTACTACACATTTGTTGCTGACCACTGCTGCCAGATACAAAACTCTGATCACCGCTAGCAGATGGCATGTGGTTTGAAGCAGATACTACTGACTGATCCATGGCTTGTTCTTGATTAGATGCTGATACTACTGAAGAGTTTTCAGCATTGGCTAATTGGACTTGAGTCTAAAATTATAAGTTTAAATACATAAGTCAGATATAATTTTAAAATATGACACCAGCAATAACAGTAATGAAAGCATGGTAGTAAAACTAAAATATTCAATAGTAACTTTCTTTGAATGTTGTTTAAAGTGTTTAAAATTGAATTTAATTAGTGCTAAAATATACAGTTACAAAGACAAATTTTAAAACTTTTTCCCCAAATATCTAATATTCTAAAGCAACAGATTATCTTAAGGTGAAATTTTTGTTTCATTGGTAAATATATTTTATATATGAAATACATTTTTACCTATCTATTACTAGAATTACAGAGTCAGCCAGTGCATGATTTGTGTACACACAAATAGGTGTTTCCTTTTAAAAGCAAAGTTCTAATGTATACATTAAGGCCAAACATTAAACAACTTCTTCATAGAGATGTATCTGAGATGATGGAGATTTAAGAAATATATGCAGTTAATGAACAACGAAATTCTACTGTAATTTTATTCTTTAAGTAAAGAATGATAAACCAGATTCTTTTAACACCAATTAATACTTTTGTGTTGAGTGTAAAAAAGTATAATTTAACAGGTTTGTTTGCTACTCTTAACTTTTTTATTATTATTTTATGTGTTTATGGACACAACTATGTATTTTTATAAGATACTGTACTAATTTTAAAATTCTTATTTTGACATTAAAATTACATCATATACGAGATGGTTTTCATTTTACCATCCGGATAAATATCTACTACCTTTCCTACTAAATATACCCATCATATTTCACTTTCTCTAATACTGATTACATTCTACACTCTTCTCTAAATTCATCTCTAGAATTGATTGGTTTCATTGCTATAGCTTTTTGTCTTAAATCAGATTTAATATAAAGAAAACTACTATAAAAATACCTGAGTCTGAATAGTAGGCTGTGGCAATACCATAGCTATTGACAGAGCCTGGGTGGAGGGTACTGGTTGAGGAGGTCCAGGAGACTGCATGCCTCCTTGTGCCTGACTACCTTCCCCACATTCGGCCTCCATATCCTGTAACACAAAACAATTTTGTTGAAACATGAACCCTTTATTTAAGTTTAATGGTTCCCAGATTCTAAATAACAAGTTTAATCAACAATGACAAAGACTGTTTTTTGTGATTGTGTCGATGTAGTTTTTCTAATGCAATTAGTGTAAATATGTTTTTGAAATTAATTTAGTTTTTACAATTGTAAAGTGAACAATTAGTTGCGTTAGTGTAAAGGGAGGAACCTACTATCAATCGCTAAGTATCAAACCATGAGCAAGATTTGAAAAAAAAATTATTTATCTATTTTACTTATTTATTATTGAATAATAATAAGTATTTATTGTTATTATCAAATATTTGTTATTTTAATGAATAATTATTTTGTTTGCTAATAATGATTACAATTAATTAACTAAATTTATCCTTTAATTTTTTAAAAATTATGTTATTTAATAATTACAAAATTTAATTAAATAATTGATACTTAATAACTGTTATTTTATAATACTAATAGTACTATGTCAAAATATGCTTGACTGTAATGGTACCCCTACAAAACTGACATAGTGGTGAATGCTCATGTTGCATTAACCATCCATGTGTTAACAAAGAGTGGTCAATGCAAAAACGAGTAACATCCACTTCCTTTCTACGATTCAACTGAATTGAAGACCTACATGGACAGATGGTATTCTTGATTCCTTCAGCTTGTTTCCATTCACAGATTGCCATTTTTAATTCCATGAAGGAAGAGTGGGTACTTTAGACGGTATATAAAATGAGATGCCATGATATCTTGTGTTGATTGCAACATACTTGTAGTCAATTTTGCCCCTTTAACAGCTTTCGTGTTTCTGAGTATTCCGCTGTAACTAAGCACCCATCAAAATGATACCTAAACAACCCGTAATTGAATCCTGTTTATTAAACACAGAATGTTTCCAACGAAAGGGCTCTTTAGTACATTAGTCGCATGAATCGCCTGGAGAGCACTTTTTAAGTTGGAACACAGAAGATTGAATAGTTGTTAAAGCTTAGTAAATGAAAAAAAGATCTGCTGTAAAAATACTATAGGCTGAGGGCAATGTGTAATAGTAGGTGCATCTTAACATATAAAATGTGCATCCTACCCCATGATCCATTGTCAAATCATCTGTGAAAATAATCATATTATGTTGGTAGGTTCTATGATTCTGCAAAAACTCTTGATGATAAATAACAACAGGAGTATTATGTTTTAGATACATGGACAATAGGAAATCAAAATTTGGTATTTTAATTAGATATGGAAGGATGTAGCACAATGTTTATTCGAATATAGGTGGTAGCTCCAAATTTAAATTATTAAAAATGTGCAACGTTCTTATGATGAAGGAAGCATTCGAACATTGTTGGGCATCATAACGACCCTCGAGAGAGTTATTAAAAACTTTTTTTAAAAGCAAGGTTTTTTTGTTTGCTTCGAAGACCAGTAATATATAATTTATGAAGCATCTGTTCACCAGCCTCAGCGAGAAGACTAAGGATCGGGCAACTAATTTTCAGAAGTGTAGGTCCAGCAGATAAATAGGCTATCTAGACAGTATCTTATGACTGCATGGTACAAACGAAGCATATAAGTTCTGTCTGCTCCCCAACTAGTACCAGTAAGAATTCTCAATACAACCAATATCTTGTTGCATCCAATCTTCAAATCAAGGATGTGAAGGATCCATTAAAGGCTTTTATTGGATAAAAGAAACACAAATCTGTGTTTCTATCTGTGAAATACTATCTGTGTTTTGTAGGTGCACCCCATCAAGATAAAGGATAGGGTCATGGTATTTCCCAAAACAACTAAAGCAGAAAACTTGAAACCTGTAGATTTTGATCATTCCTGTAATCTATTTATAACTATTTGAAGGGACATTTTTTGCTGTTGCTATACTTCGAGCAGACACATATATAAAAAAAATCATCTTCAAACAGGGAATTTTGGACAAGAGACAGTTCGTTTGCAATGACACTGTTAATAGCAATGCCAAACAATGTGGTATATAGAACGCTATTCTGCAGAACAGCATACTCTAATTCAAAGCAATTAGAATATGTGACTCCAAGATGAACAGGGAAAGATCCGTTACTAAGGAAATTTTTGATGAATCCAAAAATGTTACGATTTATAACCCATTTTAAATTGTTCAAAATTCCTTTTTTCCATGCTAAATAAGGCCATGTCTTCTTAAGGACAAAGATAATAGCAGTGATCGATTATCGCAAGGGAAAGGTATTTTCTAATGCTGATTCATACAAAACTAAATGGTTAACTGATGATTGCTCTTTCCAGAATCCACAGTTGGAAAAAAGACAATTGGTTTCCAGGTTCCAGACAAGATACCAGTTAATCATTTTCACCAGGGGTATGCATAAAGTTAGACGTGTCTATAATTATAGGGGTTATTTTTGTCTTTTCTTGTTTTAAGAGGAACTACTGTTGCTTCTAACCATGCATCATGAAACAATGTTCCTTGAATATACAATTGTATAATAGAAGAATTAGTTTTGTTGATTGGTAGATGGCCAATCTTGGAGTATACAATGACATCTGGACCAAGAGCTGAATCACTCATTAACAAGAGAGCTGACTTTAGTTCGTCGATAAAGAAAGGGATAGTCAAAGAAGAATCTCCAGACAATCTAACAGTGAAATGTACTGTTTTCTGTTTACTTTTGTAAAACTGGAGTGTGTTATTGTAAGAAGAAAATGTGTTACTTTAATGAGCAGGAGAAGAAAATTTCGAGAGCGATGAGCAAATTTCCAATACACTGACAATTCCCACACTGTCTGATCTTAAACTTCCATCTGATTGCCTTACTATAAATATTTTAAGCAGAATTTTTCTATACCGCAGATGGTGATACATTTACATCATCTTCTTGTAATTTGAAATTTAAGGCTTCACAAAGACCCGTTGCATAGATAAATTCAAGGATAGATGGTTTCTCGAATTTAACTATTAGAGATGCAGTAGTCATTTTCTTATCAATGTTCTATTTTCATTATCCGAACAACATTCGTTAAACATTTGGCTACTAGCTCGCTTTTAATTTAATCTAATTGTCTATGCAATAAATATCTACATGTGACGACTCCTTTCTAATAGTTCTGGAAAGTCACAGGAACCTTGACTAGATCAAAAAAGGTCATCTTCAGCTAGAATGTGACTGCTTCAGATTAAATGTCTATATCAGCAGTGCTTTAATTGCGTAATTTCTCTATGTAAGACAGATACAGGACCTGCTTGCACATCCAGTTACAGCCCTGTCGATAAAAAATGGCGACACTTTGGACAGATCTTTTCTAACTAGTTAAGATGTTACTTCCATGTACTTCTGCAAAAGCATCTTTTTGAATAGGAACATTCAATGAAGCAGGGCAACTCCTCTTTCCTTTAAACTTATGGGACGTTTGTTGGTTTTCCATAAAATAGTTTAAGCCAATGATTATAACAGGTGTTACGGGTGAGACTATGAGAATGGGTACACTTATAGATCACAACTTCGTTAATATCCCACCCCTAGTATTCTGGGACTCATAGTAATGGGCATCACCCAAGAAATTGTAATAATAGGCACAGGATGTGAACCAAGGACACTTACTAATCAGTTGAAGTAGTTAGTGATCAGCAACCGCACATATGTCTTTGGCAATATGTGCTGACTTATATCAGCATTCCCTACCCAGAGTTTCTCAAACTCTGACCCTTTCAGATCTTTTATTGAGATGTTTGTGTAAGTCAGAGAGAGGAAATATTGTTTTTAGTATATGTAAGATTGTGTATACTCTGGAAATGAGTACTGTCAGTGGCGTATCCCGAAGGATACAAAAATATAGATATTTGGTCACGAGGGTGAACACTAAAATGAAGTAGGGTATTGGCTTGTAATCTTTTTCACTCAATAATCTAGGTGGTTATGTATGACTCTCCTTAAAAGGTTAAGCTCAAGTAAGTAATCTAGCTCTAAGCGGGCTTGCCTAAGGTTCTTGACATTTTTTTTTAAAACTGACACATGTAGTAGATATGGTTAATGTAACATTATGTTAGGATATCTTAGTTTCGTATCAGGTGGGTGACTCATACAGGAGGTATTGCCAGTGGTAATTAAACTTTTAACATTTTTAAAAACTTCTTATATTTCAAGTACACCATATTTGGTATTAAATTTTTCAGGACAAATCAGTGTGGCATACATTAGAAATATAATATTTTTAAAACACAATGCCTACATTTTTGATCAATTATTATAAATAGTTTACTTTGTCTGACCTGAGTGGATTCTGCAGAAGGGGGAGGTTGCTGTGCAGGTGGAATTGCAGATGGCCTTATTACTACTATAGCAGAACTAGTTGCAGGCATGTAATCTGTATGTGATGAGGTCGGCGAGGAAGATAGACCTTCAACACCCGTGCTTGTATGGACTTGAGGTGGCACCAACACTGCCTGGCCTTGACTGTGTAAAAAATTTAACACAACTATAGATTACTTCCAAAAATGTTTTATAAGTAGAAACAATGTAAAAAAAACAAATGTATTTTGATCTTCAGATAATTAGTTAAACAGGATAAACAGAATAATAATACTGCAAGTTGAAAAGATTGGGTAATATATATTTTAAATATATAAAGGGTTGAACAATGATTGATAAGGCATAGAAAATTAGAGTAAATAATATTTAAATATATATATATTATAGTAAATTTCACTTTAAACCAAATAAACATGAGAAAGGAAATAAACATAAACCATCTTTCAGAATGTGCGTTGAATTTATATTTTTTTAAAAACTATTAAAATATTAAATAAGTAATAAAAATACAATGTAAAGATATTTTAAAAGCAAGGTCCACTACAACTGATTAATATTATATGAACACAAGGTAATACACTCAATAAATATATACACTGAAAAAGCTGCTTAATTCTTTTTATGGCTTAAATAGGTTTTACTAAATATTTACATAAAACAATTTTATAAATGTAAAATGTATTTATTTATATAGAAAAATAGTATAAATGTATTGCAATAGATAAACAATTAATAAAAGATATTACAAATAATATATAAAAATTTATAGAAAATGACGCAAACAAATTAAATTTTAAAACTAAATAATTGTAATTATTAAATAAATTTAGCACCGGAAGTGAATAAAACGGTGTTGATTTACTACACAAAACCTAAATAGTCTATGTAAATATAGTCTCAGGAAGTAAAGATCATACAAATATCATTTAAAATTATCTATAAAACATGAAATGTCATAAAACAAAAGAATTGGTATAAGTGGAGCAGTACTAAATATGATGCAGTTATAAATCAATTTAATAAAATGAACATTTAAAAAATCTTTAACAATATGGCACAACATAAGCCTCTCCTCTAGTATATTTAATGTTCAGTACATAAGATAAAAGCTGAGATACGGAAAACAGTTTTTAACCAAAATATTTAACTTATATCATGAGAATCATGGTACTATGTATAAATGTGTTCAGAACGAGTCTAGCAATGTTACCGTGAAGGTTGTTCTGTCATTCTATGCATTTCAAACTACTATCCAAAGTGACTACCACAGTACATTCTCCTAGGAACTGTAAAGTAGGTGCTGTTATTCAATTTCTTTGATCCAAAATAATTCAGCCCGTGGAGATTTTTTTAGTGTCCTGTATATGTAAAAACATTGTAAGTTATAGAGTGAAAAGTGGTGCCAATTTTTCTTTGGAACATAATGTCGTAAAAATATCCGTCGCCACTCTTATATAATATTGCATTTACACATCAGGCTGTAAAATAACCGTCACCGCTTTACGATAATGTCGCGTTTACATATCACGTTGTAAAATATTTGTTGCCGGTCTAAGATGATGTCGCGCTTATATATTGGGCTGTAAAATACCCGAGACCCTTCAAAGATAATATAGTGTTTAAACATCGGTCAGTGAAATATTCATTGCCGCTCCAAGATAATGTTGGGTTTACACATCGAACGGTAAAATATCTATAGCCGATTTAACATAATATCTCGTTTACTCATCAGGCAGTAAAATATCCGTCACTGTTCAAACATAATGTCATGTAACAAGATTTTGTTAATGTTATCTCTTTTACAACATCATACAAAATAACATTTTCCTTCTTCTATTGGGTCGGCCATTGTGGTATTAGAAATCGAGAATTGATTTCTTAGTATTGGCAAAATCTTGAAATCGACCCATCACTAATATATATATATATAGGAATTTTTTGGACTTGATAGGAGACTGACAGACTTACCTAAAGGCAATAGTCCAAAACTGCAATCTCTTGGAAATAAGCACATATAAAACACTTAATACACTTTTATTCGAAATATTTCGATCAACATGATCTTCTTCAGTCAAGAAAGAGAAAAACAAAACAAAAGATTGAAGTGACCCACAGATGTGTTTAACATCCAAATGTCACAGATTCACAGATTTATAGTTTATGATATAGTGCTATATGTGATATGTGTAGAAATTGTTATATGTGAATCGTGTAAAGATTGGTTACTTGAAACTAGATATTAAAAGTCTGTCAGAAGGAAGGTAATGGAGCTGTTAAAAATGGTAGAAGTTAGGGGGAAGTTAAAAGGAGTTTTATCTGATGTTGAGGTTAGGAGGCTCTCTAGATTTGGTATACCACTGGTATGATAACTCCCATCTTCTTAATTCTGAAGAGTTGCAATCAGGGGGGAGGGCTTTAATTATTTTGGTGGTATAGCAATCATTGAATGAGATGATGTTGTGACTAGCAGCGTGTTGAGCGGTTGGCCTGTCTATGTTCATGGTTCCAACGTCATGTCTGTGGCCATTCATTCTGATGCTTAGACCATCCGTGGTAAGGCCTATGTACTGTGCCGGGCAAAATTTACATTGTAACTGGTATATTACATTACTGGATGTACAAGTATGATGACCCTGAATCTTGAAGTCCACATTGGTTGCTAGGCTATGGAAACTATTTGTTGGGATGTGTATTGGACATGTCTTGCATCTTGGTCTATTACACGGAAAGGAGCCGTGAGGAAGTTTGGGCGGTTTTTCTGTACTTGGATCTGGTAATTTTGGATGTACTAAAATACTTTTTAAATTGAACGGTTGTCTGAACCAAATATGTGGTGGATTTGAGAAAAGATCTTTGGTGTGGGCGGAAGCTTGAAGAATCTTGAAGCCATCCTTTAATATTTTGTTCAGCTTCGTTAGGCCTGGATGGTAATCTGTAACTAAAGACAGTTTGTCCTCCATAGGTGGTCTGGGTACATCAGATGACTGAGCCAAGCGGATTGTGCAGTCATCATGTTGATCGAAATATTTCAAATAAAAGTGTATTAAGTGTTTTATATGTGCTTATTTCCAAGAGATTGCAGTTTTGGACTATTGCCTTTAGGTAAGTCTGTCAGTCTCCTATCAAGTCCAAAAAATTCCTAAATAAGCTTTAAGCTCTACTAGAACTAACCTATATATATATATATATATATATATATATATATATATATATATATATATATATATATATATATATAGATTTTTTGGACTAGGAGACTGACAGACTTACCTTGGTAAGAGTCCACTCTGTAGTCTTGAAATAGAAACACACTCAAGACTACAGAGTGGACTCTTACCAAGGTAAGTCTGTCAGTCTCCTAGTCCAAAAAATCTAAATAATCTTTACCAACCAAAACTAACCTAAATATATATATATATATATATATATATATATATATATATATATATATATATAAAACTTCCCTTGAAATTAAGAGCTTGCATCTAGGGATTTTCAACTTATACTGTAGTTTGCTTTCAATTGGGTAAGAAATAAAATTAGGCTTTATATTGCGATGGAAAATATTAGGGTAGTTACATTTCTCTTACACTTATTACTTTTGCCATGTCCTGTTTATTACATGAACTAATATAAATTAACTTTAATTTGAAACAAATGTGAGGCTGATTTAAATAATACAAACGTCATTAGTTAGACTGTTAAAACAATTTGGATATCAAATATATTCAATCAGATTCCAGTTCCTAGTTAGTTTCTGGAAGCTAAAGAAGTTTTTATCTTTATTGATTTTCTGTAGTTTCATTTATCTTTAGCTAATTTTGGTTAGCCATTAATGATTCTCTAGAAGTGACCGAGAATGACTAGCACATATTTTGCACAAATTACAATTTTAGTAGTTACATTAAATAGTTTAATAGATAGTTTAAGTGGTAAATCATTAAAAACTGAACACTCCAAAGAATGAAAATATTTGAGTTTACCTCTGGTTTGTTGTTGGTAGCACTGCAACAGTCCTACCCTGCAGTGACATAGGACGGATACTGGCAAAAGGAGTTTCCCCACCACCTCCTCTCCATGGGGTAACTGTTACCGAATGTTGAGGCTAAAAAAAAATATGTTTTTCATTAAATTTATATTAGTATTAAAATATCACAAATATATCTTAGAATTTGAGATGAAGTTTAAAATTTGTTGTGTGTAAATTTATAGAGCCCAGAGTGCAATGCAATAGTGAAACCATAAGTGTATAACAATCTTAAGCTAAAAGTACAATGTTGTCAAATTCCGATTGGTAAAGATGCACCAAATTTAACTTGCAACACACATTATAAGTTTCATCCTAAACGTGAAGTTAATTTTGTTGTTTGTATAATTTGTGAAAGGCTCTATCATTATTGTTAAATACTTTTGAATTAATAAAAGCTAATGGCTCTATTTTGAATACACTAAAAAAATTAAAATCACATACACATGTGAAAAATACACACATAGAAAGTTAGCAATATATATTAAAAATGTTAATAAGAGATGATCCACTGATAACTAAATACAATTTTACAAAAACACAATTTTAATTGAAAAGTTTATAAACAACAAATAATAACATTTGTTGATTCCATCTTCGCGTGAGCTACTAGTAATCACTTACAACTTTTTAAAAAAATGTTTTAACTTGCCTATAGTAGCACTTACTTTTGTTGTTGTTGAGGACGGCCGTTTCGGGAGATGTGTCCCTTTGTCAACTCAGACCGTAACTGATCTCAAGGTTTACGTAGGTTAGGGTGGGGGTGGGATATTTTGGTGGTGTGGGTGTATTTTGTGTGTATTAGGAGTTATGATGTCAAAAAGTGCGTGTGAGTTGTAATGTAATTGTGTATTGAGTATGTGTGTAGGGTGTAGTTTGAAGTGCCTATATATTTCGTATTGTTCGGTTGTGTAGCGTTGGTTATTTCTGTGTTGTTTATGAAGAATTTGTAAGTTAGATGTTATGTCTGTGTAGTCGTGTTTTGTGGAGTTGAGATGATCGGCGAAGTTTGATTGGTAGTTATTGTTTTTTAGTGCTTTTATATGTTCTTGGTAACGTGTGTGAAATGACCTCCCTGTCTGGCCTATGTAAAAACTGGGGCATGAACTGCAAGTTAGTTTGTAAACTCCAGTGGTGTTGTAAATGTCGTTGATTTTGCTGTTGGGTTTAAATTGTTTGTTGAGAGTGTTGTGTGTGGAGTAAGCTATTTTGTAGTTGTATTTTCGTAATGTGTTGGTTAGATTGTGGGTTTTGGATGATCTGTAAGGTATTGATAAGTATTTTATGGGATTATCATCTTGTGTGTTTGTATTTGGGTTATTATGTTTATTTTTTAGGCGGTTGTATAATTTGTCTATCATTGTTGGGTTGTATCCGTTTGTTTGTGCTATATATTTTATGGTGTTTAACTCCTGGTAGTGTTCATCTTTGTCTAGTGGTGTTTTAAGGAGGCGATATATCATGGTATTGTAAGCAGCTAGTTTGTGTTGGTGTGGGTGGTTTGAGGAACTGTGTATGGTCGTATTAGTGCTGGTGGGTTTTCGGTATATGTTGAATTTATGTGTTTGTTTGTCTGTTCGTTTAATTGTGAGGTCTAAGAAGTTAAGGGAGTTTTGTTGTTCTGCTTCGATGGTGTATGTTAGTTTAGGGTGTATGGAATTTAGGTGTTTTAGAAATATGTGTGCTCTGCGTGTGTTGCCTTTATATAATGTTTTGATGTCGTCGACGTATCTGTACCAGTAAATTATGTTATCTGAGTATTTGTTGTTGTGTAAAATGTGGTTTTGTTC
This sequence comes from Prosapia bicincta, assembly GCA_036971475.1. Classification (NCBI taxonomy): domain Eukaryota; kingdom Metazoa; phylum Arthropoda; class Insecta; order Hemiptera; family Cercopidae; genus Prosapia; species Prosapia bicincta. Next base: position 104,141,655 of record JBAIZL010000005.1, on the reverse strand, counting down.
GATATGGTGTATGAATATTTCTGCTAAGATGCTTGCTATGGGGGAGCCCATAGGTAGTCCATCTTTCTGGCTGTAGTATGTGTTATTGTAGGTGAAGTAATTTTGAGAAGTGATTAATCTTGTAAGGTGGATGATTTCGTCAATGTGTGTATGTGGTGTATTTGTGTCTATTAGCATGTTTTTGAGGATGTCTATGGTTTCTGGAATGGGGATGTTTGTCTATAGATTTGATATATCAAAAGAGACTAAGGTGGAATTGTGTGGAATATTTACGTTTTTAATTTTGTCTATTAGATTTAGGCTATTTTTTATGCTACAATGGTTATTAAATTTTATATGGTTTCGGATAGTTTTGTCGAGGAATTTGGCTAGAAGATGAGAAGGGGCGCTTGTATGGTTTATTAGTGGACGTATTGGGATGTCTGTTTTGTGAAGTTTGGGCAGGGCGTTTAGTTTGGGGGCTATTGGCTTTATTTGTTTTAGGTGCTTTTTGGTGTGGTGTGGGATTATAAGTTTTGTTTTGTTAATTGCTTCTTTGATTAGAGCGTTGTATTTTGTTGTTGGGTCTTCTTTTAGTGTAATGATGTTGTTATTTTGGATGAAGGAGTGTACTTTTATGTTGAGGTCGCTATTCTGAATAATTACCGTTGTGTTGCCTTTTTCAGCTTTGGTAATGGTTAAATTTTGTTTTTTTTTAATTTGTTTTTGATGGATTTGGCTGCTTTTAATTCTTGGGTGTTTGTTTTGGGGGGTTTAATTTGGGTTATTTTTTGTTTTATTTGGTGAACAAATAATAGTAGAATGAGAAAAATAGTACTTGAAGATTCAAAGAGTGATATTGGAATAAAAACCTGTGACTTATTAAGTCAGACGCTAGGTGGAGACTTTGATGTTACAATGTATTATTACAACAAAATAATAATAAAAAAAATAGAATTTCAATAGATTATGACAAAGATGGAATTTAAAATGGCATAAATATATAAACATTCTATAAATTTAACAAAAAATTAAAATTGTTCATACTTCTAAATGAGTCAATAATTATCAATAAATGAAATATCAATGGATTTCTATGAACATAAAGCGAACAATAGTTTTCATGTCTACACAAGAACCAATGCCAAGTCTTAACTGGTTCACTATGGCTCAAAGTGTTATAATCAGTGGCATAAAGAATATGAGATTAAATAAAATATATTGATTTATTGCACATCAGTCAATCAATGATAAAAATTGTGAATCATGTGGCCAGTGGTAGTATAATATTTTTAGCCCCAAAGCCTTTAATGAATTTATAAAACTGAATAAAGAAAAAAAAATACTTTCTACTAATAGAAGTATAAATGCTATGACTGTAAACTTGTATTAAAAGCCTAAAGGTAAACGGTATTTTAATATAGAATGTAATGTCAGTAGAATTCATAATCACATTCAATGTTTTGTTTTAGAAGGTCTTGTCTTACAATATGCAATAATAAATGCATTAAATGTATAAATGTATTAATATTAATTAATACACAAGAGATAGTGCTGTAATATAAATTAAAGAATGAAAAATCAAACTATAGCAATTAATAATAAAACAAGGCCTGTTTCTAAACTCAAATATTAAAATTCATGAAAAACAAATTGTTAATTTTATCAATATATAGAGTTTATTTATTTTCCTAACACTGAATTCCCATTATTGTAAAATAATGCATTTTGTAAAATTATGATTTGAGATTTAAAAGAAATTTGATACCAGACAAGAGAATTTACTATTGGGGAATACCTTGCTTACACACACAAAGAGTTCATTCAAGGATTTTATAAATTCTTAGTAAAACCTCCACAATCAATATTAAATCATCAACTTATTAATTATAACAAAATTTAATGGAACTTCAAAAAACCAAAAATGAATACCAATATTGTCAATTCAAGAAAACATAAGAAAGCCATAACAAAAAATGTATGTGAGCCATCACTCATTAGTCTTACAGAATTTACTGATTTGGCAAAGATTAAAATCCAATCCAAATCAACTGTAAGAGGTAAAAGGATAACCATAGCAATTTAATCTATGATTAATCATTATAATTAATTTTTTTAATTCTAAAATTGGTCCTAAACCTGGCAATGGAATTAGATTACCAAGGTTTATATTATCTAAATGACCACCTATTACCATAAAACATATTTCATTTTATCAACAAGAATATGTAAAAGTTTTGAACATATTAGCAAAATATCCACAGAAGTCTCAAAATTCTAAGCTTCTGTTAAATTCCAGCCTATTTCTATTTTTGGCTAATTTATCTATTTGAAAGAAAATGATGAGTCGGGCTTCCAAGGTATGTTTATATCAATATGAAATGTAAAGGAAAAGAGTCGGGCCTCCAAGATATGTTTATATCAATACGGCATGCAAAAGAAATGAGTCGGGCCTCCAAGATATGTTTATATCAATACAGTATGCAAAGGAAATGAGCCGGGCTTCCAAGGTATGTTTATATCAATACAGAATGCAAAGGAAATGAGTTGGTGTTCCTAGGTAAGTTTATATCAATACGGTATGCAAAGGAAATGGAGTCGGACTTCCACAAAATGTTCATATAAAGTTCTATATGCTTATTTAGTAGATTTTTTATCATAGTATTAGGGTTCATTAAAACTCCTACTTTTTTTACTCCTACAGAACAACATGTACTCTTATAACATTATATTTGGATAACGATAAATTGATGTCATTATCATCTTATACAAATGAAACAAATGCCAAACACAACTCTTTAAAACCTCCCTTTATTGACAGTCCCATTTTGCAAATTAGGCAAATTTTTCTAATCCAGTTACAATAATCTTTAATAAATCTCCCTAACGGATGATCTTAAATATGGACACTATATTTGCTATTTTAGCGACAAAATTAAAATAAATGTATTGGCTGTATATGCATCATATTATGTCAAGAATGAAATTATGTGTTGTCTGTACACAGAAAGGTTAATTAATTAGTAGATATGTGCATTAGTCTCCCTTGTTGTAGAGTAACTGTTGATAAAGTATTTCAAATTTATAACAAATGATGATCCAGAATTATGACAGGCAAAACAACTGAAATGTTAAATCGCTTATCGTTTATGAAACTACAGCTATCCAGATAAATTTTATTGATGAAATTAAAAGAATTTACAAAGAGAAAAAACACAGATAGAAAAAATGCCTTTCTGTCTTCAGATAGACATTTATTCAAAGGTTTCACAACAATAGTTACTACAGGTAATTTACTTTTAAATTTACAAAAAGAAGCTAGAAATAATAAAAAAATTAATAAAAAGAAAAATATTAGACTATAAAATGTCTGATGCCTTACTACGGCTTGAGTGCTTTGATAAACCACAGCCATCAGCTGCCCACTCTCAAGCAGGCAATATTGTTTTGGCTATGACAATAATGTAATCCCAGCTGTCTTTGAGTGTAAACAGGTTCTTTGTTTGCATCAATTTCTAGGGCAGTACACGAGTCAAGTTTTCATTGTTGGTTCTCGGATGTTGAAATTTATAAGTGTGTGACAAAGAGAAATTTGTCAGCCTCCTAGGCAATACTATAGTTCATGTGATTAGCAATCAATGTCTTAAAAATACATCTTAAAATATACATAAGTTAAACTTGAGAATTTTGAATTGATACATTTTCTTCATCACCACAATTATTTTATCTAAAAAGAAACAGGTTTTCTTGTAGATATAACAAAGCTTATGAACCAATTAAACATTGTATCATGAAGTATTAATACAAGAAAAAGCTATGTGGAAAATGGAGAAGTAAGAAGAGATGTGATAAATAAAGATTGCAAGGTGGTGAGAAGCTAAAAGAAATTAAGGTTTTTGCTTCTGGCTAACATGGCCAGTACAGCTACAAACTATAAATGATGACGATCATTATTTTATGATATTCGTACTATAACACAAAGGAGACAAGTGAAATAAAATGTTTTAATTCTATTTGAATATGAAAGTTACTTACTGCCTGTTGTTTGCTGCCAGAAGTGGATGGTCCAGCCATGGGCTTGATATTTGCTGTTGGAGGTTCTACATTGCTCTTTTCTGTGAGTCCTGAACTTGTAGATGGTTTAGAACCCTGAATAAATAAACAGTAAATACTTTCAGTATAATATAATGCACTTCACTCTTGATGACATTTATGTAAAGAGCACTAATAGGGGAAATGTAATTTCTCTGGGTCGTTGTTTTAAACATTTGCATTTCCCATTTGATTCATATTATTCTAAAAAAATGTCTTTTCTTTATATTTCTAGTTGTTTTATTTACATGAAATTTATAATCTTAGAAATTATTTAATCTACTTTCAAAATTAGAGAATAATCTGCCTTGAGAAATTATAAGCCATTTGATAATAGTACATGTTTATAATAGTAATATGAAATAACAGTAGATTTAGCCTCAAGTGGTAATTACCTGTTGTTTATCCAGCTGTCTCTGCATCAAGGTAATTCTTTGTGTAAGAACTTCCACTTCTCTTGCCAAGCGATCCTTGTCTGCAACAAGTTCTGCTTTTTCTTTTTCAACTCTTCTTAGTTTCGCATCCACTTCTAAGAAAGAATTTAAAAGGTTGTGTATACATTATTTTCAAAAAAGTTTCTATTGTAAATTAAGTTTCCATTTCTTAATTTCTTTTACAACCTAGTAAATTTGTGAATAAAAAATAATTTTTAAATATAAAAAATTAATTGTGTATAATTAACATAGCTTTAATTATAGTATACATTGTTTTTGAAAGATCATATTTTATATAATTTACAACTTTTGAAATAGTACTATAATAGTCTTGGTAATACAAGGTGAATAGGACCGAGAACTCCTCGGATTAGCGAACTTGGATTACACGAAAAAAGTTCCCAAGCATTAGACAAAATAGGACTTCTAATGAACCCTAATACAGTAAAACCCCTCATATCCAGATCAATGTGGCTACAGCTCGAACTGGACCAGTACAGCTAATCATGAGTGTTGTCATTGTTTGATTGATTTGTTTGTTTCAGAAGAGTTTATTTTCTGATGTCATGCAGAAAAGACTAGACATTTGTGTAGGGATAAATTTGAGCAGATTGTGTTGACTGCCAAAACTTACAGCATAAATAAATAAAGATATTTATGGCCCATTGACATTCTGCCATCTAAACATAACTGATACAGACATTCAAACACAACATAACAGCGAGCATGAACCATAGCATAACAACAACAGAATGGGGAGGAAGAAAAATACAGTATTGATATAAACATTTCTTGGAAGCCCGACTCATTTCCTTTGTATGACGTATTAATATAAATATTTCTTGGACGCCTGACTCATTTCCTTTCAAATAGACTCAAATAGAAATAGGCTCGAATTATATGGAAACTCGAAATATTGGGACTCGAATTTGAGACTATATATAAAGTTCAGGATAAATCAGAAATGACTAAAAAAAGTACATAATGATAAATAAATAACTGGTTTTTAAGTGTTTTTCTAATAATGATAAAACTAGTAAGTTTCTATTGTTCTACTGTGAAGGTTACAACATTTAAAATGAAATTACTTAGTAGTTTACCTTTATTGCGATCTGCTGCTTCAAGTCGTGCTTTATTGTCATTCATTTCTTTAGTCAAATTCTTCTTTTCTTCTGTTAGCAATAGTATCCTGCTTCTTGCATTCTTCAGTAACACTTTAGCTCTCTCTTCCTTGTCTGCACTATTTGCTCGCAATTGTTCATTCTCTTTTTGCATAGCAGCTGCTTCTGTTTGCAATGCAGTGACCTGTAATTTTAGATTATATACAGTTCCTTTACAGACCAAACAGTATTATTTTGTCAGGGTTTACTGCTGTGAATACATTAACATAGATCTGAAGAGAAATACCATGCAAATATCAGCAACGGAATTTCTTTTAATCAAACTCATGCTATTGTGAAACTGTCATAAAGGTTAAAAATTCATTTTAAATATTCATTTAATCTTTAAAACTTATTCTAACCTTAATCTGAATGATATTTTCTAATTCCTGGTTTTTTATGGCATGGCATTATGTTTTTGTATCAAGTTCTATTGAAACAGAGATGAAAAATTCATTTTCTAAGTGAAATTTTGTTTTTTAACATAACAATGAGGATTGTCACAAGTCCCACCTACTGACAGAAAGCTATCTTACAGTTTTAGTCTTAGAAAACAGACACTGTCCAGACAATTTTCTTCAGTGAAATAGACTGCATTTATTGGTAAGTGCAGCTGGACCTTATTATAATACTAATTGGGACCGAGGGTTGTCTGTTATATATTAAAATGTTCTTATAAAGTGGTTAAAACAAAAATAAAATGAGGAAGACCGTAAAAGATTAATAAAAAGAAATAACTTGATTTAAAATATGTGTAAGTTTTATTTATAGTGATTAAAAATGACTTTTATGACTTTATAATGTTACTGTGTTAAAATTTGACTGTAAAAAAAAAACTACATAGACCTGCCTGATGTTTTCAATAGCAAAATCATTTATGTTAACATATTTGGTTTAAAAAATTTCTTATTTTCTTCTGAAACTTTTTATTGGCATTTCTTTAATAACACATGAAGAGGTTAGAAATGTTTATAATATAAGCAGACATGTTCATTTCTGGATTGTTCGACACACTAAATAAAATGTTCAAATGTTCTTTAATTTCACTTGCTTTCAATGTAAGTTGAGTAGCCCACTCTCATCATAACTTTTTCTCCAAAGTCCCAATCGTACCAGTTACACAATCAATAATTTCCTGTTCAGTCATATCTGAAAAACAGGATAATCTTTGCTCTTTTAAGCCAGGTTTTCACATCTTCTAAGGAAACAGTTATTCTCCTACTCCTTGCAGTGCTCGACCAAAATCTTCTGTTTCACAGTTTTTGATTCTTGGGATCGTTTATTCATTAGTCAGTAGTGCTTTTCATAGTATGATTGAGAGCACTTAAAAACTGCTCTCAATTCATTAATTTGAAGATTTAAAAATTTAATTCTGAATTTACATTTCTTATTGCTTTTTTACTAATATGTTCTATTTGGCACCACTATAAAATTAAAATCTCTATTATGATCAACAAAATTGTTTCCTGTATTTTGCTGAAGCCGCTTCTTCCACTTACCCTAGTACACAGCGTCTAGAAATGTGTCCAATATAATAATAATAAATTATTAAATAATTATAAAGTAAAGAAGTTTAAAAAAAATAACATGTAATATAATGAATTTGTTTCTATAGCTTTAAGGTAATCCACCAATTCTTACCAAAGAAGGATAGCATTGTGGATAAAAATAGGGACACTATTTTTTTTTTTTTTTTTTTTTTTTTTTTCCAGGCGAAAAACCTATTGAGGTTATCATCGCCTAACTAGAATTTTATTTTAAATAATTATTTCAAAATAGAACTAACCAACTTAACAAAATAAAATAAATGTTTAATACTAAATGTAACTAAAAAGAAAGAAACTAAAATTATATATAATTTAAATATTATTAAGTAGATTCAGGTGGCGTAAGAAAGCGATGACACGGTCGATAGCCGTGACATCGTCCCTTAATACCACCTTTAAACTACCTCGAAGACCGTAACGTATATACAAATTTTCCAACTTATCACAATCAAGCAGGATATGCTTGATTGTAATATTATTTCTACAAAACGGACATAGTGGTGGATCCTCATGTCGCATCAACCAACCATGCGTTAACAAAGAGTGGCCGATGCGAAGTCGAGTAACCACCACTTCCTCCCTACGATTCGAACGAACAGATGTCCTCCATGGTCGGACGGTATTTTTGATGTCCCTCAGCTTGTTTCTATTTACATTTTGCCATTCTTCATTCCAAACAGAGAATAGTGTAGTTTTAACTTTGCATACAAAATCTGATGCCATCACACGTTGTGTCGATGGCAACATACCTGTAGCTAATTTTGCACCTTCATCTGCTTTAGTGTTTCCGAATATTCCACAGTGACCAGGCACCCAGAGAAATGACACCTCGACACCTCGTAATTGGAGCCTGTGTATAGAGCACAAGATGTCTCCAACCAAAGGGTTCTTAGTGTACATTTCCTGAATAGCCTGGAGAGCACTTTTGGAATCACAACACACAAGATATTTAGATTTTGCAGACGGAATTGATCTTAAAGCTTGGAAAATTGCATAAAGTTCTGCAGTAAAAACACTACAGGCTGAGGGCAATCCATAAGTGAAAGTTTGTCCTTCCATATAAAATGCACAACCTATCCCATTATCCAGTTTTGAACCGTCTGTGAATATAGTCACAGTGTGTGGGTGAGTTTGTTGAATCTGCAAAAACTCCTGACGATAAATAACGTCAGGAGTATTGTGTTTTAGGTACATGGACAATGAGAAGTCACATTTTGGCTTTTGTATTGTCCATGGAGGGAAGTAGCATGATGTTCGTTCGAATATAGGTGGATGTTCTAAATTTAGATTATTAAAAATGCGCAACGTTCTTATTCCGAAGGGAGCAGTTGAACGTTGACGCACATTGTAACGATCTTCGAGGTGGTTATCAAAAACTGCTTTGAATGCCGGATGTTTAGGTTTACTTCGAAGACCAGTGTAATAAGAAATTTGTAGCATTTGACGTCGCATTGGACACTGGTTGAGGATATAGGGCTAATATCGTTACAGGTGAATAAATAGACCTACCCTCTATACAAGCCATAAGGAGGTGAATATCCAAACTGAGGCAGGTTTGTGCAATAAATGTAATGTATTCTAGCTTCTATTCAAACGAAGGTACTAGAATGTTATGCGTTTACTTTTTAGAACAAATACAAAATTGGAAGAACAATATGTTAAGTATGATGATATCTGACAAAGTACAATAATGTCAGATTCTGCAAATGATGCTAGGATTATAGAAAAAGCAATTACAGTAGAGTCTCGATAATTTGAGGTAGATGGGACCGAGAGCACCTCGGATTAATGAAAACTCGGATTACACGGAAATAAGTTCAGGTACATTAGAAAAAATAGAGTTTCTACTGAACCCTAATACCATAATTAAGAATGCGCAACATAAGTTTATAGAACTGTGTTATCATAGTACTAACATAAACTGTCGCTTTGGAATACATTGTTCAAAACGATTGCTACAATTTTTGGAAAAAGATATAAAGTGTCTTCTCCGGGTCTTTATCAGATAGTTTTCGAGATGCGGTGTCGCGAAGAGGTTTTAGCAGAAGCACATCTGTTGCTGTGGGTGTCTGTTATTCAATATAGTGTAGTGCTGTTTCCAAGAAGGTCATATCTTCAAAATCATTAGTTTTCTCTTCTTGTACTGTCTGGGTTACACTTTCATCTTTATTCTCTACCTCAGTGTAGTCAGTAGTTTCTAATCAGTAGTTATACCATGTGTTATCGTTACTTACGTTCATCCTGTTAGGAAATGTTAAACCTGTTTCTTCTTGTGGATCAATGACACAGTCAACAGTTTTATTATGACTCAGGTCTTTTTTCCACGATTTACTTTATGTTTCTTCTTATATTTTGTTCCATGATTTGGCTATACAGTACACAACTTCCTTAAGTATATTTTTTTTAGAGAGGCTACAATGCTTTCAGCCGCTTCCAAGAGAGATTGTAGAAGGTAACATCTGAATTTTTTCCATACATTCCAGAACACCATGATCCATCGGCTGGATTAGGCTTGTAACATTTGCGAGTAGAAATAAAGCACGGACATCATCAGACCACAGTTGATCTTCATCGGATGCCATGGTGCATTGTCTCACAGTTATTAATTTATTTTCAAATAGATTAAATAGTTTGAAACAGAAATAGGCTCGAATTTAATGGAGCCTCGAAAAATCGGGATTCGGATTTTCGACACTCTACTGTAATCATTGGAAAGGATGCTTTAAGATAGTTAATTACGTTTGTAAAAAAATTAAACAGTATAATTTCATTCCTGTTTGGCACTGAACAGGAAAGCCGTCTATGATGCAGATAACTTTGAAAAGTTTTACAAAAGTTCTAAATATAAGTGCTTGAGGTATACAAGTGCTCTCTGCGTTTTCACTATGAGTGTTTTCCAAAGTTATAGATTTAATATCTTTTAAAAGTTGTAAATCATAGATAGTTTTTTGCACGATTTAAAATTTTCAAGAGTCCTCTTATGTACCAGCTGATGGTTCTTTGGCTGTTAGGATTTTAGTGAGAAATTTTCTGTAATTCCCTTTTGCAGTATAAATGACCACTTGGTCTATAGGCTAGAATATAGATGTGTTTAATCTTTATGTCTCAATTACAAAGTTTGTGAATACCAGGATTAGAATCTAGGAGAATTAAACTCTTTGAATCTTGTTCTAATATGTTTAATTATTTTAATCTGGTAGCTTTTGTTCTGGTAATGCTTATCTGTAAGCTTAATGGTTATTCTTGTGCTAAATTATGCATTTCTTGAATAGTAGTAATGTGATGATAAAGCAAAAAATCAAGCCCAATAAAAACATTATGGATAATGTTATTAACTGACCTAGTTTTTTGCTTTTACCAATGATCACTGTTTTCACCATATGTTTAGTTGTCTGCAATAAAGCTGACACATGTTATTTCCTTATTTCTCTGCCAGCTGTAGTTATCTTAGCCTTTGGTGCCTGTTTACTATTACGTATAGACCTCCAAAACAATTCAGTCTTGTCAAAATTTTGAAATTTGATTCAACTTATAATTTAAATGTTTGATTTAATCACTTAACTTATATCTAAAAGGTTTGATAGCTCTGAAATCAACATTTAGAATTTTGTTACAAATCTTCGTGTTTGAAATGTTGTACATCATTGGTTATCAAATGGCATCCACATGTTTAACCTCACATTTATTCTTTTCGACATTACACTGTAAAATTTAGAAATGTAGAAAATTTCATTTATTGATTTTTTTAATATCTGATATGTTTTGCTTGCCAATACAGTATTTACCACAAATACAATTCACTGATGATTTCTTAACAAGCTTTTATATAACTGAGAGTCTGACTTGAAAATTGGGAATTTTGTGCTTTTGTTTTTCTCTTGATTTAGGTTCACTAAATGGCCATACAGTACAAATGCAGTATAATTTATAAATTGAGTTTGAAATCAAATACACTATACAAAATCGCTAAACAAAACTAACATACTAAATGCACACTTGAGTTATACTGATATGTATAGTAGATAGAAGGTATAAGGGACAGTGTTAGGAGTTGTGTAGACACCGGGCTGGTGTAGCAGTTACTATGTGACTGGCAGATAGTTTGATCAATCTATAAAAGATGGTCTTTTTTAAGTGATGGCTACTATAAGTGGGTCTGTTATGGGTTCTCCTGTAACTCAATTTTGTAATGGTCTTGAGGGCCACACACTAAATAATTTTGATTTTTGTTTTTTTTTTTTTGGACCAGCCAATTTTTACGCAACTAGTATATTTTCTTTTAGGCGATAATAGTTTATTTTCATGTCTATCAAGTTCATATTTTGCATTAAAATTGTAAAAAAAGTCTGTACTCAAAGAAAAATAAATTTGTGTTCATTGTAGCTGTAATAATAAACATATTTGAAAAATTGTTTTCGTTTATACATTTTGCTATTTTGCCAAAACAATATAAATATTTAAATTATTTACCTTAAATGGTTATTAGTATAAAATTAAAATTCTGTTTGTACAAAGTGTTTTAATAGAGTGTTATGATAGTCATCTTTAACATTTTAAATGACGACTTAACCCTACAACTGGTAATCGCTGCATGAGACGGCGACAGACGCTTTACGTGGAGTGGCATCGCCGTCTTACACGACGACCGAACAGTTGCTTTATAATCGATGTTTTTCTTGGCATCTAATAATCAGTTTGCGTAGTACACTACACAGTTAGATTCAAAAGGATGTGGACTTTCATTTTATGTTCACCCAGAATATTTTTACCTCTATGGCCTTGCTAAATATCTCCCGACAGACAGCTGTGAGCTGACGTAATGTTTACGTTTTTGACGTATATGCTCCAGTCTTTGTTGCTTGTTGTGCACTAAGGCTATGTCGATCTGTTTTATTGTAATATAATCATGGACAACTTACTTTCAAGTAACATTAGGGAACTATTAGAATGTGATAGTGATGATGCTGATAGTTGAATACTTTTTTGACAGGAACTGTCAATAAAAATACTAAAGATCTGCCTGTAAATGTAAAGAATGTGAATTTAGGAATTGAAAAAAGTGTTTATTACTGGTATAGGCCTAACAGAGGCAAAGTTTTATTGAACAAATATAAACAGAAGAAAAGCCGTAAACCAGTTTACTTGATTAGTACCGGTTGTCATGCTGAGGATAAGATGATAAGAATTAAGCATGGTCTTCAGGCAGGAAAACCCATCATGATTGACAGATATAATCACAATATGGTAGGGGTAGACAATAGTGACAAGTCCATCTATCATTTGTCTGTAAGTAGGCCTACCAAAAAATACTGGAAGCGAATATTTGCTTGTTGAAGAAGATCAGCAAGATGAAGACAACCTGGATGATGCTGGTAGTAATAGGGAACATTTCTTGGAGCACTTACCCATATGCAAATACCGTGTTTGTGCAATTTGTGTAGATAAAAAAGATGTAAAGTGGGTCAAAAGTGTGTACTGGTGCCCTGAATGCAATGTAGGCATCCACCCAATTTGTTACAAAACACTGAAGCACTTTTACAGGCCTACTAAGTCTGTAAAAAAAAGGAAAGTCTCTGAATCCGAGGAATCTGACTAAACTGACCGTTTTTTCGGCGTCGTTTTGTATATATGTTTGTGAATATAACTTTTTACACGTTAGAAGTAAGTGTACATATGACTGGAACCTTTTTTTTCTACATAAATTTAGCTTTATTTTGTATATGTTAAGTTGTGAGTATTCTTTTGTGATTCTTAGTGATAAACTGTCAAAAACTAAAATGCGTGCTTTCAAAATATGAATTTTTTTTCTGGAGCTGTAACCATGGAAATATAACGTTGAGTCACATATTTCCTTATGATAGTTTTATTCTGTGCATTTTTGTGATTAATTTGATATATTATACATCACTATAATTATTTAACCTTTTTTTTGATGTATTTTTAAAAAAAAACCTCTACGGTGGGGTAAAAACACCGCGCCACTACAGGATTTTTGACTGCCAGTTGTAGGGTAAATAGAATGATTAAAAAATATATTAGATACAACTAATATATAATACCTATACAATGATCTGTCAAACAATGATCGTAACAGAAATGAAGAAAGTCTTAGGACATTAAACTGCCCAAAAATACTAATAAATGCATAAGAAAAATAAAGGCATTATAATTGTGTTGATATTGAATTATACGAGATTTTTCAAAATATTACACATTTAAATAATAAAGAACAATTCGATTTCATTTCTTTTTATACATAAATGGACATTTGTTAAATTTTTTAACCTGTTCAGTAAGTTCTCGTAGTTGATCACTCTGTGAATTCTCGGCTTCTTTCCTTCCTTCCTCTCGGTATCGTTCTTGAACCTCTGAGCTTATTTCAACTGCCTCTTTCTTCTTCTCCTCTTCATTGCTCTTTACTAGTTCTTGGAACTGGGTCTTATACTTTTTGGCTATTTGACGAATCTGTAAATAATTTAATACATTATAAGAGTTACAAACTTATTTAAAAGAAAACCTGCAAAGATTCTGTATAACTATCAAGTAATGTTGTGACCTAAACTTCAAATGTTTGATTATAGTAGTGTCAATATAGTCGGCAATGTAAAATGTGCATAAACTCAGTCAACCCACACGATCATGAGCCTGTTTATATCTGCGGGTGCTTAGAGAACGGTTGGCATCACTCTAGTTTTTAACTTCTTGTTTGCTAGATTGTAATTTTGTAACAAAACTCTCTGATGGTGTTGACATGGTATCGAAATGTACATAAGGGTTTAATCTTAAGTAACTTGTATTATCTGTTATTTTTGATTATTTTTGTAGTATTGGGATTGTTTGCAATATTTTCATTGTAATATATTGTACTACTGTGGTCTTGATATTATACAGGGTTATCATAAAAGAATGGTGTGGTTTCAGTAATTTGTAGGAAGATTATAGGGAAATTTCTAGATGTTAAATTAATATCTCTGAAAGCCTCCAACACAAAAGTTGGTTTATAAGATGTTCTAACCTCAACATCAGTTCTTGTATTGCTGTTGAGGTGAATTTTGTGAATTTCTCGGATAAAGATAAAGCAAAGTGTGTTTTATTGATGGGTGAATTAAAATCCGTAATTTTAATTGAAAGTGCGTTCCGATGTGAATTTGGAAGAAATACCCCTCAAAAATAACATAACATTGTTGGTTTAAACAATTTGAAGAAGCTAGATCAGTTAAGAAACAGAAATCAACTGGCAGACCAAGTGCACCAGACGAAACAGCTGAACTAATTAGACAATCAGCAATTAAAAGTCCTGGGAAATCCATCCCTTGTCGAAGCGTTGAATTAGGAATTCCGAAAGCAACAGCTCCCAAATTTTACATAAAAAACTCAAATTACACGCTTATAAAATCCAGATACTGCAGGAATACAAACCCAATGATGTAAACCGTTACAATTTCGTTGTTGAAATGTTGGACAGAATAACTGAAAACGAACCATTTTTAGAAGATATAATTTTTACAGACGAAGTTACTTTCCATGTGAATGTGGATGTGTTAACAGACACAATTCATGGATATGGGGCTCTGAAAACCTACACGTAATTGTTAAGAAACAACATATTCGCCTAAAGTTAATGTTTCGTGTGACGTGATGAATCATGTAATAGGCCTTAATTTTTTGCTGAAAAAACATTTAATGGAGTTATGTATCTTGACATGTTAACCAATTATTGCTTTCCTCAGTTATTTGAACTCGAAAACTTTCATCAACTTCATTTCCTACAAGATAGTGCTCCCCCACACTTTAGTGCATTGGTCACGGACGCTTTGAACAAAAAATTTGAAGATCGATGGATAGGGTGGCAAGGACCAATGCTGTAGCCTCCAAGGAGTCAAGATCTGACCAATGTTATTTTCTTGTAGCCGTACATCAAAAGTATTGTTTGTTCACAAAACATTTGCTACCTGAACCACTTACAAAACAGGATTAATGAAGCAATGACAAACAAAATGAAGCATGACAAAGAAAATGTTAACGAATGTTTGGAGAGAAGTTGAGTATCGTTTGGACATTTGTTGAGCGACTAAGGATGCATATATTTAAATTTATTAAATATATAAAAAAATTGTTAGAGACGACGAATTAGATGAATAAACAACATTATCTGTTAATTCGTTTTTTCTTTAATCCATGTTCAAAATCGCACCATTCTTTTATGATAACCCTGTATATCATAATACTAATTTGTTTACCAAGAAGTATCACAACAAAGTAAAATGTGTAAGCAAATACATTAATTATAAAAGAATAGAATTTATTATTTCTTATCAAGAATTAATAAGAATGCTTTTTATTGTTGATGTAAAAGCACATTTAGCTTGAAAGGGTACATTTGAATGGAAATACCATAACTCAAATAAGCCTAAAAAGACGGGATTGAGCCTTGAACGACTACGTGATGCTAGCACTAGTTATGTATGACATCAATACCATATCATTTCTATATTATGAAAACAGATTTGATTATTAAAAAGGTCAGTTTGTAAGTTCACTACCTAATTAAAAAAAAAAAAAAATATCTGAGCTACATAAGAACTGAATTAAATCATCTGTTTTGTTTAATACATAAATGGCAAATTTTTATAATCTTTAATATCTATGCTACCTGTAACTCTTTGTTCCTGATGTCAGTAAGAGCTGCCTCCTGGGCACTAAACTCATGATTAATCTTGGCCAACTCTTCAGCCTTCTTCTCAGATTCATTCTTTGTATCTACTAACTCTTTCTGTAGCCTCGCAACTGATTGTTGTAAGTTTGTCACTTCATCTTTATGAATCTGAGATTGTCTTTTTATCTGTAAAAAAAACAAACATTTATATGACTTTATTAGTAGCATAAATTGCCCTAACTGACAGAGAGGATATTGCTATTGGAGCTTATGGCAGGGATAGTAGAAAAACTTATGAAATAACATAGACAAACCTTTCTCTGAGAAACAATTCAAATATATGTTTAAATAACAAACAGTAAAATGTCCATGATGACTTGCAATCAATTTGGTCAGCAGAGATTATAGAAGATTTGGTCAATGCTATGGACGGAAAAAATTAATCAAGACTAGCAATTACGAGAAAGTAGAAAAAAGGAGCTTAGATGTGACCAAAATAGAAGCATCCTATATGTGGATTTGGAGGAGAGGGGGATGTGTTACTGGACAGTAAAAAATTTAAGAAATACTGAAACCATTTAAGAATAGGAAAATAAATTTTCTAAGAAAACTGTATCTGTCAATGAATACACTGAAAAAAAGGGTACAAGGCAGAAGATACTTGAAAAATAAAAAAAAGATAAATGGATCAACTTTTGAACAAAATGGAAGACAGACAAGAGAGCTTTCAAGTTTATAGTGTGGAGATGTGCAATTAGACAAGAATCTATGAAACAATAGTAAATACCTGTTCTTCTAATTTAAATTTCTCTTGACTAAGGACTTTCTTAGATTCTTCTTTTTCATTCATCAGCTGTTTTGTAAGACTTTCTTTTTCTAAAGTTAAACGTTTTACATCTTCAGGACTATTTTTGTTGGCTTTTTCAATCAAAGCATTAGCACGAAGCCGCCATCTAAAATAAAACAAAAATTGAAATATTAAAATATTCCTCACAACAATATTGAAACTTCTATCAATAAATGATTGCTGAGACTATAAGACTTGATATGAATACAAACTTAATCAACTTTATTTAAAAAAAAAAACATATAATGCAATTTGAAAATGAAAATGTCAAATTACATTTAAAATATCATTGTACATTGTAAACAAATTGTTTTGGGACAGCTTTTTGTATTTTAAATGTAAAATGTACAGGACTGACTTCAAACCAAGTTATTTTTCAAGTAATTTATAGCATTTCTATGAGTCCTAATAAAAAGAGGATTACAAATATGATCAATTCAGATGGTGCCAAGTGTATTTTTTATTTGTACGAGACCTAACAAACAGACGTTTACGAATGATGTATTCAGTCAGTGAAGCGTATCTTCACGTTTACAAGAAACACGTTAAACCAGTTTAGTAGTGTGTTTGGTAAAGATGTAATGTTTATCCAAATGGTTTATTGTTGGTAACAAACATTTATTGAAGACAGATACAATATACAATATCAAGATCACAGTGATATAATATATTACAATGACAATATTGGAAAAAACCCCAATACCACAATAAAATAATAAAAAATAACCAATAATACAAGTTACTTAAGATTAAACTCTTATGTACATTTTGATGGCCAAGTCATCATCATCAAAGGGTCTTATTACAAAATAACAATCTAGCAAACAAGAAGTTTTGTCACTCTAGTTTGTAACTTCTTGTTTGCCAGATTGTTATTTTATAATAAGACCCTCTGATGATGATGGCATGGTTATCAAAATATACATAAGGGTATATTTTTGATTATTTTTTTTGGTATAGGGGTTCCTACAAATATTTTCACTATGACAGTTACAATGTTCACACAGAGGTTGCTTCTGCTATATTATCCTCAACATCATCATCACTCTTCTCATTTGTAGTAGAAGCTATTGAATCAGCGTCTTTCATAACTTTCTGTACTGTTAGTACCTCACAACTCGCGTTATTATCATCTACAGATACATAGTCAGATACAAGTATGACTTCTTCAAGATTATTACATTCCAATTCCAGTTCACAATGAGACCATTTGACACCCACTTTTATGAAACTGTTTTTAATGACCTCAGGATGGACTTCATTACATCCCAAGCACCATAATTAATAGCATCTAAAATGTTTTCAGGATGTTGCTGATTATCTTGTTCCTTGGCACATAAGTATCTTTGCAATAGTTCCTTATGGTAATGCTGCTTTACAACCTTTATTATTCTTGGACCATGGGTTGAAGCATATGTCGTTCGGGGGGTCGAACATTTTTGTTGGTTATTTCAAATTTTTTTGAATGTAGTGGACAGTTATCAGTAGGTAGAATTTTTGGATTCTTTCTTTGAAAAATTTTTAGCTATTTTACCCATAAAACAAATTGTTCTCCTGTCATCCACGCATGAAGCTGTGCAGAGTAATTGCATGGAAACACCGTGATGACTTTGATATTCCCACAACCAACAATTCAAGTTTTCTGAACCATTTATATTTGGGCACACTAACACTGCAAGTATCTCTTTAGATAGATTTCCACTGTGGCGCTTGTCCTTATAAATAAGCGACTTATCTGGCATAAGTTTGAAAAAAAAGTCCAAACCTGTCAGCATTAAAAACATCACAAGAGGAGAAATCCTTCAACATCTATGGTAACACGGTTTCTTTCCACAAAAGAAACCTCATTTATTTTCCTCATTTACTGACTGCTTTTCCACTGATTTGATGATATGCAAGACATCTAATACAAGATATCTTTTTTTAAATCAGATAATTCATCCCCTGGCACCAGTAAAATTAATAACTTAAAGCTCTTTGCGATTTCTCATGCTTTCTCAATTAGCAACGTCCTATTTCTAGGCAGATGTAAGCTACAAGCTTGATGAAATCATTGTAACAAAACTTTTTACAATTCTTCATATTTCCCAGTCTTTATTTTTTTCTTGTCATTTAACCTTGTACTGAGTTTACTTCTAACTCTTTTTTATTTTTAAAATTTGGTCTTAATGTGGAACTCGGAATGTTTAGATCGGCCGCAAATTGCTTTTAATTTTTCTGAGTGAATTTTCATTGTAGCACTTCAAAATTTTCAATTTATCATTAACTGATAAAGCATTTTTTTTTATCCCACTCATTTCATTATACTAACCGTACAAAAAAAGTTTTTTTTTTAAATTTCATTCTCTCATATTTCTTTTTGTGTTTTCTCTTCGATTGACAAAGACCACTGTGTGGTTGAAATATATCATTGTTTAGGTGCTTTTATGTGTTTCTATTTCAAGACTACAGAGTGGACTCTTACCAAGGTAAATCTGTCAGTCTCCTAGTCCAAAAAATCTAAATAATCTTTACCAACCAAAACTAACATAAATATATATATATACATATATTACCTGGTACTATCTCCTCGTAAACCTGTGTTCTCGGTTGTCAATAGCTCCACTTGATTGGTCAATTTTGTGATTTGTTCTTTTGATGGAGCTACTACCTCACTTTGAATGCGTTCAGCTTCTTGTTCTAGTTGAGAAACACGAGCCACTAATCGATCACGTTCTTCACGTAGGGTCCTGTTGCTGTCAGTCAAAGCATTTAATGTTTCTACCTAAAAAAATATTATCTGAATGTTGAAATTTTCTTAACTAGTATGGATAATGCTTACTAGTATGGTAAGGATTAAGTATATCTTAATTCTTATTAGTATAGAAATTCTATAAAAATGTTTGTCTATAAATAACACCTTATATAGAAAGTTCTCATTTGCTTGACATTTAAATAAGTATTAGTTGAAATAGGTTATTGTAAATGCAACACACTAAACAAATATATTTACTAGTTTAATATATTATAACTTTTATATAAGAATATAAACATCAAAATAAAAAAAAAATGATACTACAAAAGAGACAAACCTTATAGGTCTCCTATATTTAGATTATAATCTAAACCTAACTAAATTTTAATATTTTGAAATTTTGAATGAATTTAGGATTAATTTTAAATTAATATTATATAGAAACTTGAAAATTCGGGTTTGCCGAGGAACATTAATCTGATACTAAAAAAAACAATAATTGGTCACCCAGTAAATTAAATAAAACCGTGACCTTCATTCATTATTTAAATGTTAGGAAACAATTTTAAAATAAAATCTACTATCAAGATTTAAGAGAAAAGATTTGTAACGCTGAAATATTTTAGCGATATAATTTTGAGCGATTATTTGAAGTTACACTTTGCTCTGTTAAAACTTTTCCAAATATGGCAGTTTGAGTGTTTTTGACATAAATGTTACTTGTATACTAATAATTTATTTGCTTTTCTTGTGGGGGTCAAAATAAGGTCAATGACATTAATTTATTATACTTGTGTAACTATAATAATTCTTTTGAACAATAATTAAGACAAATTGTGTTTTAAATATATCCATCCACAAATAAGAGTCTTTGTATAAAACTCTTAATATAGAACAAAAATAAAAGTATTGCATTTTTGTGAGCTTTTAGATGCTTCTATGACAACACAGAAAAAACAATTTACCTTTCTCAGTAATTCGTCATGCTTAGCAGTAGACTGAAGAGATACATCATTCTTTTCTCTCTCCGCTGCCAACATCTCTCGAGCTTCTTCCAACTGCTTGGATGCCAGTTCTGCTTGTGCTTTTAGTCTCAAATTTTCAGCTTTAAGAACTTCAAGTTGAGTTATAGCAATGTTTTTTTCTGTCCTTAGATATTTCATTACTTGTAACAAGCGGTCAGAATTTCTTGAATCTTCCTCAGTTAAGGAAGTGTCCAAAGATGAGCTCGAAGTATTAGCCTAAAAATACAATAGATTTTACAAAAAAGTAGTCATGGATACCAGAAAAACTTATTAGAAAGAAAACAGATATATTAAACAGGAGGTATACAGAGTGTCGACTATTCTGACATTGTGCTTCTGTGAAACTTCCTTGTAATTATAAAGAGGCAACAAGTAATTATTAACAAGGAATATAAAACAAATATTTTGAAGTTAATTCCTACTGAGACCAACAGAGAGAAAATTTATTTCAGTGACTTTTTAATTTATTATTACAATTAATATATATATTGTATAGTATATATATATATATATATATATATATATATATATATATATATATATATATATATATATATATAGGTTAGTTCTAGTAGAGCTTAAAGCTTATTTAGGAATTTTTGGACTTAATAGGAGACTGACAGACTTACCTAGGCAAAGTGCTTATTTCCAAAGAGATTGCAGTTTTGGACTATTGCCTTTAGGTAAGTCTGTCAGTCTCCTATCAAGTCCAAAAATTCCTATATATATATATATATATATATATATATATATATATATATGAAGTTAATATATTACTATTTTTGAGTAATTTTATCCACCATTAAGTGCAATAATTTTACCTTGAGTGATGAGGCACCTTTCGGTCGTTGACCATTGTCGAATCACTCAACCGGAACACGAAAATAATAAAAATAAAAAAATCTACCTAAAATATAAATATACCAATAACAAAATAGAAAAAATGAGTGATTCGACAATGGTCAACGACCGAAAGGTGCCTCATCACTCAAGGTAAAATTATTGCACTTAATGGTGGATAAAATTACTCAAAAATAGTAATATATTAACTTCATAAAGTCAGTGCAACGGAAAAACAATGGATAATGTTAAATATCAAGAATATATATATATATATATATATATATATATATATATATATATATGAAGTTGATATATTACTATTGTAAATACTTTTATCCACCACTAAGTGCAATAATTTTACCTTGTTGTGATAAGGCACCTTTCGGTCACTTGATCATTGTCGAATCACTGATATTTTTCTGGTATAGATGTTCGGTCCATGATGTTGGTATTTGTTGACGTTACACGCATATTCTCTTGATCTGCGTGTATGATGTTTTTATATAGTATGTCTTCTGTATATGTGGTCTGTAGGTTCATTAAATTGTTGTGTGTGTTTTTATAAATGTGGTATTTTTCTAGTGAGTTTAATTCTATTGGGTTATTATTTATTTCAAGTATGGTTAGGTTATTTTCACAGTTTGTTATTTCATGTTTATGTGATATTAGGTGTGCTGCAACATTTGATACTTATGTATTTTTATTTTTGAATGCTCTGTAATGTTTTTCGAATCTTATTTTAAATGATCTGGTTGTTTTCCTTATGTAAAATGCATTGCAGTCATTACATGTAAACTCCTGATAGGTTATGTTTTTCTGTATTTGTTTTGTGGTTTGTGTTATTAAGATATTTTATTATTTTGTTGTTTGGTTTGTATGTTGGAGTGTAGTATTCTTTGTTGTATATATTTGTTAGTTTTTCTATTTTGTTATTGGTGTATTTATCTTTTAGGTAGATTTTTTTATTTTTATTATTTTTGTGTTCAGGTTGTAGTGTTGTATTGAGGTTAGGTTTTTTTGTAAATTTATTGTATATGTTTTTTATAAGGTGTTTGTTGTATCCATTTTCTATTGCTATTTTTGTAATTTTATCTAATTCTTCATTTTATTTTTGTTTATCTTGTGTGTATTTTATTGCTTTATTTATCATGTTACTGTAAGTGTTAATTTTGTGTGTCCAGGGGTGGTTAGATTTGTAGTGTTTTGTAGTGAATTGTGGTGTTGTTGGAAGTAGGTTTTCTGTGTACTGTAGTTTCTATTTTATTGTTATTTATATTTAATGTGATGTCAAGATAGTTAATTGTTCTGTTTGTTTCTGTTTCGACAGTGAATTGTATGTTTTCGTTGTATATATTTAGTTTGTTTAGTATTATGATGTGTTTGTTGTGAATGGTGGGTTGGTATATTACCAGTATATCGTCTACGTATCTTGTCCATAGTAAAATATTATGTGTGTTAAGTATAGGTTTAATTATTATTTGTTCAAAGTGTTGTAGATATATTTCTGACATGACTGATGATATGGGTGATCCCATGGGGAGTCCAGTTGTTTGTTGATAGTATTTATTGTTAAATTGGAAGTAATTTTGGTTACATATGTGTTTTGTTAGTGTTATGATACTATTTACTGTGTTTTCTTTTTTGTTATTGTGTATTAGTTTGTTTTTCATTATTTCTATGGTTTCTTCTACTGGAATACTAGGGTACATGTTAGTTATGTCATAACTTATTATTTTAGTGTTGTTGTTTGTTTCTATGTTTTTTATTTTATTAATTAATTCATATCCATTTTTTATATTGCATGTGTTGTTGATTTGTATTTTAGATCTTATTATTTTGTCTAGTATTTTTGCGATTATGTAGGATGGTGCTGTTTTGAAATTTATTAGTGGTCTAAATGGTGTGTCGGGCTTGTGGATTTTTGGTATGCCTGTTAATATTGGTGCGTATGGTTTGAATGGATAAAGTCTTGTGTGGTATTTTATATTATTGTTATAGTTTAGGGTATTTCAGTGTGTGCTATTAGGTTTTTTATTGTATTAAGGTATTTGTTAGTTGGGTCTGGGATTTGTTCGTATTTATTTTCTTTTATGTGGTTGGATCAATTCAATGACTAACTAATTTTTCATTCTGTCCATCTCTCTTGTAATGCTACATTGTTGCAAAGAACCATTATCCTATAATTTCATATACATCTTTAAGTAATTGATTTCTAGCAATGAGAAAGTTGGTCAGTGGCAAATAGTTGAATTTTAAACATGAAATCATTCAGTTTGAATGCGATTGAGACATCAACTTTTTAAAATTTAATAATGAATAAATATTTGAAACTTTATTAACATCAATTGTCATTCACTACAGTTTAAAAAAAATGTATTTGAACTTGATTGGATGAATAAAAACATATTTTGGTAACAATTGAAAATGTGTACAAGATTTATTAAGTACTAAGTAAGATTATTATTGTTGAATCATCATATTTGCTTCTCTTAAGAGAAAATTCTCATTTGAATATGTATGATAATGCATGCTGGAGGGGCATGATAAAAGAGATGCCTTTGATATTTCATCTGAATTCAGACTAAAGATGAAAAAATGGAAACATCTTAGAAAAACTAGAGGTCAAACAAAAATATAATGAATTTCTTATTAAAGCAAAATTTATTGTTATTTACGAGGTGTGGCTAGAAAAAAACCGAACTAGCACAGGTGAAACAATAAAACAAATGCAATAAGGCTGAAAGTCTCCTGGCCTGTCACGTGACTCTTGCTCCGCCTACTGCTCGAGTTTCATCTGCCTCCTGCACTCAGTCTGCCCTTGGCGTCTGTTCTAAGTAGTTGACGTTTTGTCAGTGCGTCGGAAAAATGTTGAGTGTACAGAAAGAACAGCGTGTTAACATCAAATTTCTTTTCAAACTTGGAAAATCTGCAAGTGAAACGTTTGTAATGTTGCAACAAGTGTACGGCGATGATTGTTTATCGCGAACACAAGTGTTTGAGTGGTTTAAACGATTTAAAGATGGCCGCGAAGACACAAGTGATGACGCTCGCACTGGCAGACCATTGTCAGCAAAAACTGATGCAAACATTGAAAAAATCGGTAAACTTGTTCGAGAAGATCGCCGTTTAACAATCAGAGCAATGTTTGAGTTGACAGGAATTGACAAGGAAAGTGTTAGGCAGATTCTTCATGAAAGTTTCAACATGAACAAAGTGTGTGCAAAATGATTCCAAAGTGTCTCACAATTGAACAGAAGGAACGCCGAAGAATGATTTGTTCTGACATCCTAGAAAACATTGAAAGTGATCCCACCTTTTTACAAAATGTTATTACTTGTGATGAATCGTGGTTTTTTACTTACGATCCCGAAACCAAACGCCAATCGATGCATTGGAAATCTCCTGATTCTCCACGACAAAAAAAAGCACGAATGTCAAAATCGAAATTCAAGGCAATGATGATTGTTTTTTTTTATGTCAAAGGGATTGTACACATTGATTGGGTACCAGAGGGACAAACAGTGAATCAGCATTACTACATTAGCGTCCTGACTACCCTATGCGAGCGAGTACGGAGAAAACGGAACGATTTGTGGAAAAAAAAGACATGGATCCTACACCAAGACAATGCCCCAGCTCACAATGCGTTGTCAGTGAAGACGTTTTTAGCCAATCAGAACATTCCCATCTTAGACCATCCACCCTACTCACCTGATTTGGCCCCCTGTGATTTTTTTCTTTTCCCTAAAGTCAAGTCAGCTTTGAAAGGAACTAGATTTGAGAGTGTTGAAGCAGTAAAAGAAAAAGCGACGGAAGTAATGTATGGACTTACCAAAAATGATCTGCAGCATTGCTATGAACAGTGGAAAATTCGTATGGAGCGGTGTATAGACCGAGGAGGATAGTACATTGAAGGAGATAACATCAAATTGTAAATAATGGAAAATAAAATTTTTTAATAGCATCAGTTCGGTTTTTTTCTAGCCACACCTCGTATCTCCAAACAACCAGTTCTACTTATTATTTCTTTTTAGTATTTCTAAAAATAATATATGATGTTGGTGTGTCACCACAAGCATCAAAGATGAGATTTTCTAAAGCGCTAATAAGTTGTCACTAGTTTAAAACAAATTAAAACATTTATATTTGGTAAAACATACTGTGATGAGTAAACTGCTAAACTAAACCATTTATAAAATAAAAACTTTGGAGAATGGATTGAGATGGAAAGAGATCTGCAATTAACATGATAATGATACTCAACAAAAGCTTGTAAATGACAATAATCCTGGATTTACTTTAAGTGATGACAAAATCTTAGGCTTTGTTTTTCCGTGGTACTTCATGATAATATCATGAAAGAAGAGGGATTATAATTGCAAAATGGCCAAGGGTTACAATAAAAATTATTGTAAATAACTGAAGTTATTTCATATTATAAGATGGAAGATGAATGTCAAGAAGATATGGAGGATGCAACTAGAATGACCTTGTTTCCTACTTTGTACCAGAAGGCCCAATAAACGCAATATATTATTCGGCCCATTTTTTCAAATTTATGTGTACCTCAAGCATCTATGAGGGCTATTCAGAAAGAACGTTTCTGCCTGACGTCGCCAGGGGCTCGCCGATCTCGTACATTTTGGTGCGGCGCACTCGGCAACTTATTCGGCGTCCAGCAGTGACAACGGAAACATTTCTGCGTTGCCCGTTTTTTCGCAATTTCAACTGAAGATGTGCGCTGTGACTGAAAATTCCGCCAGTTGTGAGGTGCAGTCAGTGATACGGTTTTTGTTGGCAAAAGACTTAAAACAGATAGACATTTATTGCCAAATGTGTGAAGTTTACGGAATCATTGTAATGAATGAAAGTTCTGTGAGAAAATGGTGCATTCAGTTTAAAAATGGCCGAACTGACGTTCATGACGAAGTGAAGAGCAGACGCCCAAGCATTGTGACTGATGAACTGGTCGCTAAAGTTGATGAAAAGGTTCGCAAAAACCGCTGATTCATGATAATGGAGCTTTCACGGACTTTGTTGTTTGAAATTGTCACACAAAGGTTAGGCTACCACAAATTTTGTGCAAGATGTTGAAAATGCTCACTGACCGCCATAAAAGTCAGCGAATGGAGACAAGTTTGACATTTCTGGATGCCTACGACAGACATGGTGATTCACTTCTGGATCGCATCGTAACTGGTGATGAGACATGGGTAAAACACGTTAATTACAAAACAAAATTACAGTCCATGGAGTGGGGCACACAAGCTTCCCCAAAATACCAAGAAAATGTTTGCAAACATTTTTAGCAAGGACGATTATGGCGACGGTTTTTTGGGACAGGCAAGGTGTGCTTCTTATT
The DNA here is from genome assembly GCA_036971475.1 of Prosapia bicincta. Lineage (NCBI taxonomy): Eukaryota > Metazoa > Arthropoda > Insecta > Hemiptera > Cercopidae > Prosapia > Prosapia bicincta. The sequence continues at coordinate 104,114,976 of JBAIZL010000005.1, read as the reverse complement.
GACTTTCTTGAACGTGTTGCAACAATAAACTCTGAGCAGTACTGTGAAACTTTGCGCAACCTTAGGAGAGCAGTTCAAAACAAGCGCCGAGGGAAATTGACATCAAAAATTTTGTTTGTGCATGACAATGCCCGACCTCACACAGCAAACCGCACCAAAGAACTCCTTGCGTCATTCAAATGGGAGGTTTTTACTCATCCAGTCTATAGTCCTGACCTTGCACCAAGCGCTTTTCACTTGTTTCCAAGAATGAAGACCTGGCTAGCAACACAGCGCTTTCACGACGACGCGGAGCTCAAAGCGCACATCACCGAGTGGCTGACATCGCAGGCGGCAGACTTCTATGATGAAGGAATTTCAAAGCCTGTCCACTGCTACGATAAATGTCTCAATTTGTTTGGCGACTACATAGAAAAGTAGTATTTTAGTTGCTCTTTCAAATATATATATAATAAAAATTTTATATTGTACTTATTTTTTTTTAATTCAAAAACATTCCTTACTTTCTGAATAGCCCTCGTATAATAAAACAAAAGTTCTTTGGAAAAAGAATTATAAAAGAGTTAATAAGATAATAAAGAAAGATCCTTCCCTAAAAATTCTATTAACAACATATTTACTCTAACAACAAAGCAAAACTATAAAATATATTCTGTATTTTAATGGCAAAGCAATCATATTTTATGAGTAGTTTCTCACACCAAATTTAACCTCAAATTAAAAAAAAATATCTAAAGTAAAATAGCAAACTTTCCTTCAACTTCAGAAAATTAAAAAATATAAATCAATACTAGTTAATATTTTATGAACATTCTACAGAAAAAATGGGCACAGGATCTAGTTAGGTATTACTCTAGCTAAAAAAACAAGGATTATTAAACAAAATGGGCACAGGCTTAAGTTTATTAATCCTCAAAGTGTTAGGTGTTACTCCAGTTACAGAAACAAGGGTTTTTAAAGATTTATTTAAGGATGCATTATATAAACTGGCTTTCGAGGGTGATAACATTTAAGCTTTAACGGAAAAGGACACCAAATTTTCAGCAATAATATTTTTGTGAGGGTTCTAATGATCTGTTGATTTACCGTCATTATACATAGATTTCAGAAACACTATGCATCTAATGATGTAGTTGGTCATGAGAATGACATTCTTCAAGAAGAGCAACATATACTAGAATATACAAATGAACTATCCTGGCTTATAAATGTGGAAATAATTTTAAAAACATTGCACTTTACAAAATATCAAATAAAAATAAAATAAAATTTACAATATTTTGATAACTACTTCGAATAGGTTAAAATTAAGTAAATATTTATAATTATGTTACTTGTTTTTATGTTCACCTGTTAATCAATGAATTTTATTTTCAGAATAAATGTATTTTACCTTTACATCAAACTTATTTTACTGAGGCAAACATTTAGATAATTTTTTAAAATTTCAGCAATCTGTTATAAATAAGAAATCTAAGTAACTTCTTACTTTTAATTACTTTTTATAACTCAATTAATGACCCAGCAAATTTAGTGGTTTCAGTGTAACAGAGGAACTGAAATCCAATCAAAGGTTTTTGCCAGCTGGATTAACAAAGCGTTTTCAGACCTATGTTTATATGAACTTTTTTCATGATTTTCACCTGAAGAACAAGCCTTGAAAGTTCACCCATTTCTTCCTGGGATACTGTGTATAATATATTTTCAAAAAAAAAAAAAACCAAGTTCATGGATAACAGCTCTTACCTGGGACTGAACTAGCGACATTTTTATGCCTAATGCATGCATCTGTTCATGTAAAATATCATTTTGTGAGTTTAATTCTTTAATTCTATTATTCAAGAGATCAATCTCTTTTTTCATTGTTTCTTCTCTATTTTTGTATCCATCCTGTTCAACCTTTAGAGCTTCAACAGCCCGGTTTCTCTCAGCCTCAAGGTCATTCATACGAGCCATAACGGAAGTTAGTTCATTTTTAACATCTGTGAGGGACTGAAACAAACAATGCAATATAATCACAATTATTTTTAGAATATATTAGATTACTTCAAGATATAACAAAAAAAATTAAAATCTTTCACAAAAATAATACAAGATATTATCACTAAAACGAAATCTGAGTTATCATACTTCCTCATTGAAAAATGTCATTTACCAGTTGCAATATACATTTTTACCTAAATATAGTGATTTAAATATTAGAATGAATGACCACAGACATGATATTAGGCTAACTAATGCTGCTAGATACATCTCCTCTTTTGATGACTGTTATAACTCAAAAATAATTAAAGCACTCTTCTCGCAAATTGCAACCCTTTAGAATTGAGAAAATGGGAAGTCATAATATTAATGGTACATAAAATCAATTATAGCTGGTCACTCGTAAGCTGGTGAGCAATAGATTGATAGAAAACAAAAAGCAAACCCTACGAAAAAACACTGGTTTTGAAGAGTGTGTAGCATCAAAGGCCAGCGCTAAGAAATTGGAGGCTGTGGTTGTTTAGAAAACTGAGTAAATCTGTTCAAACCTTTACATAAATGACCTGGTTAATATCACAAATCAAATAATATTTATATGGGTCTTGTTAAATCTACATTATCATAATGTAAATACTATCCCTCAAATTATAATGTCTGTGGAACGTTCTTTTGATTCCTCTACCCTTCCCCCTGCCTGCGGTCGGTCTTCGAAGTCGTGCGCCCACTTATGTTTGTGCGCTCAAATTAGTTTGTGAGTTTAGTGTATGTCTTTTATTTGTATTAACATAACCTCACAAGTTAAGCTCAAAGAATAGCTGTATAAACTCTAAATATTATTGTTTTTTTATACTAATTATCATTAATGTTCAAATTATACAAAATAAAGTTTCAACACCTGGCCTGTTTTGTAAACATCCTATAACATGTTTTGTAAACCTATAGATCTGTGGGAAATAGTTATTTTTTATATGATTGGGAAAGGAATCAGTGAATTCAGAATATATCAAATATTTTGTATTTTTTTTCTTTTTGAGATCTAATAATTTAGGACATAAATAATACAGGTTTCCATTATCTGGAATCCTATTGGTTTTTCCATAGGTAATAAAATTTAATATTTGAAAAAAGAGGAAGATGAATCAAGTTGTTAACAATCAATTCTGTTAACTTTTAAATGAACAACCAATTCTAAAAAGTTAAATGAATAATAACAATAATTTACAAGTTTTTAATAAAAATAAATTTTTAGAAACAAAATAGTTTTTTCTTCAACAATATTTACATCAATGAAAAATCTTTTTGAACTTTGAAAGGAAAAAAACTGTTGAGAAACAAAGATTTTAAGTGATATTATGTGTAGTGCAACTAAAAAAACCTTTGATAATTAAGAGCAATTTACCACATCCAAGATGTTTTTAAAATTCGATTGTCTAATACGAAATAAAAATCAGACGGGTTTAGAAATAAAACTCCTGGCTAATAAGATAAACCAAATAGTATAATAATTTACAACCATTTAATGGTTGAAAATTTTAATGAAAAAATGATAACACTAAAGAGGACAATTTTAATACGAGCCAAACCCTTTGCTATAAAAATGTCTACAGTAGTTAATAAGACTTTAAACATTTAAACTCTGCTTTTCTTTACAGCCAGAGTTTTCTTGACTATATTGAAACTGATGTTATAGTGTTCAAAGTTAATATTGTTGTTATTATTTTAAAAAATGTTACAAAAATGTATCAACAAATAATGTAGTGTTACTGCTTAACACAAATTATAACATGCAATAGAGCACAATTTTTAACTATTGGTGTCTACATTCAATCACTATTTGATGCCTGCATTTGTTTTAACAACTAGATTTCCGTTGTAAGATAATTTCCACTACCTCTGGCAGTGACCAAAATAATCTGGAGTGGGGGCTGGAAAGTCATTTTAAAGATTTTTCATTATATTTTTTCTATAATTTTTTAAATTTTAAATACTTTATTACCCGAAGATGTTCAGCATGAATAGTTATTTCATGAGCGTATTTTTCTTCTGCTTCTCTACAAGCCTTCTGAGAAGCATCCAGTTCCGCACGTACTTGCTGCACTTCTGCTTTCAAATTTAATAATTCAGCAGTTGCAGAGGACAACTCATCTTGGTGTGTTTTTAATTTACCTCCTAAGTTTTTGGCAGATTCTTTATGAGCAGAAGATAAAGTTGCAAGACGACCTTCTAAATCTGCTACTAAACCATTCAGCTTAGATTCCTTTTCAGTTGCTGTAGCTAATCTAGGGACAAAAATTTAAATATTAGGATAAATATATTATTTAATGATATGCACAAACAATAGTCTTAATTGTGGCAATAATAGTATTACTTATTGTGTCAAAAATACAAAAATTACCATGAATATTAAGTGCGTAATGTATGCTGACAATGTAATTGTTTGAACATCAATTTTAGCAGAGGAAAATTCTGCTAAACACAGTAATTAAAAACTTCTACAGACTATTCTTAAAACACTGGCAGAATTAGAAGCTTGGGCAGGTGAGAGTAATATGATGATTAAAACAACAAGTCAGTCTACCAATATTTCTTTTACATCAATTATATGGTTTTGCTCTGACGGTAAACAACAGATCTATAGTAAAACATAATATCAATAAATAAGTTAGTGTGTTACTTGGAAAACAAATTAAAATGAAATGACAAGTTTTCTAGGTCTGCAACGAAGTTAATAACACTCAAATATCATTACTGAGCAACTGAAATAAAAAAAAGTTTGGTTTGGGATCCTAAAAACACCTACAAAATAAAAATACAACCACTTTCAGAATATGGAGGGAGCCACACTTAACACCTCATAGAAGCCATTGAAAAAATTACAAAACAGAGCACTTCAAATAGTAACAGTAGCAATTAATACAAATCAAACAGAAGCAATACAGTTGAACACTAAAAAAAAAACTTACTAGAATTGAACGCCGGAAATTGAGTATTGCAACCACAATACTCAGATACAAACTAGTTGCAATAATGACAATGGGGTTAAGTAAGACTTCCGACACAGAACCTCATTTTCAACATGTTACTGATGTTTCGTAGAGAACCTGACTACAATTTACCAGCTAAAATACACAACATTCAAAGGAGAAGAGAATACAACAGAAGTGGCACTAAAAGATTTAATATTTAGATTTGTCGAATACACTAGAGCATTCATATTACCGGAACAAAAATCAGCATATTAGCTAGTTACATCTAATAACAAATGTAAAAATACTCCAAGAGCAGAATATCAAACAAAGTTGAGAGTTCTAGATACATAATCCAGGGTTGATAAAATAAATAAGAATTTATCCAAGTTGTTATGCATTGAAGAACAGCTTCATCTACACCAATATATTTTAATATTTTTAAACGTTTTCTCTCACTACTTTAAGATTTATGGCTTTTTACACCAGTTTCCCAATTTTTAATTACAGTTACTGTACTTAAGAAAATGCCAAATTTATGAGCTGTCTTTTTTCTACATTAGAATATTTAGATCTTAAATAATGCCACTTTTACACGGCACTTAATGGCTTTATTTTTGAAATTCTCTATTGTTCTACCAAATAGCCTTTACTAAAAAGTTAATAGACACTCATAAAAACCATGATTAAATTCACATAATAAACAACTTAACACAACACAATTGTAAAAGTGAACGACCAGGCTCGAAATACACTAAATGTACAGCATAGACATGTAATTTGAGTAATGAATCACATACACATAATGGTCAATTAGCCTACATTTACTAACAATAAATTCTGAGAAATGTCTGTGCCATGGTGTTTACTACAGTAGATATCAAGAGTAGAGTTTCATTAATAAATGAAAAAATCACACTAAATGAAATCTAATTTTGAACTAAACTCAAAGCAAACTGTGACGAAAAAACTTTTTTTTTTAATGAATTGACAGTTCATTATAAGCTATTTTCTACATCTGACTTTCATTCTTTAATCTTGGACTATATTAGAGTTAATGACGAAGAAATACAATTTTCCTCAGGATTATAAATTTTCATATTTAACCCCCAAAATTACTACTTATTTTTTATTATTTATTATTATTATATTATTAATTATTATATATAACAGTTTTTTTTTATTGAAGTTTCAAGGCGTGCTTTGAAAAATTTAATATAAAAGAATTTGGATATAAAGAGGTTCGATGGAGATTTAACTGCAGAATGACATATGTATTTGGTAGAATGACTTGATGTCTTCTGAAATTATTTTATTAAAAAAAAGTTCAATCATTTATTTGAAAGAAGTACATATACTGAAAATGCAGATTAACTGTAATTCTTTCTTTTTCTTTAAAATGTCCTATCCTTTAAAATTAACATGAAAGTATTTTAAGAATAGAATTACAATTATACAATTGCAATCCAATGGAAATATAAACTATCAAAATAGAGAGTGATGAATTTACTGGGATATTTAAGCAAATAAATTTGCAATGGACAAATGTTTGCAGAATATTACACTCCTTAAAATTGATTAGCCTGGAAAAAGGCAGGCAGATTTAAAATCGAAGAAGATTAAAGTGGCAGTGACAGAATTCTTGAGATGAGAAAAAATTTCAAATCTTGCTTGAAGATGAAGACCTACCTATCACTTTTCATGAACAATATCATAAATTTGTTCATGTTCGTTAAAAATAAATAACCATTTAGCATTTTCCATAGGCAATATTATAAATTTGTATTAAGTCTGTTTTTGTGGACATATAGATTTTATAAATAATCGTTATCATTGGGCGTAAGAAAATGTTTACAAAAATTGCCTTAATAAAAATTGAGTTTTGATTTTTAACAAATTATTTTTATAAAATTCTTGGTATTTGAAAAAGAATATAAATGGGAGTTTCAAGACTATATAACTATATACTAAAAATAGCTAAGAACTACAACAAATAAACTATAGTAAAAACAAATATCATTACCACTATAATAAAATATATACAAATTTTTCAATATAAAAATTAAAAACTGTAATTACAATACTAAAAAATTTATATTAAAAATTTTCACATGATACAATAATTTTAAAGTTCGGTTATTAAAATTTGATTTAGATCATTGGTTGTGAAATGAACCAAATACAAATACGTAACCTGATCATATTCCCCATTTGATTACAAACATGTTGATTGCCATGGCTATATTTTTTTATAGGCGGTGGTAACCTGTGACTGACAATGTATTTTTGCATGGGCGGTGGTCACCTGTGACTGACAATGTATTTTTGCATGGGTGGTGGTCACCTGTGACTGACAATGTAGGCCTAACTTTAAATCATCACACAAGTCTGTCGGGCACATTTACGATGTATTTTACCATATGAGGTGTCCGATACATCCTCTGTGTGAGTTCCTGCAACTTGGCGCTCAGAAATTGTTTTTTACAAGACTATATTTATTGGGAAACTAGAAGTTCAGAGTTACAAGGAAATATTAGAAGGAATTAGTTTTTATTTACTTTTCTTTGAAGAACTACATTACGTTTTAGAATAGTATTACATTTGACTTGATCCTAAAAATAAATTCACCTAAAGAAACTGAACAATTTGAAAATTAGAAACTTAAACTTTAATTTAAAATGTTTTCCTCCAATACATAAGATCATATAATATTCGTACAAACAGCTCAATTTAAAACATACTTGTATTGAAAAAAAAAACAATCATAGAAATATTTTCAAAAAAAAAAAAAACAGTTATGCTGAAAATTGAAATTGTGTATCTATAAAATATGTGAGAAAAATCTATTAGCTATACTTATTGTTAAAAAATAATATAATATAATATTGTGAAAATACGTTACGGAAGGTTGGCCTTGAAAGAGGAATGCGTAGTAAGCCCAAAAACGTGGCCAACACGGCACATCGTGATATAAATATTTACATCGCGCCATGACGGCCACCAGTGTCCGACTACATTATAAAATAAACTAGTTTAAATGAATAAACACACTAGAAGAGAAAATATTATTAGGTTTTGTCATTATTTAAACAAAAAGTACAAAAAAATTATTTTTGAAGGTTTTTGGAAAACTGGTTGGCAGTCAATGTGTTAATATGTATGTGAAATGGTGGCTTTGCTATGAATTATACATGCTTCCTTACATAGGTTCAGTTTCATCCTTGTATTTCTTGAAGGCTTCATTGACCTCAGCCATTTGTTTCTCAACACTTTGTGAAATTTCAAAGTACTCCTGTGAGCTGTTCTTAGCTGCCTGCAATTGTTCTCGAAGGCATAATATTTCTCCATCTTTCTGACTTAGCTGTTGCTCTAATAACATCGCTCGCTTTTCTGAAAACATTTGTTTGTTTTTAAACAACTTTAAACTAGATTGTTAAAGTTTTTGCACCAAATTAAAGTAACTTTTAAAATTACATGCATACTGATATTAAAAATTACTTAGAAATAAAATTAAAACTTTTTTTTTATATTACTGCCAAACCTCGATAACCATAATTGAAAGATAGTTGATAGTTTTAATGATCGCTGTGAGAGACCGGCACTCTTCAGCGGACTTATAATAAACACCTGATTGTGATCAACATGTATTTTCTGGCCCCTTATTAAAATTAAAAGAATGAGCTAAGAAGTCTAGTAAGAGTCTTATAGCAAGAGTCAAACAAAAAAGGTCTTCAAAGTTTACCTGGTGACTGCGAGAGGACATTCAGAACGGCATTCCGTTCTTCCCAAGGAAACCAGTGAGCAGCCCGAGTTAACATATAGATATAAAGACCCACAACAGGCAAATAATTCAAATCTATTTCTAATAAATTTTTATATATTGTATATATGCACATCATCCACGGCCCAAGGAGGATTACTTGTCAAAAGAGGGGGATACTCTACATTCTAGTTTTGATAATAATAATCACGCTATTTAATCCTCCGATGGAGGTGTATGTCAAAACACACACAAATATACAACAAACCTATAAAACCTTATAAACCTAATAAAAATACTAGTAAACCTTATATTTTAAAATATACATTTGCTAAACATTACTCTCCATTTCCTGTAGCTTTCCATTAGTAGACAGGAGATTTTGATGACATGCAATTTTGCTAGCTAGTGGGTTTACCAGAGCCATAGCCCACTTATATACTGTTAAGATAAATAAGGTTGTGTGCACTCTGCGGTGTGGAGAGCAAAACAATTGAACACATCTTGCTGAACTGCCCTTACCATTACCTACAAGAGACATCCTCAGGCCAATTGTGACAAAGTGGCAAGATATCCTAGTTAAGAAGAACCTGTGGGCCATAGCATCATATATATATCGAGGACATCGGGCCATCGGCTATAGTTAAGCTGGACGCCTGCACGAAGAAGTAAGTAAGATAAATAAGATTTTGTTTTTGTTTTTGGAGTTGCTCTTGATAGATTTATAACAGCTAAAATTCTCATCAGTGGTCAGAATAGAAACTACACACTACTTTGGGCAATGAATTTCAGTATACATATGCACTTGTTTAGGTATGGCATAACAAATAAGTTATTATATTAAAAGAATGCTCTACACAATTACCTACACTTTTTATACCATGAATTGTGTTTTAGAATAAATCTCACGCCAAAAATGAGTATGTTTAATATGTTATTCCAATATGACTGGGTTTCTCCATATTCTACTTGTCTGTGAAAGAATTTTTTTAAACACTGTGGTTGAAAATAAGGTGGTTGAGAACTTGTTATATGACCGCTAAGGAATTAAATTGGTAATTAATGATTTTTAACAAGGTATTAAGGTTTCTTGATACATAGCCACCAAAAAAGACCATTTCATTATAAGATGTAGTATACAAATATTTTAAATATGCAATATGCAGTGCACCAAGAAATGAAATATGTTTAAATAAATAACCCAAGATGATTGGGAATAAGTAACTAAATATTTCAATTTAATTATAAAGGAAGGGTTGAATTTAATGAGCAAATAATATTAAACAGTTTTCACCAGAATACTTGGAAAAAAATTTCGACTTTAAATAATGATAATTTCATATAATGGTTTTTATTTAGAATTATTAAAAATTTATAGTTAGTAAAGATAAATATCTATTTAGTTTTAAAATAATTTTCTTAAATTAAATTTGAATAAATACTGTTCAATAACAACTTAAAAATAGAAATGCAATGGTTATAAACCTTTTTCCTTTTTTAACAATTTTCTTACTTTGCCCGCACAGTCAACTTTATATATAGAAAAAAACAATTGATGTATGAGTCATTTCCACTTATTTCAATCAAACAATGTTATTTCAACAACTAAGAAGATAGAAAATTAGTTGTCAAAATGTCGTTGTTTGATTGAAATAGATGAAAAGATAAGGACTCATATATCAACCGTTTTTTTCTTCAGTTCAATTTTTCCTCTTCAAGAACAGTTTTCTCAAATAGTTTTAGACAGTTAATTGGAACAATAACTATTTTAATTTTTCAAGCCCTTTTGCATATGAAACAAAATTTAAATATGTCAATTAGAATACTTTGAAAACTATTTTTAGAGTTATAACTTGTCAAATATTTTATAATTTTATAACAATATATATATATATATATACGATTGACAAAGACCACTGTGTGGTTGAAATATATCATTGTTTAAGTGCTTTTATGTGTTTCTATTTCAAGACTACAGAGTGGACTCTTACCAAGGTAAGTCTGTCAGTCTCCTAGTCCAAAAAATCTATATATATATATATATATATATATATATATATATATATATATATATATATATAGGTTAGTTCTAGTAGAGCTTAAAGCTTATTTAGGAATTTTTGGACTTGATAGGAGACTGACAGACTTACCTAAAGGCAATAGTCCAAAACTGCAATCTCTTTGGAAATAAGCACATATAAAACACTTAATACACTTTTATTTGAAATATTTCGATCAACATGATCTTCTTCAGTCAAGAAAGAGAAAAACAAAGCTCTCTTGATCTCAGTCAAGAGATTGTTTTTCTCTTTCTTGACTGAAGAAGATCATGTTGATCGAAATATTTCAAATAAAAGTGTATTAAGTGTTTTATATGTGCTTATTTCCAAAGATATTGCAGTTTTGGACTATTGCCTTTAGGTAAGTCTGTCAGTCTCCTATCAAGTCCAAAAATTCCTATATATATATATATATATATATATATATATATATATATATATATATATATATATTGATATTTTACGTTGTCCATTATTTTTCCGTTACACTGACTTTATGAAGTTGATATATTACTATTGTAAATACTTTTATTCACCACTAAGTGCAATAATTTTACCTTGTTGTGATGAGGCACCTTTCGGTCACTTGACCATTGTCGAATCACTGATTCAGGCCCGAATGGTCAAGTGACCGAAAGGTACCTCATCACACAAGGTAAAATCATTGCACTTAATGGTGGATAAAATTACTTACAATAGTAATATATTAACTTCATATATATAATATTTTAATGATTTTTATCACATACTATTAACGGTTTTTTTCTTCTTGTACTGAAATTAATTGCACTTGCTTGTATTAGTGTGATAAGATGGTTATCTAAGAGGATTGCTTGCTAACATGCAAACATCTAGATATGATAAAAATGATAAAAATAAATAAATAAAGATTTTTAACCCAATTGCTTTCCCTAAATAATTCTGTACTTCTATCATACCTGTGACACAAGTACAAAATGTGGTATATGTCTATTCATATTAGTGTAACAGTCAAATGCTCTTCAGACAATATTGTACAAGAAAATTGCTGTCTTTTGTAAGATAAAACATTTTTTACAATATTTACAAAGTGCCAAAATCATACAGAAATAATATCTTAGCATATGCATTAAATGTGGAATTTCCTTATCTAGTTTGAAATATTTGTCACATGTATTCTATTCTATATCAATGTCTCATAAGAAGACAATGATAAGTTATAACAGTTAAAATTACCTATTAAACATTTTATAGTAGTGCTATTCAAAGTGGTAAAAAAAATATCCGTGATGAATAACCATCCAACAAGTACTAAAATGTTAGAGCTCAAAACGAGACAACAGTCATTTGTCGTCTTAATCTCACATCAGCTACCCAATATGGTAGTAGTCTATGTGTATAAGAAACTATACACTAAATGTAGAGCTAAAACTAGAAATGTGCTGACAATACCCAATCAAATTTATGGACACAGATATGGCACTTCTCTGTGCCAATGTACCAAATAACAAGAACTGTAGTACACGGAGTATTGTGCAATTTTAAAGCAAACACAATACATAAAATACTCATATTGGCAGCAGTTAACTTAAAAGTGATGGCAAATAACTACATTATATTATACACCAAATGCTTTGGAATTCCAAGCAACTAAAATTTAGAAGAATATCTAAAGGTAGTCTACTTTTAAAAGTTTAACAAAAATTAATTAGCAAGAAGTTAATGACAAACTTTAGTTAGCTCCTAGTGCTTAATTAACTAGAAAATAAAATGTATTCAATGTAATAAAAAAGAACAAACATAAATTAAGACCATTCCGAGAGAGCTCTACCTTTTATTGAAACAACGGAGGTAAATAAATTGATTAAAGAATTGTTTAAGGTTAACTTAAGAATAAGAAAATTTGTATTAAGATTCAAGTAATAACCTGGAGAACAATGCCCTGCAAATTTCTGTACTATCCCTGTAACCTAACAGAAAATAATACTTAAACTAGCAGGATATTGTACCCAAATTCTGCAAAATGAGGACTACCATAAAGCTAGTTTTACCTGGTGTTTCAAAGTATTTTGGAGTACATTCAGGTAAATTTAAATTATCAATCAAATTAAACAGGTGTATGGACATGCTTTCAAGACCTGATAAAAATAAAGATAAGGAAAATCATTGGTAATATTATATTCTAAAGGATAAAATTAATAAAATCTTATTATTAATTCAGTTTAATTAATTTAATTTAAATAAAACAAAAAGCTAGACAAACTTTTTTGAATTTGGACATATTATATTTTTAAAAAGGTAATGTAAGTGATAAAATTGTTATATCAAGATCTAGTGTCACAAAAACTAAAACCATTAAATGTGATTTCAATATAAAGAATTAAAAAGTAAAATATAATTCTAAACAATGGAGCAAAATTAACTTTCCCCACAGTAAATTAATAGTTAAAAAATCATACATAAGTTATAAAAACCATACAAGAGAATTACCAATAACTCAAACAACAGGAATTCTTCAAAATGTAAGCAGTAAAAAAGCTAAAGGATTAGTATTGGTGGTGACATGCTAACTGGAATCAGAAGCTAATTAGCAAAATTTGTATATTTAACATAGAATTTAACAACTGAGTTACATGATAAACAAGTGATATAAAAAAAAATTTCAAGTAATTGCAACTGAGGTCAACAAAGAAATATATTATCATTTATTCCAGTTTGTTTCTTTATCTTATTTTTTTACATTCATTTTTAACTTTAGAGTAATATTTATGATATTGTGTGATAGCCATGGCAACAGTTTAATGTAGTACAATTCATATATATCTTTGAGAAATAAATGTGAGGTATTGGAAAGTTGGTGCAGTGACAAAGGTTACTAGACTCCGATACGTACATTCTCAGTTCGAATCCCGATGGGTCTCAGAGAAATTTTTATAATTTAATTGTTAACTTTAACATCAATTGTCATCCACTATAGGTTAAAAAAAATGTATTTGAACTTGATTGGATGAATAAAAACATATTTTAATAACGATGGAAAATTTGTACAAGATATATATCAGCTAATAGAAGGAATTTTAAAATAGTTTGCATCAAAGTAACGGTTATCAATTTATTTTGTATTGGGAGACATAGGTCAGGAAGGACAGAAATCTTATGTTCCTGTTGAGTTGAAAATTTACAAAATGATTTGATGCGGAGTGTTAAAACAAATAATTTAAAAAAAATTGAATTCTGGTGTTGTTTACAACTGTATAGAAAATAAGTGATTAAAATCTACATTTTTTACAACTATAATTTGTATTTTAATTAAATTGAAATGATTGTTTGGTCTGTAATACTGTAGGACAAAGTGGATGGAAGAACCAAAACATTGAGAAAATACAGCTAGGGTGGTAAAACTATGATCACTATCTGAACCTCTGGTTAAAACCAAAGTAGGTATTTTCACATCACAATTAGAGTCAGATCAGCAGAGGATTGTTGCGTCAACAAAACTGCTGGTTAGAAAATGTACGTCTTATGTACGAGGGGCAATAGACATCTTAAGGAGAGAAATCTTCAAATTTGAAGAGTTAGGATCATTGTGACACCACATGAAACTTTAAAATTAAAATACAAAAAGTCCATAGGTGAAAATTGTACAAAGAAAAAATAATAGCCTTAATGGCATTGATCAAGATAGACTCAGTGAAGAGGAAACTACAAGTTATTGGAAAGTTAATAAAACTAGTGCTCTAAATTATTGATGGGTTGATTCCAAAGTTTTACCGATTCCGATACCAAGAAATCAATTTCTGATTCTCAATTTCAAATACCACAATTACCAACCCAATAGAAAAAAATGTTATTTTCTATAAAGTTTTAAACAAGATAACGTTTACAGAAAAGTTGTTAACCCTTAGCACTCGGATTTTTTTAACATGCTCTGCTTCCCCACTTGTAATTAAATCGAGACAAATTCCTCACCTACAAGTTTCATTATTGTTTATAGAAAACTTTATTTTCTCTCACATGATTTTAGTAAACTAAGCTATTTTTATTCATGAATACTGTACATGATGTACATGATTTTATTATCTTATTTGTAGTTTTGCAGATTATGATATTTTTGAAAACAGTCTTCTGGATGAAGTCCTGGTTTTCTGCTGCATGTTTTGCAGTAAAGCTCTATTCACATTAGCGGTCTCGGTTCGGTCCGGTCACAATCAAGTCAACATCGGTAGTACGTAATCCAACGGCATTGTACACACTATCGATCACGGTCAAGTCGCGGTCAGGTCCGGTCAAGTCTCGACCGGTCGATGCACGATCTAGACTGCGGTAGTCACGAGCTTTTTAATCGAGACCGCCTAGTGTGAACAGTCAACCGTCGCGCTAATGTCGGTCATATCCATTGCTTTGATTGTTGTGTTTAGCTTAAAAAAAATAATTGGTGTAAAATTATAAATTTAAAAAAAAACTGTGAAATGGACGACGAAATTTTAATTGAATTTATACCTGAAAATAAAGTTTTATATGACTTTTCAAACAAAATTTGGGGAACCCAAAATCGCCTAGTTCGTTTACTCTGTCTCATTTCTTCTTCTTCATCAAGAAGTAATGCGATTTTCATTAAACTACGTTTTGAAAATGCCATCACGACAGGACTTAATGAAAACAATAACCTTTAGTGGCAACGTGCAGTTAGAACTTGACTGATTGTGACCGGTAGTGAGAACTGTACATCATAATCCTTGACCGTGACCGGACCGAACCGAGACTGCTAATGGAGCTTAGAAAACTGTTTCCCTTCTGCCTCCTTTTATCTTCCCATTACTGCAAACTGCACAATCCTTAGAACTACTTTTATCATTGGAAAAGATTAAATGTAATTACCTATGCACTCTTTCTTCTTTGTCAGTAGTTGATGGCCGACCCCTATTACTACACGGGTTATTCCTGATATCACCAACGAGTTCCCTAACCAAGTTTTGGCAAAAATATTTTTGTTTAACAGGATTTTCTTTTATTTCCTTTTTTTAGTTATTATAGATAAAACTGTTTACTACAGCTACATCTAATACCCAGTAAAACATTTTCCTCTGCCATTTTTTTGTTCGTCTCGTAAAACTGCATGGTTCATTATATTGATCAGCTAAATCCACACCACCCATAAATTGGTTCTATTTACAAATAACTGTTGGTTTAATTATTTTGTTTATGAAACTAAACTACATTCTAATAAATCAGTACCAAGTAAAATATCAGGAATTACCACGGCAAACTACTAGTAAACATTTTCAACTTAGTTCAAATTATTGTCAATAGAGTGTAGTACCAAACGGTAGAAGATTGAATGTTGTAGGCTTTGCCGCAGACGAGTTATTGGCATTTGAAAATCGTGTCGGGTGACCCCCGACATACGAGTAAACTGCAATATACGCTTGGCGGAGCTCCCCTGATAGTCGAGTGCTAAGGGTTAAAGTTGGGTGTAACAACAGCGATTATGTACTAAGACGTCATTACGTTAGAGCGGCGACTGACATGTTACCATTCGATATGTAAACAAAACATTATGTTAGAGCGGCAACGGACATTTCACCGCCCGATGTGTAAATGTAACATTTTTTAGTGCAGCGTTAGATATTTTACCGCCCGATATGTAAACGCGACAAGTTACAGCAGCGAGAGATATTTTTCCGCCCAATGTGTTACTGGTGGTCAAACTGGAATCGAGGTATTGGTAACTGACTTTTGCAATTCATTCCTACTTCCGATTCTATTGTCCAGAATCGATAGAATCAACTTTTTGAATCAAGAATCAACCCCTCACTACTTAAAATAAATACTTAAAACTTTAAAAAAATTGTCTTGGACTGCTAGTCTAATGCAGGTGTTTATGAAACAATAAGCTCAGGTATGCTAAACATCTTACTAAAGTTATAAACAGTGACCAAAGAAAGTATACAGTTAAAACTCACCAGTTTCTGGATCAGGCACAACTTTGTGAGCTGTTGTTCTTACTTTAGCATTTAACTGGTCTACTAAAGATTTACTTTGTTTAAGCTGCTCTTGAACCTCATTTAAGTTTCTTCGCAGCTTAGCTGACACTTCTTTCTCTTCTTCAAGTCTGCTTTTAGCTAACTGAGTTGAACGATCCAAGACTTCTATCCTTTCTCTAAATCTGTCTTGTTCTTCCTAAAATCATCAACATCTTTTTATTTTCTGTCTTGCAAAATGATTATAGAAATTTAATTTTTAAAACCTTCAAAAATGAAATATTTTTAAAAAAATGTTTTTTTAAAAGGATTTTAGGCAGACAAAAGATATATTATGAAACACAAAAAAAGAATTATGATAGTTCATTCATAGTTCTGTGAAAAAGAAAAATTGATCTTTTTTGTGTTTTCTCTTTGATTGACAAAGACCACTGTGTGGTTGAAATATATCATTGTTTAAGTGCTTTTATGTGTTTCTATTTCAAGACTACAGAGTGGACTCTTACCAAGGTAAGTCTGTCAGTCTCCTAGTCCAAAAAATCTAAATATATATATATATATATATATAGGAATTTTTGGACTTGATAGGAGACTGACAGACTCACCTAAAGGCAATAGTCCAAAACTGCAATCTCTTGGAAATAAGCACATATAAAACACAATAAAACACTTAATACACTATTATTTGAAATATTTCGATCAACATGATCTTCTTCAGTCAAGAAAGAGAAAAAAAGGAAAAAAACAAAACAAAAGATTGAAGTGAACCACAGATGTGTATAAACATCCAAAAGTCACAGATTCACAGATTTATAGTTTATGATATAGTGCTATATGTGATATGTGTAGAAATTGTTATATGTGAATCGTGTAAAGTCACATCTTTACACTAGACAAAACATTTGTGCTTTCTAAGGCATATTTGTCGACTGTCGAAACTTACAACATAAATAAAGAAAGATATTTATGACCCATTGACCTTCTGTCAGACATCTAAACATAACTAATTAGGACATTCATACACAACTGATGTTGGGTAATACACCAATCTGTAGAACACTAGTGAACTGAGTGATATAACAGAAAGGGGAGAAAGAAGAATATCGTATTGATATAAACTTTTCTTGAAAGCCTGCCTCTTTTGCATGACGTAATGATATAAATATTTCTTGAACAACATTCATACACAACTGATGAAGTTGGGTAATATACCAATCTGTAGAACACTAGTGAACTGAGTGATACAACAGAAAAGGGAGGAAGAAGAATATCGTATTGATATAAACTTCTCTTGAATGCCCGATTCACTTTCTTTATGGCTATAAATCTTTCATAGGTGCCCGACTCATTTCCTTTCAAATAGATAATATAGGCTCAAATAGAAAAAGGGTTGAATTTAGTGGAAGCTTGGACAATCGGATTTTCCAACTCTACTGTATTTTTAAACAGTTTTTTGTTATATGCCTATATTTATTACGGTTACTTATACTATAAATATAAACACGAATATTATATTAGATAAATACTCAGATTATTTAGACAAAACTAATAAAGATTAATAAAAAGATGAATTTTCAAAAAAATGGTTGCAACATTTTATTTAGATAAATTTATTTAATATCTGTCATAAAATAATTTATTAGGAATTTTGCTTTAAAAATACAAACACACACAAGATGGCAACTTCACCTGCAATCTGCGCCTCAAAGCAGAACATTCTTTTTGTGCATCATGCAATCTTGCTTCCATCTTCATCTTTCCTTCCAGCTCAGATCTCTCAACACTTACTTTAATAGATTCAATGCTTGCCATCAATGATGAATGTAACTGTTTCTCCCGCAACATCATCTCTCTTTCTCTAGTCAAACGCCCTTCAGATTCCTTTAACAGCTGATGTTCTCGTTTTAAATTATCAAGCATTACTTCTGCATGAGATAGCTTATTATTGGCACTTACTGCTTCCTGAAAATACAAAAAAGAGTTAATTACAAAAGCTATTTCTCTTAAGTACTGATATAAATAGAATAATTCAATTTAGAAAGTATAGGGAAATTATGTTGAATGTTTTACTAATATTCACACAATAATACTGTAGATTTTGTTACATTAAACTTTTTTAAATATACTGTATATATACTTACTTACTAGCCAATGCCCACCCTTGGCTGTTGAGCCATTTGGTGACGCGCTGACCAGTATAGTCGAACCAGTGGGTCATCATCATCTCCGGAATGGTCAAACGCGCTGCACTTCATCAGATGATGCGCATCCATCGTATCGTGTCCACAGAGAGGGCATTCCGGTGTTGGGAGCACACCGATGCGATGTAGATGGGCGGCCAGGTAGTCATGGCCGGTTTGCATTCTGAACTTGGCAACGCCCACAGCTCGTGGAAGTCTGTGGTCGATGGGCCCTGTGCTGACTAGGTTTTCCCATTTTCTTCCTGCTGATTGCTGTGTAAGGTGCAGTTTGCTGGCCCGGTCGATAGCTGTATTAATGAGGACTTTCGTGCTTTGCAGCGAAGGCATGCAAATGGGTTGTACCATGGATGTGCCTTTCTTGGCCAGAAAGTCTGCCCTCTCATTTCCTTTTCTTGTCTCCATTGTTCTTTTGCAGTCTGTATCTGTATTGCGTGATAGGTTACGGATAGCCGCTTGTGAATTGACGAAGAAAACTGCCTGTGTAGGGACTATTTTGTTTAGTTCTGTGGCTCCTACTTGTACTGCTGCTATTTCTCCATCGTAGTTGGTCTGGGGAGTTCCCACTGCTAGGTATCCCTCAAAATTGCGACTGTAGTAGGCAGCTCCTATTGCACCTTTTTCCGGTATTGAAGATCCATACATCCTGTAAATATACATACTGTATATACATCCTGTAACCATTCTGGTTGTGGGTACTCATCATTGATTGTATGCAGAGCTGCTTGCCTCATTTCTACGTCCAGGAATGCTGTTTTCGACTGACTGTGGTTCTTCAATCCACAATTAGCTTTTGGTAAATTGTGGAAAAACTCGCGGTAATCTGTAAGCAGTGCTGGCTTCTCTAAGGCTATTCCATACTTCAAGGCCACCCTTTCATAGGACGCCATTGGGGTTATTTGAGTCTTCATTCGGGCCGTGGCTTGTCTGTAGCTTGTCCAATGAGTGTGTACTCCTCTGTGTCTCTGCCAGAATCGGAGAGCTATTTTCTCTCTATGGCTTTCCATTGAACTACACTTCGTTTGTGCCTCCACTGCTGCAATGGGTGTGGATTTAGGTGCACCCGTTATGATCCTTAACGCTGTGTTCTGCACGATGTCCAATTTACTGAGTTTGTTACGATTGCTTGTGATGGTTACTTCACTTCCGTAGTCAAGGACAGGTCTGATATATGACTTATAGGTAGTTATTAGGAAATCCTGGCTGGCACCCCATGTTGTAGCTGTCAGTCTTTTTAATATTTTAGTTCTTTTTGTTGCTTTTTCCGCACACTGTTCGACATGAGGACTCCATGTCAGACGTCTATCAAGTACTACACCCAGATATTTGGAGAGACTACTTTCTTCCAACGGATCGCTTTTGTAATACAAAGAGATGCGGGGTACTTTGGTGGAAAGCGTGAACAGTTGAAAAGTGGTTTTTGTGGAGCTAACCGTCATCGAATTATAACTGGTCCACATTTCCAACTTTCTGAGAGCGTCATTTAATGATGTTTCAAGCGCTAGGATACTACTGCTTGTTGTCCACATAAGTAAGTCATCCGCATATAATAGTGCCTTGATTCCTGTTACTTCCTTAACGGCGTCAAGTACATCATCAATCATGATGTTAAACAGCTTGCAGCTAAGCACAGCTCCTTGAGCGAGGCCTTGTTTTTGAATACAAAATCTCGACTTTTGGTTGCTGTATTGCACTCGAAATATTCTTTGTGACAGCGACGATTTGATCCACCTAAAAAGGTTTCTGGATATGCCATTTGTTGCCAATTTGTGTAAAAGCATTGGCCTCCACATGGTATCGTAGGCGGCCTTGAAATCCACTAGTACCGCCAGAGTAAACATCCTTTTGTGGTATCCATCTTTGACGTGTTATGTAAAATTTATTACATGATCCATAGTACTACGGTGTCTTCGAAACCCAGCTTCAGCATCGTCTAGCACGCCTTTTTGTTCAATGTACTGATTAAGTCGGTATATACTGTATAAATGAAACATGATCTTTCATGTATAATTTGTTTTATTATCTGTCATAAGGAAGTTTTGTGTTTCTATGTTTTACTAGAACAGATTAGCCAAGCCGACAATGTAGTATACTAATTACTTTATTTGAAATCAGAAAAAAACATGATTACAAAAAAAATCAGGCATGTTATACTATTAAAATATGTTCTTAGAGCTGAGAATGTTATAGGATGTGACTATCAATTCCATTTCTAAATAGCTGGACAACAGATCAAACACTATATGAGAGTGTTTAAACAAAAAAGATTGGGAAATTTAGAGACTAATATATCCGATATGATTAAATTTTTTAAAATATGTGTAAAAAGCATAATAAGTGATATTATTTTCTTAAATTCTGAGTGCTATTTTGGGAGATGAGAAATCATTATGACTCATGCGAATCATGCCTTTATTGGGATTTTCGGGAGAAATCTATACGCTAAAACCCTGAACTAGAGAGACATTGCAAGACATAAAATAGGGTTATAAACAGCATTATTTTACAAATTAGAAGAATCTATAGTTTTATTGAGCAGGATTCCTTTATGAAGACAATCCATGGTTCATAATGGCTCATAATTTGCTTCTTATTTACAGATCCAGGGAGCATTATAGCCTTTCTGAAACCATAGCAGTACTAAACTTATTTTATTATTTCAACTAAAGCAGCAAGTAGATTAATATCAATAACTCCAATAGAGGAGTTATGACAGATAAATAATATCAACAGTGCCACATATAAACCATGGTCTATGCTCGTAAAATTTGGAATATTTTATAAAGGTCAGGAGTTGCAACACTTCAGTTACAGATCAAGACTATCTTGGGGGCAAATTTGCATAAGCTACCTATAACAGCGTCTGAGGTATGGTCATTAAGCAAGAAACCTGGCTCTTTTACATATTCAGACCACGTAATAGAGTGCTAAGGTTTAGAGTGACAGGACTACATTGAATGATGCACAACTGTAATGGGAGGCACAAAGGAGAATGGAATTGATCCAAAGACTTGAGTATTATTAATTTACAAGTAATATAAATTTTTTTTAAAGTCTATATTTACTGAAGTAAACAAAGAATTTTTTTTTCTTTTTATTTTATAATTACAACTAATATAAATATGTATATACATATGTCAGAATAGCAATATGAAGTGGCTAAATAGAAAGTGAATTTCCTTGCAATTTTCCATTTTCCTTTCAATGTATGTTGTTGGACTATTATTTTTGTTAGTTACTATTTATGCGCTTTCCTTTCGCATTGTCCATTTGTGAAGCAAGGTCTGGTATCATTGATCCAGTTTGTTTGTTTATTTAATTCTTTTCATTCATTTTTAATCGCAGATCATTATTTATGATATCCTGTGGTAACCATGGCAACTATTTAAGGTTGTACAATAGAGGTTTCAACGACAAAAAATATACAATAGATAGGGAAAAAAATTCATATACTTCTTTGACGAATACACTTCTAGTTATGGGAAAATTGGCTCAGTGCCAAAAGCGCTAGACTTTCAACATGAAGATACTCAACACTAAAATTCAGCCTAGACCCTCAAATTTTTAAAATTTAATTATTGAATAAATATTTGAAAAAACTGTATTAACATCAATTGTCATAAACTAGAGGCATCTTAAAAAAATGTATTTGAACTTGATTCGATGAATAAAAACCTATTTTATTAAAGATTGAAAATTTGTACAAGATATATATCAAAAGAGCATCAGCTAATAGAAGGAATTTAAAAACAAACAAGGGGGACACCACAATTACATTTCCCTCTTTTGAAATTGTGAAACGGCCACAACTGAAAAGTTGTAAAAGTGCTCAGCTAAGGCAACTGAGCATTTTTTTAACACTAAATACTAATGATATAAGCAAAAGAATGTGATATTATTACATACACACAACTTATAAATACAAATATATACTTACATTTTTCAGATGGTCTATTGACTGCTCATGTTTTGCAATAGTTGTCATATAAATGTTAATCTTCTTCTCCAACGCTGCCATCTGAGTTTTGTATGCAGCGGCGTTTGCTTGCAAGGTCTTGCACATTTCTTGTGAATATTCTGCCTTTGCAACATGTTTACTCATTAAAACTGCATTTTGCCTCAGCTCATCTCTAAGCTTTTCTTCGGTTTCGCTCAGCATTTTTTCATTAGTGTTTCTTTCTACACGATATGAATCATAGTCTTTTTTTAACTTTTCTAGTTCCTCCTCTTTTTCTTTTAATTTCTTCTCCAACTACAAAACAACACACTATTTACATCCTGGTAAAGCAATGATTTTTTTCAATATATTCATTCAAAACAGTGGCTAGATTCGACACCTTCTTAAATCTAATATCCTACAATTTTAAATACCTAATTTAATTTTTAATTTATTAAATTTTATAGGTTGTGGTACCTTGACTTTTTTAAAACATATAATACAAATGGTTAGTGACAAGCATGGATTTCAAATACTACAGTTAGTGATCATACTAAACTAAAAACAAATTAAATATGTTTTTTTTATAATCTTTAGCAATATTAATTTAAAAGTTTTATTTATATTTTTTATCAGTCAAATGATGAGTTTTCCTAGAAAATTGTTGAACAGTTATTTACTAATACTTTGGGTATCTACTTTTTAATGGTGTAATTATTAGAGTATTACCTACCAATTTATGATAATTGTCAAGAACAAGCAATTGATTTCAAATATAGATCAATGACAGTTAAACACCAACAAGTCACTAAATTTTGCCAGATTTATTTATTAATAATAACTTGACAATTTATACAGTTTTAGTTTTATAATAGAGGTATGTGCCATCAAAATGGTAAATTAAATACCAAATATTCAGTTTTGAATTTTAATCCAAATTGAACTCCTAAAGCCTATTGTAAATTAAATTCTTAGTGAGAAATACAAAGGTTAGTTTTGGATTTGTTCTTTAACACTTTCAGCACGGCGGCGATATTGGTGATCTCATCACACTACTGTCTGTTTTCCGTTAACTTCCACCTCTGACGGCAGTGGAATGCTATGCGGGTTGCATAGCTTGTCGTAGCATCTAATTATCGAGCCCGTTGTTTTCATCTCAATAATTTTATTTCTAACATATACATGTTTATTGGGGACATCAGAACAGTATATTGGACACTAAAATATTGTTTTATTTATCAGGTCACAATTAAAAAAAAAGAAAAACAAATGATAAATTACTGTATGACAAATAATAAAACACAATAAAAAAGACAGAGAAAAAAGATAATGCCACGTCCGAAACTATTTATAGCCGAGATTAGCTGACATTTGTTTACTACAATCCTATATTGACACATTTGGTATCCGGGTGTCCAAGCATTTTGCCAATGACTCATATTTACAATAGCCTGTTCTCACCTCGAGTTGGTTCATTCACTCTAATAGGACAGTTATCGTTTATCTTGCGTTAGTTCAGAAAGCTTAGTTTTTTTTATGATTGTTGTTTTACCGGATATTTTGCCGCGATAAGTGGTTCAAACTAAAAAAAAACATTAAAATATAAAAGTTAAACCAAATTAAATCTGTTCATAAAACTCCCTGAAGCATTGTTTCAGTTGAAGCATCAAAAGTTAACTTGGGATGGTCGGATTTAAAAACGACTCGGGCACAATGTTCTCCAAACTCTTCTGAAGCACATGACGTAAATTAAAATCTATATTCAAACACGTATCGACGCTAGAGAAGTTTCAATTAGCCTGGGAATGAGCGTGCCGGTGAGCTCGCCGTATCTAAGAAAATAAGCCGGGAGCGCATCGGCACGCTCTCTGTGCCTCAAGGGAACCCAGAGTGTGCCGGAACGCTAGCCGTGCTGAACGTGTTAATAACTTTTAATTTGGAATTTTAATCAGGCAAGTTTTATATCAGGGTGTCTAGTAAAATAGCTTGAAGAAATTCCCTGAGTTTTCCCTGACTTTTCCAGGGTGTCTAGTAAAATAGCTTGACGAAATTCCCTGAGTTTTCCCTGACTTTTCCTCTTTTAGATGTCTATAGAAAGCCTACTATTTCACACCTATCTAATCAGTTGACAGCCAACCACATGCACACATCTATTCAGTTGAGAGCCTATCCCATTCACACCTATCTAATCAGTTGAGAACCTACTATATTCACACCTATCTAATCAGTTGACAGCCAACCACATTCACACATATCTAATCAGTTGACAGCCAATCACATTCACACCTATCTAATCAGTTAAGAGCCTACCACATTCACACCTATCTAATCAGTTGACAGCCAACCACATTCACACATATCTAATCAGTTGAGAGCCTACCACATTCACACCTATCTAATCAGTTGACAGCCAACCACATTCACACATATCTAATCAGTTGACAGCCAATCACATTCACACATATCTAATCAGTTGAGAGCCTACAACATTCACACCAATCTAATCAGTTGACAGCCAACCACATTCACACATATCTAATCAGCTATCACTAACGACATCCACATACAGGGTGTCTAGTAAAATAGCTTGAAGAAATTCCCTGAGTTTTCCCTGACTTTTCCTCTTTTAGATGTCTATAGAACGCTCAGTTTACATTGGGCCCATCCATTGATATCTGAAGGATCTTGGATAAATCCAGACTTTGAACACCTTTTAAGAACGAATTGAGTAACTCTTTTGCTTTTGTGTCTGTAAGGAACACAGAACCAAAATATCGAGCTTTCACTTCATCCGTCTCTGCATCCATTTGGGCTCTTTGTGATATTTTGTTTAAACTTTCATCAAAGCCAATTACATAGTTAGAATTTGAATTTAATGATGTCAGTAACAGGTCTTTAATATAATTTGATAAACCGAATACAACACTATAGGAAATTTTATCTTTCCCCAATCTCATGTTCTGTGCAATGGTGCTATCAGGGAACATCCTTAGAAAGAGGCACACACTACCTTCTGCATTGCGTAAAGAAGTGTTGCATTACTAAATTCACGCACCATATAATCTCTGCTTCGGTCACTTCATCTTTTAGTTTATATTTATCCTAAGGAAAGAGGGGAGGTAATGGCGACATCTGCATGACGCGCTTGCCCGCTACGGCAATGAAAACTGGAACCTTCCATGTTGAAATAGTGTAAAAATAATCACCGTCAAATAAAACACATACTATCACGAGTCTAGACAAATAGCTGGCTACGAATGTTTACACAGCGTTCTGTGTGGTCAAAAACAGACTGAGTTATCTGTTATCCCAACCTGTCCATATGATAACAGAACCACTGCGCACCCCAAGGCCACGGGCCAGGCTAAAACCTCCCAGCTGTACCAACTCGACACGTTTAATATTTATTGACATAAGTCCTGAAGTCATAGCATTGGGCTTATCAAATAAATAATGGGCATCTAAATAAAGAAGTTATTTCCTGACTGCCCTGCCCCTAAACCGCTGGCTTACAATACCAAATATTCGAGAGGAATGGCCACTAGTTTTGTTTCTAATCAAAATAAATATTTTCCCGATTTTTTAAAATTTTCCCTGACTTTTCCCTGAATTTTCCAGAATCTTAAAATTCCCTGACTTTTCCAGGTTTTCCCGGTTTTCCCTGTCACTAGACACCCTGTATATGTTGAATTTAGTTATGTTTATGAGGCTCTAGATATTACTGCTATCTTAATATTTCAAGTTATCTGCCTTATTGTGAGTTTTTTTGTATTAATAGTTGAAATATTATGAGGTTTCAAAAATAGGTTTTTTCTATATTAAGGTTACATTTTTTGATCACTTTCTATATTTTACAGCAAAAAAGTGGTTAAAAAAATTAATAAAAAAAATGCATGCCGCAGAAACAAAACCTTTAACTGTAATTTCCACAGCTGGTTTATAATTTCAAGTATATATTAACATTTTTATGCTCTTCTATGACTTCCTCCTCCTGATGATTAATGACATACAAAAATTGCACCACCCAAATCCCTGATAGCTTAAGGTGCGATTCCTATGTGACAACTGTTACGACTACAGCCGCGCGACTAATCCCGTACGATCTGAGTCGCTCGGTTAAATTCTTATAGCACGACTAGTACAGCTGCATTGGGAACGTCATGGCCGACAGATCATTTTTGGCTGCGTATCTTCTGCTTGAAGAATAGGAGAAATAAGAGTTATTACTGGCCGAGCTTAAGAAATCTGAGCCTAATCTACTGTATCTTGCCAGGTGCGAAGAAGGGTTTCAGAACATTCTAATTCAGAGACATCTTATAAAAGATGAATCAATGTTTAGAAAGTTTTTTTGTTTGAACATAAACCAGTTTAATTACATTTTGTCGCTAATTGAAAGTGATTTAATAGGACAGTCGTGTAATAAAGTGAAACAACCCATAAACCCTGCAGAAAAACTAGGATTGATGCTAAGGCAAGAAACTAATCAAAGTAATAATTGTTTAAACTTAATTATTAATTTAAGAAACTTTGCAAAGATAAAAATATCATACAATTTGAAATTTTAAAATGGAATGTAAAACCTCATTAGTTGTTCTGTGGTACTACCTCGTGAAAATTGAAACCAGACATGTTTGTCATAAACAGCATGTTGTTCTCTTGCAAAGAAGGCGGTGATTGGTGAGACGCAGATCCATGAGAAGTAGGATTAGGCGATAGTACTGAAGATGACAAGCTTGAAGTTATACGGATTTCTTCCAACTCTAGTTGACCTACAATCTGATAAATCTCCATTTTAGCACGAATTTGACTTTCAGGCGTCATCTTTTTAACTGACATCCCCATTCTATGAAAAAATGCATCTATTGGATGTTCTTGTATAGTTGGTTTTGCTAAAATTGTTGATAATACTTTGAGCATCTTTCCCAAGAAATGATGCTCGTGCCGATAACAAAAAAGCTGTTTACAACTACAGACTCTAACGTGCAAGAAGAGTGTCTGAAAATTCTTTCGCTCTACTGAGTCAAATTTTCCGTATTTTGTATACCCCAATAGCTGTTAATCCAGTTGTTACAGACCGCTTAATAATGACTACTTGTTGTTTTCACAATATGTTAAGGGAAGCATTTCTTGAAGAAAATGAACAATGTTTTTTGAGGTTTCCAACTCAGAACAAATACCAACACAAAATTTGATTCCTTTGCGTGCTAGTGGAGGATTTGGAAACATTGATGGCTTTGAAGTACGGGAAGGTTTTACTGATTACTTCAACAGTAGCAGTGGCTCCGTACATTGACAAATTAACCAGGTGAACAGGACAGATAAAAACGATTGAAAATCAAGATGTTACATTTTTGAGCTTATGAATACATAAACAATATTATTATGAATTATTATGTATGTGTTATTGTATGTATATAATTTATGTATAAATTAATAATTTCATCCCATACATCTTTGTATTGACGGGGATTTTTACTCTTTTTTTAATCTGTTTTTTTTTACTCTTTTTTTTAAATATCTTAAGAAAAGTGTAGTTTTTATCTAAAGCATGATTATTTAATTTTATCAAGATTTTCCAAATTGAGTGTGCTGAACGGTTGTGCCATGTTTGGCTTGGAACTTCCACAGGTTTTACCTATATTGCAATATTTATATTTTCAAGTGAGGGTCTCAGTGGGTAAATATTTGTCGGCAATTGTAACAAAATTGTTTTGTTTGTCATAACATTCCCTATGTTAACATACATATGTAGAATTTTATTTTCAGTTGAAATTCTAAATAATTAAACTAAGATATACACAAATGATGTAACTGTAATATGTGCATAATTTTATATATTTATATAAGAGATTTATTGAACGATGGGCTAACAGGCTCACTCTGGCACCTTTAGTCCCGTCTTTATAGTAGAGGCTACTACTTTTACACGTAACTTGTAATCTGAAAACTGAAAAGGAAGAAAATAATTGATTATGAATACCTCTTGTACTTTTCCCAACTCTTCTGGAGCAAATTTCTTTTCAAAATTTTGTTCATGTGTCTCAACAGGAGTATCCATTTCTGCCACTTCCATCTAAAAAAAGTGTAAATAATTTATTAGGCAAATAAAATTTAAAATGAAAACTAAAACTACAACCTATGTACCATTTTGAGTACATTATATATATATATATATATATATATATATATATATATATATATATATATATATATTATATATATATATATATATATATATATATATATATATATATATATTATATATATATATATATATATATATATATATATATATATATATATATATATATATATAATGTGAAGAAAACTAAATTAAAATATGCAAACATGCTATGCATCAAAATTGATAGGACAATGAATAAAGTCAGTCACATAAATTTTTAAAAACTTTTCGCTAGTAGAATTATTAAATTTTGTGTCATTGAAATGCATAAAATAAAAATGTCACATACCAGCTACATGTAAATTCTGCATAGAACAGCACATATGTTTAATCACAGATGGTCTAAAGAACAGAATGAATGGCCAGACAAAACATTGGAAAAATTAATAAGGCCAATTGCTTAAAACGTTGCTAGTCATATCACCGTCTTTCAATGACATTTACACCACAATATTAACCCCCTCCCCCTGATAGCAAACACTTCAGGAATGAAAAGACGGGAGTTATACCGGTGGTGTAAGTCTAAAAAACCCCTACAATATCAGATAACTCCATCTCCTTTCCCTCTAACCTCAACATCAGATTACTCCATTCATATTCCCTCTGACAGACTTAATTTTTTTCCTAACAAATACCTAAGATGTAATAAAAAATAACTATAACTTTATACAAAATAATATTCCTGTAAAACTTTACATATGTGAATTCATGACATCTGTTTATCATTTACACTTTAACGTATTTAAACAAGAATCTTACTTGGTATATATGCGAATTCTGATAATAACAACTTCTTGGCAACTACAAGAAGCCGCTAGTTATCAGAATAAATTTGAAAACGAGAACAAGTAACTAAAAGTTCTCAAAAGTCGATTCACGTATATACCAAGTAAGATTTTTGTTTATGTACATTAAAGTATATACAATTGTTTGATAAGTGAATACAAGCAAACTGTTGCAACAGTTTTATTGTATTAACTTACGACTAACACTTTAATGTACTTAAACAAGAGACTTACTTGGTATAAATGCGAGTTAACTTAATTTGAATTCAGTGATTCGACAATGGTCAAGTGAACAAAAGGTGAATTAACACAAGGTAAAAATTAATTGTACCTAATGGTGGAATAATTGTTTACAATTAACGTATAATAACTTTATAAAGTCAGTCCAACAGAATAATAATGGACAATTTATATATATAGGTTAGTAATATATATATATAGGAATTTTTTGGACTTGATAGGAGACTGACAGACTTACCTAAAGGCAATAGTTCAAAACTGCAATCTCTTGGAAATAAGCACATATAAAACACTTAATACACTTTTATTATATATATATATATATATATATATATATATATATATATATATATATATATATAATATTATATATATATTAGGTTAGTTCTAGTAGAACCTAAATCTTATTTAGGAATTTTTGGACTAGATAGGAGACTGACAGACTTACCTAATGGCAATAGTCCAAAACTGCAATCTCTTGGAAATAAACGCATATAAAACTTATCACGCTATTGATATATTTTGTTCAAAAATGATCTTCATCAGTCAAGAAAGAGAAAAAGAGTTTGTAATGAACTTATATTAGCTTCATACTAAACCAAAAAGGCTAAGATGGTAAACCTGATCTCCTCTACTCATGAATATGCGACAATAGCAGAGCCTACAGGGAGAGCAGAAATTGCTAAGTCCTACAACTCTACTAAAGGGGCAGTTGATGAGGTGTCTTCCAATATGTCATGTAGCCGAAAGTCACAGAGATCTCTCCATTTTTTTACTGTATGATAAACATTACAAAAGTGAATTCCTAAGGGATATATGTTCATAATATGGTAAAACCTATCTGCCAAAGGGAATTCGCCAAAGTAGTGTGCGAACGGCTACCAAAACCGCAACCTACGGAAGAGAATACAAATACCAATGCTACAAAGAATAAAGGTTACAATACAAAAGATACTTGGAGAAGAGACATTACCCAATGCCCCTGAGCCTCAAGAACATGCTGGAAGGAAAATATGTGCATTTTGTCCATCTAGAAAAAGGTGGATGACTAGATTTTCCACACGCAGAATCGGACATGTGTCCACGCTGTTCTACGGAAATTATGGTGGCAAGTCCCCTGCTCACCTGCCCCAAACTCAACCATGCTCTTGACGACATCACTGCTCGGTACTGGGAGGCTTGGCGTCAAATGGCCCAACTGCCACAGACGAGCGTTGGATAAAGTAAAGTAAGTAAGATTCTCCTACTTCAGCTGCGAAAAGTTTTACTGTATTGAACATCAAGGAACATTTATACAGACTGCTCATAGATGGCAAAAATGTAAATTTCAACTCCGTAACTATTTATAACTAAGGTAATATTACATTTAATTAAATAATTTGGAAAAATATGTATATATTTAATTTATTTATTTGTTTGTTTCCAAGTAATCTCTCAAACGAAAGATTATGATTAGTATAACTAAGAAACAGATTATGAATCTAGGATTAAGTGATTTTTTTATTTCAAAATTTTACTTCAAGTTAAATTTTAATTCACCTTGCTACTGCTGCTGGGTTTACCAACTACTTGCTGATGGTACATTGTTCGGTACATCTCTCTTTGCCCCTTTATAAGCTCCATAGCCTTAGCATGGTGCACTTCATTCTCTTGCAGCTGAGCGACCTGTTGTTCTAATAAACTTAATTTATGTTGTAGCTTGTTGACTACTTCACACTCTTTATCCTGTTCGGCTTGCTCTTGTTTACTACTTAATTCTCTAACAACAGCAAGAAGTTTTTGATTGTTAACCTGAAGCTCCTGGATGTCAGCAAAAGTAACAAGTTTCTTTGAAATTATCTGAAAATAAAACCATATTACAGTGTAACAAAATTTGAAGTTTGAAATAATACCAATATTTATTCTGTATTATCTTTTCTGTGTTATAGTATTATGATTTATCAGTGTATTATAGAATACTCAACAAAAATCTTCCTTGTTTCTAATTATTTTTTTAAAACAACTGATTTACTATTTGTAAATAGAATAAACTTTCTATTTACAAATTTCATTTTTATAATAAATATTATTATTATTACATTTACCTAATAATTTTTTAAACCCTTTGTCAAAAATTAAATTGTGTTTCTGATCAATACTTTACTTTTAATGTAATCACACTTATTAATGTTAATTGTTTATTAATAATAAAATAGTGAATTTGATTTTAATTCTACTTTTTACCATTTGACTTTTACTTGTTTAAAACTTCTTAAAACAAATTAATACCTTTTATATTCAACCTACTTTGCTTTTAGTTTTATTAATTTTTAGCATCAAATGTCTACTACCTATTCATACTGTATTACGGGTTATTCACAATTTGAATCTAGCTAATAGTTTGTGGAAGGGCATATTCTTTTAAAGTTTATACAGATTTAAATCAATTTTATAGTTTGAGATTTTTAGTACATAAAAATTTGATAATTTAGTGGAACTACTGTGTAAATAAATCCTGATCAAATATTTTATTCCTGGCCACCTGATTCTGGTATCTCTAAACAGTTTGCTGACTTTGAACCATTGTTCTTTTGCCCAATCAGAATAATTTCTCCAAGACAGGTTACATCACACTATATAAATTGGCACAAATAAATTAAAACATATGGGATGAAACATTTCTTTGCAGTAACTTATATCTAATGATATTGTGTATCTTGATAATGGAATCAGTATTGTACCATTATAATTTTCCTTTTTCCCAATTTTAAAGTTTGAACATTGCTTCTAGACAATTCTAGAACAATCTTATTTATTTTACTGACAGGTTATCTATTTTGACATACTTTACATTTTTCATTAGAAATTAATTTTAATATATCATGCAAAAAACCCCTTAATT
This sequence comes from Prosapia bicincta, assembly GCA_036971475.1. Lineage (NCBI taxonomy): Eukaryota > Metazoa > Arthropoda > Insecta > Hemiptera > Cercopidae > Prosapia > Prosapia bicincta. Next base: position 104,082,022 of record JBAIZL010000005.1, on the reverse strand, counting down.
ATTTTACCACTGTAATGTTTATTTACAGTTATAGAGCACAAGGTCTAAAAGAGAAAAAATTGATAAATTTTGTATTGAAGTTAGAAACTAAAATTGAACAGAGCTGGAAATCTAGCTTAGGCCAATGAATTTTGCAAACATTTGTTGGGAGAAACAGGTCACCATGCAGGCTGTTTATTTTCTGAGAAAAAGGGTGGCAACAATTTACGGTGTCTGATACTAAGATTTTTTCCTGACACATATTAATTATTAATCTAAGTTTAATTGTAATTAATTTCACTAGGTCCCTATTTTTTCTTAAAATATTTTCCTTAAATGAAGATAAAACAAATTTATTAAGAGTTACACATGTAAATATTATATAAAATAAAGTAAATAGAGAAAGCACTTTCTACTGCATCTTAAGTGTTGCATGGGATACTAAAGTTATCAATTTGGTAAGAGAAGTTTACCTAGAATTTTAAAATCAATTAACACGTTCAGCACGGCTAGCGTACCGGCACACTCTGGGTTCCCTTGCGAGGAACTGAGAGCATCCCTGTGCATTCTCCTCTTCCCTGAGAGACGGAGAGCTCACCGGCACGCTCACTCTCAGTCTAGTTAAAACTCCTCTATTTTCGATAAGTGTTTGGGAAAAGGTTTGATTTTGACGTCAGTGCTTCAGAACAGTTTGGAGAACATTGTGCCCTAGTCGTTTTGAAATCCAACCGTCCAAAGTTAACTTTCTGAGATTCGAATATTGGTACCCTTCTTCTAGACGACCTCTCAAGAGACTCTGACAGATATAATTTTATTGTATCCTGTAATTTTCCTGGCCCCCTGAAAGATCAAACAGGGAAACTCGGAAGAGGTGCAGAATTTGTTTACATAAAAACAAAAGAACTGAAAACTTATGTTTTTATTGCTCCGCTTGCCCCGAAGAACCTTCCCTTTGCATTCAACAATGCTTCAGCGAGTTTCATGAACGGATTTTATTTGTTTTTATTTTTATATGTTAATGCTTGTCTAGTTTTAACCACAGCAGGGATCTGCTAAAGAATGCAAGGCATATTTATTTAAGGAAGAAGAGTATTAATTTCTTGAGTTAGTCTTGTCTCACCATTATGTAAGGCTTCGAGTGCTGATTTTGAATCTGAGAAAAGTACAATTTCTTCTATTGAGTTGTTAGGAGGAGGAAAAGAGCGACATTGGTTTAACTCCTCTTTAATAAAACAGTACGAGAGCCTGTAACCCACACTGAGCGCGTCTCCAGGTGGCGGATAGGAGAATGCCTCTCCACAGGTTTACCCTGTAAGTGGTAGGAGGAAAATAAAATACCCCACACTGCCCAAACAGGCAGAAGTTTAATCTCTTTCGAGGCAATAGCACCCTCTTTCTATTAATAGTGCAATAAATAGTGTTACACAACTAATACTAAAATGTAATTATTAATACAATTATATAGATTTTTATACATATACACAAACATATGAAGAACCTGGACAAAAATAAGTAACTCTATCTTTGATAATAATAACATTAGTTGTATTAAAATTAGACAAACATAAATCATAATATTTACATAATAAATGGTGAATTATACGTCTAACTACATTGAATAATAAATCCAAAAGTCAATATGATTCTTACTTCAGCAGATGTATTGAGGTCAGCTTGAAGTCGAAGAGGTGTGCTTGACATTACAACTGTACCACCTCTGGACTCTTCCACTTCTTTTAATAGGAAACAAACCTGGGACAATAAATCAGACGTTCAATTTGAGAATAGTTACTAGTTTATTACAAAGAAAACATTGAAATAAGTTTCCTAGTAAACATTTCAAAACTGATAAAATAACAAAAAAGGTATAACATAAAAGAATTATGATTGTATACTCCAATGCAATCACAGGTGGTATAATTATCAGCAAGATGGTAATCACAAACTTAATTTCACAGCCATGAATACAAATAGGACATCCTGTAAGTTCCATCAAGTCTTTTAATAACTATTTATGCCACAAAAACAATCCCTCTAATTTAAAATTCAACAAACACCCAAGTTTATAGAAATTGCTTATTTAGATATAATTTAATTATGACTATTACATGTTCTATGTTGGGTATTTACATTTTCTATTGTTATAGTGTTTGACTTGATAAAAAGGACATCAATGAAGAGTTGAGAAATCAACAACAAAAATTTGAATTGAATTAAATACATGGTTATATATGGTATTGTGGTGTTCATTAGATCCCTTAATTTATATATCTTTAATCTAAACATAAATTAAATTTGTTTACCTTCCTTGTGATGAACCTATCAATTACTTTTTAAAGTTTTATTTTATTTATCTATGCTATCTATACATCTGTGCAAAACTGATCATGTGACATTTGGAAATATATACATATATAACAATTATCAGTTCTTTATTTTACTGACAAAGGATGGGAATGAATATATATAAATTATTTTAGTGTGTTTATGTGTGTCTATTTCATGACAACAGACTGGATTATTATCAATGTAAACTGCTAATCCCCTAACTATTCAAATATCTTAAAAATTAGAAATGGTAAAACTCGTAGAGGGTTAGAAACTACTATATAAAGTAGCCTTTCATAAGGGGAATTATATAGGTGGGAGAGTATGGAAACTGATGCAGTGCTAATGAAATTCAACTATCAAAGCAGACAATTTTATAACTTGTAAAATTTTAATCTCGAGGGTGATAAAGTGCAAATAAGATGCTCCTGTAACCCTAATTATATTGTTATAATTTAGTAGGATTTTACTATATGGCTATATTTGTGAAACTAAACGTAAATAGCATCGGAAGTAAAAAGCCTACATCAGTTTTACTCTTGGACTTAAATCCTAAATCAAATTTGACAATTCTCTACAAACGCAAACCTTACAAAATTTCAACTCTAATAAGTAGATCAAACATAGCGATCGAAAACGTTCTGTCTCAGTAAGTTTTAACAAATCTACTAAATTTAAAATTTGGATAATCATAAACTATTGTTTAAGTGATTAATCTAATAAGTAATATAAACAAATTTTTTGATGTAAATTCTTACTTAGATTGACAAAGAAAAGAAGATAGCTAAAAAGACGATAAAGATTTAAATGTTCATTTGAGTGATCAAGAATAAACAATAACACATTGATCATGAGGGAAATGTGGGTATAATGAAGAGGAGGTTCAAGACAAAACTGACATTATTGGCTACAGGTCTGGACTTCACCTCAAAGGTCTACAGGGATAAGGCAAAATAGGATTCTGAAATATTGTTTGATTCCATCTTCACTTGAACTACATGTTTTTCACAAAAAGCATTAGAAGATATATTAGTATGTTCTATACACCTATACTAGCACTTACTTAGTTCATTATTGTAGATGACTGTTTTAAGAGATATATCATATTGGCAACTCAGAGCGTAACCCACCCCACCCTAACCTAAAACAACCACGAGGTCAATTACGGTCTAAGTTGACAATGGGACACAACTCTCGAAATAGTCTTCATCAATAATAAAAAAAGTGCTATTATAGGTAAGTATAACATAATAATATATATTCAAGTGTTTTTTGTGAAGACTCTGAAACCTTTTTTTTACAGTATTGAGAATAATTATACATTGTTATTAGCTGAACAAGTAAATTTAAATATTTTTTTAAAATTTTCTGCCTCAAAAATAGTTGTAGAATGTTTCAACAAATATTTTGTAATTTTATAATATGAATGAGTGAATTTGAACTCAGTTTGTATCAGAAATCAAAATTATTTTTGTACAATTCTGAAAGAAAATGAAAGTTTTATCTATATAATTATTTTTTTGAATATTAATAATGAAGTAAAATGTTTTAAAAAAGTGATATTTATAAATGGAAATGATTCTGTAATAATTTTACTGTTTTCAGTAAAACCTACAACTTTTTGTTATTGATCCAATTAATTTTTGAGTGCTCTTATAAAAGGTACACTCCACTACTATCAACTTGTAAGCCTTGTATTAACAAGATATGGATAGAAGTAAAATAACTAGAAAAAAGAACTAGTACAATTTAAACTTTGTTAACAAGTATACAATTCTGCACATGTAGTTTACCCACTACAAATATTAAGTAAACAGGTTAATAAGTGTATGGCTGGAATGTGGAGAACAATGGAACAAATATATCTCAGTTTCATAATTAAAATGTCAACAGCAATTTTTTTATTGGTTTATATACAGGTTTGCCCCTTTATGATTGTAATATGTTTATGATTACCTGCTTGTTTATCCCTACAATTAGCAACATACCCCCCTGCCCTGATAAACCCCCTGAGAGCAACATATTTTTTTAAAAAATAATTTGTGTCTTAATTTTTTGCTAACTTTTTAAAATGATTGTACTCATTTTAATATTTGTTATGGAAATATGTAATATTTAAGAAATTATAAATTTTTTAAATATTAGTAGCACTCCAAATTTTCAGTTTTGAATGGTCAGACAAGGTAGTATTTTCACACACAAATTTGGAATATTCATTGCATTCTGTAACAGTTTTGTTGACCAAATCTCTATTAAAAATATTTTGAAAAAGTCTAACTCTTTAGGTTTCAGTGGGAAAACAAATTTGTTAGAAATGCCTGATTCATTTGTATCAAAATCATGCAACGATCTGTAAACCTGTGAGATAAACCATAAAATTTGCACACATAAGAATTGTGACTATGTACTCTGTTTAGCATTTACTTTCCTGATAATATCAAATATTGAACCTAGAGTGTAGTACAACAGATGAGAAAACCAAATCGTAATCGTATGGCAATGCTAATCTGAAAGAAATGGTAGAACGTTCATATACGGGAATGCTTCTGCTGCTTGCAGAGCGATCTCATGACTCTACTGGTACATGAATGCTAATCAAAAGGCTAATTGTTTGAATATGTATCTATACAAACACTATAGTTCTAAACACAGACATTTGTTTTCCTTTTAAATTTTAATGTGATTTTTTTTAATAGAATAACATTCCTATAAAGTCAAATCTGAAAATGTTTAACACCTGTATATAACTCAAACTTAACCAGGGTTTAACTAAAAAATGTTTTTTTTCAAAACCAAAACATACCTGTCTAGATAAGTCTGTAACATTCTCATGCAACCTCTTATTTTCTCTTGTCAAGAAAGACATTGTGTCCTGAGCTTCTGAGCTGGTTTGCCTCAGTCTTGTTGATTCTGCTTCCATCTCTTCCAGACGTACTGTTATCTGCTCCACAGTAGCCATGGCATAATCATAATCTTCTCTTTGTTTCTTTAGAATGGGTGCCTTTTGTTCCAGTTCCTAATACAATTAATTGAAAGTAAATCTTTGGAATAAAGAGTAGTAAAAACTTATAACTTCGACCTAACTTCCTTGATATTACCTAATGCAGAAGTTAGCATCTTTTCATAATTTTAGGCCACAGGCTCAATTTCACATAGATGTATGTATGGGATGTATCGAATATTCACTGGTATAGAGTTGAGTAAAATTAGAAAAATAAAATTATGAAAGTTTGAACATGAAAACTACTTAATAAACTATGGATTTTAAGAAATAAACATTTACAATTGTTACAGTAGCCTAGATATTAATCAGAACACAGAAGTTATTTAATCTAAATAACTTCATTTACAATATATATATAAATAAATAAATATATATATATATATATATTATAACATAATTTTTAAAGAGACACAATACAATATAATTATGTTTTACTATTTAATAAATTGAAATTTTTTATTTAAGACAAATAAAACTACTCAGGAACAATTCAAAACTTTATTAGAACAATTTTATTTCAACATCTAAACACAAAACAAAAATTTACAACTTAACAAGTTTTAACACAATATACTAAAATTCGATTCTTTAAATTTGAGTTACAAGGTTTTTATACCCTTGGCTAGTTTAAGATCTCTTGATATCTCGGGGTTATAGTATGGGCTATATTAACTCTTTGTTAATTAAATAAATTTTGAAAAACACAATATTAAATTTAGAACATAGTTTTCATAAATATTTTCCTGATGGAAACTTAAATTTTGAATATAAAAAAAAACTAAACGATTTGAACTGGATTATTTCTTATTACTTACTATTAATTAACTACAAGATATTCTAATGTATAAAATTAAATTTCTCTATTATCTTAAAAGTCCACTAAAGTTATTTTATAGCGCTATTACTCAACTTAATAAATATCAAATTTTTGCTGGTCGCTTACGTAAATTCCCGTTCTCTCCAATTAAACAATTCACACACTTAAATTCGTTTTATTTACTTTACTTTATATTTACACAGTATTACATTTTGTAATTCACTTCTCCTTAATTTAAGTTGGCCAATCTTCTTAACAAAACGGTATAATTTAGACGAACTCTTTCCAAAAAAAAATAGAATTTTGACTGGTCCTGGCAGATCCGATATTAGAGCGTCACCCACGCTACCTCCAACTCAACTAACGCTTTCGTTTTACTTTTAAAGTTGTTAAAGAAAAGAATATGGCGGCTTCTTCTTCTAAAAAAAACACCTGTTGCCTGTAATCTAGTTTGTTTTCTTTTTCTTCACTAGAATCGATTGTCACACTGACCTACATCTGTTTTACAGCTGACATACCAACAAGTTTGTTTAGAATGGCGTTTTAACTTGGTTAAACCTGGTTGAAACTTACTGTTTCAATTTCCTATCGTCAACAAACCTTCCAGTGTTTATTTTATTAATATTATTAGTGTGTGAAGTGTCTTTGTGTTTTATTTTTGAAATAGTTCTGAATTGTGTGTGTTTTGAGCCAAATTCATAGAAACATAACCTTTCAATTTTCTTTTGTTTACAAACGTGTTCACTTTCTCCTTCAAGTAATTACTTAGGCCCTATGTTACTAGAGTTTACAAATTTGTTTACACATAACTATTATTAGATTTTCTTATTTTAATTTATGTGTTAGGTTATTTGATATAACAAATTTCCTAATACATTTCCAGTTCAAAAACCTTGTTTACAATTCTATGCTTTTACCTAAATTTAATTTCAATTTAACCTAACCAATATCTTTATGAATTTCTTTCTAAATTTTGTGTGAGTTATTTCTAATATATTTTCCAATTCTTAAATAATATTATATAGCCCATTCTATAAATGTTACAATGTCCCCTAATTTAATTTAAATAAAAAAATATTCATAATATCTACATTACACATTTTTTACATTTTACAAGCTTGATTAGATATACATATTTTTTTTTTTTTTAAATTAAATTTAAATTAACATTTATACTTTAAATTGTCCATTTATACTTAATTCCTACGACACAATTTTATCTTAATTCTTTAACAATCAAATACTGAGCTGAACACTTCAAGCTACATATTACTTAACATATCTTCTAACAATACAATATACTTATAACTAACATTCATTCAACAATTCTTTAACAACTCTAACATATAGTAACAATAAATCATGTTCTGGTATTTACAATTCCTTCCATAACTATATATATTTTTTTTTTTTTTTTTTTATTACAATTGGATCCCTTCCAATCATAAGTCTGATTCAATATTTATTTAACATAATATATATTCTCTGATACCATGTCTTTAAACCCCAGCCTATCCGAGTCATAGTATGTCTAGATTTGGTCAAATTGGTTATAATATTTCTCTTTCCCTTATTTCTGTTTATTCCTTGTTTATTATTCATCTCATATTTATTTTGCTTTTAGCTTCATCTAACTCTCAGTTCTAAGTTAGTATTTTATCTCCCCTTCCAATCTCACATCCAGTTCAATTATTTTCTTATATCATTTCAGTTTATTTTGTATGAAGTTTAACATCTAATATTTTTAAAGGTTGCAATTTCATATCCTCTATTTGATCATATCTATAGTTCCTTCGATTACACTATCCCTATATCAACGAATATAAATTTTGTTTTAATACTTATTTATCAACGCAGATTCTCCCTTACAATACGACGAAGTTTAAATACACAATTACCATATTTTTATTACAACGATGCTTTAATATTTATTATCATAGATTCATATTTCTTTTATAATATATGATATATACGACGAAGTTCCATTATTTATCAACGCAGATTCTCCCTTACAATACGACGAAGTTTAAATACACAATTACCATATTTTATTTATTACAACGATGCTTCAATATTTATTAACATAGATTCATATTTATCTTTATTCATTATTCGACGAAGTTCCTAATAGATTATCGTAGATATAGTTACCATCCCTTAAAACTTATCTCCTTCTAACGTATTCTTATACACATAATCACCTAGAGTTTATTCATATTGCTTCCTTCACCTATATTTAATATCTCCCTTCCTATTTTATTATTATTTTCCTTTTCCAGTTCTCCTGGATACATGTCATATTATTGCCGGTGTCTATTAATGCCTGTAAACTTGTTTCCTCTATTTAATTTCTATTTCTGGGTTTCTGATTGTCTTAGTTTTCCGATTGACTGTGGGCACCATGCTCTTTTCTTGTCCCCACGCCTGTCCTGGCCTTAACACCGTTTACATCTCCATTGTATCTCCCATCTGCTTCATAAGTTCTATTTTCTGTGTTACTCTCATATTTAAATTCCATTTCCCATTTTCCAAACTCGAGTTGTGCCTCCACATTCATTAACATATCCGTACCTATGATCATTTCTCTCAATAAGCTTTGTACCACTAAGCATTGAGACGGATATTTAACTCCTCCTCTTTCTCCTATTACCATTTTCATTTTATTAATCTTTTCAATTTTCTTATTAGTTGCGGTTTGAATTGTTATATTTTTTATTGGCAGTACCTCCATCTTTCCTACTTCATTTCTTAATTTTAACTCTCCTAACTCTTCTGTGTTTTTCTTTGTTATATATTCGACTTTCTCTATCTCTTTTTTATTAATTTCTATCTCATCAGCTATTATTTCATTTGTTTCCTCAAAATTTTCCTTAATCTCCTCCTCTAATTCTCCATCTTTCTCCTCTAAGTCTCTTCTCTCATCCTCTACTACAGCCTTATTCTCTGTCCTCCACTGTCGCCTCATATCCTCTATCATTTTCCTATTTTCCTCCCGTATTTCATCTTTTATTACTTTTAGATACTCTTTCATCTCTCTTAATTCGTCTCTATTTTCCTCTAATTTTTTGTCTATCTTATCTAATTTTTTCATGTTTACACTCATTTCCATGAGAGTTCTCATCATCTCCCTTAAATCTTCATTCTCATTATTTCCCCGTTTTTTTTGTTGTGTTTGCATAGGTGGTAGTCCCCTAGCCTCATCTACTTGGGTTTCCACCTCACTCTCTTCTATAGGCATATCTGTGCCTTCCATTTCTATTTCTTTCATTTCCAAATTTGTCCCTTTTTCCTGGTCCCCTACAACTACCAACTCGCCTATATTTTTTCTTTTTTTAGCTGTAAGTAACTTATTATACAAACATAATCAATTTTTATATATACTATCAACCTAGCCTTGATTCTATTCAACTCAGTGTTTAATTTTCCATAATATTTTCTAAATCTATTTCCAGTTCAAATGTTTTTCATATAAAAAGTTCTAAATTAATTTTGACTCAAAATCCCTCTAAATAAATTTTATCGAGCCCCCACGTTGTTGCGCCAAATATAACATAATTTTTAAAGAGACACAATACAATATAATTATGTTTTACTATTTAATAAATTGAAATTTTTTATTTAAGACAAATAAAACTACTCAGGAACAATTCAAAACTTTATTAGAACAATTTTATTTCAACATCTAAACACAAAACAAAAATTTACAACTTAACAAGTTTTAACACAATATACTAAAATTCGATTCTTTAAATTTGAGTTACAAGGTTTTTATACCCTTGGCTAGTTTAAGATCTCTTGATATCTCGGGGTTATAGTATGGGCTATATTAACTCTTTGTTAATTAAATAAATTTTGAAAAACACAATATTAAATTTAGAACATAGTTTTAATAAATATTTTCCTGATGGAAACTTAAATTTTGAATATAAAAAAAAACTAAACGATTTGAACTGGATTATTTCTTATTACTTACTATTAATTAACTACAAGATATTCTAATGTATAAAATTAAATTTCTCTATTATCTTAAAAGTCCACTAAAGTTATTTTATAGCGCTATTACTCAACTTAATAAATATCAAATTTTTGCTGGTCGCTTACGTAAATTCCCGTTCTCTCCAATTAAACAATTCACACACTTAAATTCGTTTTATTTACTTTACTTTATATTTACACAGTATTACATTTTGTAATTCACTTCTCCTTAATTTAAGTTGGCCAATCTTCTTAACAAAACGGTATAATTTAGACGAACTCTCTCCAAAAAAAAATAGAATTTTGACTGGTCCTGGCAGATCCGATATTAGAGCGTCACCCACGCTACCTCCAACTCAACTAACGCTTTCGTTTTACTTTTAAAGTTGTTAAAGAAAAGAATATGGCGGCTTCTTCTTTTAAAAAAAACACCTGTTGCCTGTAATCTAGTTTGTTTTCTTTTTCTTCACTAGAATCGATTGTCACACTGACCTACATCTGTTTTACAGCTGACATACCAACAAGTTTGTTTAGAATGGCGTTTTAACTTGGTTAAACCTGGTTGAAACTTACTGTTTCAATTTCCTATCGTCAACAAACCTTCCAGTGTTTATTTTATTAATATTATTAGTGTGTGAAGTGTCTTTGTGTTTTATTTTTGAAATAGTTCTGAATTGTGTGTGTTTTGAGCCAAATTCATAGAAACATAACCTTTCAATTTTCTTTTGTTTACAAACGTGTTCACTTTCTCCTTCAAGTAATTACTTAGGCCCTATGTTACTAGAGTTTACAAATTTGTTTACACATAACTATTATTAGATTTTCTTATTTTAATTTATGTGTTAGGTTATTTGATATAACAAATTTCCTAATACATTTCCAGTTCAAAAACCTTGTTTACAATTCTATGCTTTTACCTAAATTTAATTTCAATTTAACCTAACCAATATCTTTATGAATTTCTTTCTAAATTTTGTGTGAGTTATTTCTAATATATTTTCCAATTCTTAAATAATATTATATAGCCCATTCTATAAATGTTACAATATATATATATATATATATATATATATATATATATATATATATATATATATATATATATATGTGTGTGTGTGTGTGTATTGTAACATTTTGAAAATAGCAAGTAAGAAAGGCACTATATATAATATAATATAAATATGTAAGTAAATTCAAACCATAAAATAACCAATTATGAAAAAAGAGAAAAATGTAAACATAACCTAAATTGGCAAAATCGTAATATTTAATCAAGTTTAGAACAATAACCACTGTAAAACAAACAATATAATAGAAACAATTTAATGTGTAACAGTTTAAAAAGAACACTAAAACAATGTAAATAAAAATAAAAGCCTTTAAGTGTTAAGAAAAGTGAAACCATGTTAAAATTCACAGAAGTTGACCAAAACCGGATGAACTAGAGCATTGTGAATAGAACAGCTGTTAATTTGAACTGAGATTTAATGTTTAAATGCCGTCACCTGCGAAGAAATTAAAATTTAGTTATTAAGAACATGAAATGTACAAAAGGCAGTGAATACAGCATCCGTGAAGCCGGTAACAACGATTAAAAAAAGAAATAGTTTGTTTTAGCCATTTTGAAATGCGTACTTAGCGTGGCATCAGTTCTTCCAACCTACTCAATCAACACAGACGTGTTTCAGAATTGGCCAGCAAAATTTAACAAATTCAACTTAGTGCGGGAGTATTGGTCTGGAATTGAATTAACACTACGGAATACTTACAAGAGAATAAATTAAAACTATTTATAAAAAAAAAGATATTAAATATTTGATAAAAGGCTGAAAAGTGGATTCTGCAATCTCAAGACACTTAAGTATCTAGGCTAGATCCATTAATAAATTTTGAAATTTTGCAATCAGACATTTATAAAAAGAAAAGAAATTAGAGAAATTTATTATAAAATTAAACTTCAAAAGAAAACATTTAGAGAAAATATTAAGGAACAATTTTACTTAGAAATAGATCGATTTGTAACATAGTGTATAACATTTATAGATTAGATTTTTTTGTTCTTGTACTTTAGAGTGCCAAATAAGATTTCAGTATTCAAAATTTAAAACCCACCAGATAACCCGAGATTAAGAGAGCTTGTGCTAGATCAAAATTATAATCAATTTAGGTTAAATTAAATAAAAAACTGTTGCTGCCCAAAAGAGAAATATGACTTAGAATAATAAGATTTGTAATAAAAGAGGAAACTGTTGTAAATTTGTAAAACTTTTAAAAAAGGAGAAAATTTGTAATTTATTAATAAACTTATAATTGTTAAGAAAGTGTTTTTTTTTTATGATACATTAAACTTGTTATAAAAAAAGGAAAGCTCTAGAAAATTTATTTATCTTCAAATAAATCAGAAAAGTAACTAACCTACCTTGATTGAAATATTATTAGAAAAATTACATTTTTAAAAAGTCATTCATAATATCATACAAAAAAAAAAAAAATATACTTACAATATATATATATATATGCAATTTATTAATATCCAGTTACTAGAATATTGTTAGTATATATAGTGTTAGTGTAATTTTAACTTAACCATCTACTGTGACTAATGAACTAGGGCTTTTAAATGTTCACAAGCCAAAAATATTTGATTTTAGGGTATGATTAACTGATTGATGGATATGAGCTGAAGATGATTTTCCATCTGCTACTTTTTGAAAATATGTAACCCTTTCCCTCTGAACATAAAAATGCGATTCGTCAGAAAACATAGCATTTCAAAAGTCCAGATAGCATGTGCTTTAACCCACAAGAACTTTATTTTGCACATTATTGGTGTTAAAGATGTTCTTTAGCTGATTGATGAATGTTTTGTCCAGCATAAAGAAGTTGGTGTTTAACAACAGTCATATGCAAACTTAGACTACTGACTACTAACTCTCAATTTACTCCTCAGCAGTTGATTTTGGATTACTATTACTTTTTTTCACGAATAACTGGCCCTGGGTTGCTGTAGATTTTATTTTAAAGTGCATTTTTCTTTCAACCGAGGTGAAAAGGAACTAGCTTCTTAAAAATTTTTAAACATAGTATTCATTGTTTCTCCTCCAATGCCACATTCAGAAGCCATTGTAAAATACTGGTATACTCAGAGAGAAAAATGTTTTGAACATTTTCTTGCAGTTAGATCCATTGTTACAATATATTACATAAACAGGAAAAAACAAAACTATGATTTTGTAATGAAATATGAAATACACTTTTATAAAGCACTATTTATGTCACAAACTAGCTACAGCTCAAAACAGTACAGAGAACAGCACAGAGAACTAAGGCATGTTTGGTGCGGACCCACCCTTACGAGTATGATTGTAGTATACACAAAGTACATCAGCTGAATTTTTACCTTTATTCACATAATTCAAAGACAGACAGCTCAGTTACAAATCATTCTAAAACTTGCAATATTACACGACAGAAGAATTTGAAGGACAATTATGTTGTATGATTACTTATTAGAAATTAAAAGACACTTTTTTTGGTATTGGAAAGAAAATTTAAAGAATAGTTATCTTCACATGAAACCTTAACCCAATGAGTTGTACGGACAAAATATGCTTGTCAAGACACATTAGTAGTAGAAATCATACAGATGTCATTAGTTTGTCATGAGGGTCATCATCGTTTGTCAGTTTCAAGAGAGTTAAATTTTAGATTTCTCACTAGATTTCTGTTCTATCTAAAGTATATTTATAGGCTCTCAATGCTTGCAGCATAGATTAAGATAGATATTTATAACCCATACAAAATCCTTTTATCAAACGTTTTAGAGATGATAGATAGACTCGACATTAGTTTTTGTGTCAAGTGTACTTTCTTGCTCAATATAGTTGTTACACAGTGTCAGTACTGTTGTGTGTTGTACTGTATAAACATGAAAAATCTGTGGTTGTCCCCAGAATTAAGTTAAATTCTAAATTTAAAAACTACTCACTGCTAATATACGTATATATATTTTGCAATTAATATGTATATCCGAAATGAAGAATAATAGCGGCAGCCTAGAATTTAACACAGAATTTAACTTTTAATTTGTTTATCATGTTTACATTTGCAGAGATTATTTTTAAATAAAAGCGGTTGACTTGCGAGTTAAACTGAATACATAACATTATGAATTGTAGGCTTGAAGACGATACCGCACCTGTTATTGATACGCTGCCTATATAAATAAATAGTTGTACATGACTTGAAAGTCAATGGCTTTTATTTAACAACTTTCAATCTGTCTCTACTAATTATGATTATAAATCATGTTCAATAAACAAATAATGAGCTAAGGTACAAAATAATAAAAACATAACGCACCTATATGAAGTACATGATACTTAGTGCTTTATAAGTGTGCATTTTTTTGTTGAGAAATGCAATTCAAAAGAGACAAGGAATTAATTCGTACCTACTGGGTTGCTCTGAACGCGAGTCATTCAATATACAATGAGTTAAAATTTTTTTACAATAATATAGTACAGGTTTCAACTAATTTAAGGTAATTTATTCAACACTGTATCACACAATAGATAAATTACCTGAAGAATTGTATTGACATATAGATTGAGTTTGCGGTTTTCTTCTTTTTCCAACAATAGCTCCTCTGACACTGCTGCATACTGTGAGTAGATCTGTGTAAGAGTTAATCCTGATTTTAACAATCGACTGGCTGCAGCAGCAGCGGGAGACATTGCTTCTATTGCAGTTTCCAAGTTTTCTAGAACAATAAATACAATATAGCCAAAACAAAAAAATAATACAATATTTAAAATAAGCAATCCTAGCTGAAAATATCAGGACAAGAAAAAACAGATTGTCCATTGTTATCATATCTAATAAAAAAGACCTGAAATTACAATTTTGAGCGTTAAAATAAGATAAAATACCTGTATATTAATACAAGAGACATTATATCTAGATTATTATTATTATAGTAACATTATTACATTATCTTAATTTATAACACTTAGACATATTCTCTAAAATCAAAATTAAAGGTTCACCAAACCAAAGTTCAAAGTTCTCTAACCAACAATCTAAGGTTCAGATTTTATACTTTTGCTAATATGAACTTCCTCTTATACTTTAACTAAACCCCTTTCTTTTTAATAAACCTTATCAACTCATATTAAACATTTTTTGATTCTTGAGAGGACTGAAAGGAAATTACCTCTGTCGTTCTTATTATAACATAATTTACCTCCAAATGGGACTAAAAGAATGGCCTTTAGTCCAGGTCTGTCAATTATTGCAAGTTTAGAGTTTATTTTTGTATTATTACTCTACTTGGAATTTTTTTTTTCATTGAGAGAATTCCTATTTAAAATTTTGGGATGGTGACTCAACTTTCACCAACTGCAATAACTAATTGAATTAATTCTATTTGTTAAATGAGAAAAATGCTGTTTCAGTTTATAAACAAAGTAAAAAAATCAATTAAAAAATCTCACATTGAAATAACTCAACAGCCTAAAGCCAGTGACAACTAACTAAAAACCACCCGTTTACTGGACCGTCATTAACAGTGCACTAATTAATGGTACAACTCACAATACTTTTAAAAACAAAATTGTAGTACAAGGTGAGTCAAAAAGTTACTTTACAACTTTGAAAATCCATATAAGTTTATTAAATTGAACTACAGGATTTGTAGAGGATTTTTTTATATCACCACGCTTCTAGTCTGACTCTCTTATTGTACTAAATCCAAAACGGCCTTAAGAACTCTACAACTTTGGTATTATATAGAAATTTATAGATGACTAACAAAAATTAACATGGTATACTTTTTGTAAAACTAGAATTTGATAAAATATAGTTTGGCAATGTCTACGTAAACATTTACACTTCAAACAATACAGATTTATAATGGCTACAAATCTAAAATAGTAAAATACTGGTTTAGGTAACAATTTTGTAGATTACTGAATTAGATCAAGTTTCTCATTGAGAATCCTGTGCTGAAATGTTAGATCGGATAGAGGAAGATGAGACATTCCTGAACTCAATAATCTTCACAGATGAATCTAAATTTTTCATCATTTTCAAGGTAAATATTCACTACTTCAAAATCTAGGAAAGCAAAAACCTAAAGAAACCTTTAATTACATTTGTGATAACCTGAAAGTGAATGTGTTTTGTGTGATCAGTATATTCAAAGTGTATGGGCCTCCTTCATTTCCTCACAGAAGTTTGAAATTTTCTAAATAGTTCCTTCCGAGATTGGTGGATAGTACATACAAGACCACTTGCACAGACATCTTGTTATTCCAGTATGACACCTTTTTCTCTGGGGTTTCGTTAAAGATAAAGTGTATGTTCCCCTCATAAAGACAATCTTGCACATCTTAGAAGCAAACTCTATGCTGTAATTAAAGAAGTTGTACCTGATCTGCTAGAATGAGCATGGCAAGAAACTGATTTTCAGTGGAATGTTTGTTGTTTACCAACAACAGTCATGCCTCACTTAATTGAGATTTTACTATAGCATGTGTCAAATCAATAAAATTTCTATACAACTTCAAAGTTGTTAGGTGCTTTAAAACACAAGTTGAGACAAACAAGGAAGGTTTTGATACAAAATAACACCTCTACAGATTGTACTACTCATTTTAATAATTTTAAAATGAATTTTTCAAAGTTGTTAAGTCACCCTATATATTAAATAAAACCAACCCCCAATCAGTTTTAAATGAAAAGAATTTCAATATAAAACTTGGTTACGATCCTATGAAACAGACTAACCTTGTTTGGCAGCTTCTAAAAGTTCATTTGCGTGTTGTAACTCCTTCTTTAGTTCCTGTATACAGATATTTTTCTTCTCTATAATTGATTCTAATTCTTCTTGTTTCTCTAACATTTCAGTCTCTACATCTCCACAATGTTTTGTAGCATCTTGCAAAAGCCGCTGTAATTCCTTTACAGCATTTGTTAATTCTTCATTTTTACTGGCCGTGTCTTCACTTAAACCTACAAAATAAAACTAGCAGTCAAAACTAAGTTTTTTACACAACTAAACAATATAAATTTTTTTTAAAAAAAGTAAATTCCTACTGACGTCAATAAAGAAGTTTTTTTATCATTGTTTGCTTATTTCCAGTTTGTTTGTTTATTCTATTCGTTTCAATAATTTTTAACCTTACAGCACGATTTATGATATTTTATGGTAACCATGGCAACAGTTTCAGATCGTACAATGGAGGTTTGATGACAACCAGATAGGGGAAAAAATTTATATATGTCTTTGAGAAATTCATTTTTTGGAACTGAAGTGCTAGACTTTGAACATGAAGATTCATAGTTCAAATCCAGATGGACCCACAAATTTTTATAATTTAATTATTGAATAAATAATAACTTTAACATCAATTGTCATCCACTATAGGTTCAAATAAATGTATTTGTACTTGATTGGATGAATAAAATGCATTTTATTAACGATTGAAAATTTGTTCAAGATATATATCAGGAGAGTGTGAGCTATTAGAAGGAATTTAATAAAAACAACTCTTAAATCGTACTATACTAAATATCATTTGCTAGTGGACAATATATTACCTGTATTGTTTGATAATCATAAATATATTTTATACATACCACACCCAATCCATCCCTCCTAATTGTGAAGTGAGGTTTAGTGGAGCCTTGCTACCATAAATCCAAGAGTGTATATTTTTATTAATTGTACTTATATTGTCAGACTCATAATATAGATTCTAATTTCGCCTTGCTACATTATTTTCAAAACTTGAATATACCTTCTGAATTTTACCACTCAAGGTCTGTTGTTTCATTTTTGAGTATTTTGTCTTTCACCATGATTTCTACAAGAAAATGAGTTGCCTTCTCGTTAGTGAATAAACTAAATTATAGATTAATCTCATAAAAGAGTTATGGGTCAACAGTTAGCCGAGATGTACAGTGTTAAACAATAAACGTATTTTAGACATTAAAAAAGCAAGTTTATACAGTACTTTTAAATTTCGTGTTAGTGGTTAAACATATAGGTGAACGCTATTCAAGAAAATAAATGAAGAGAGCAAAAACAAATAATTATAATTCCGTTTTTAAGTGGCATTTGCAACAACGTTTTATAGAAAACACAATTTTTGGTCCGATTCTTTGTGAAAAATTTAAAATCTTAGCTTAGATAAAATTACAAAACTATAAAAAATTTGTTTTCTCCTATTTGCCTTATACATCCAGTAATTAATTAAAATTTACTTTTTTCGATAAAATTCAACTATCCGAATGGGGTCCGGTCCCATTGATTTGGATAACTGGAGTTTTAATGAACATCCCATCTCCAATGCATTGTGTACCTGAATATGCATTAAATATGAAATCATTAAAGTTGAGTTCTTGAATATTTACTTATATTCAATTTTTATTTCTCTAATTTCACATCCCGAATTTATATTACATAAAATTCATTTTATAGGCAACATTGGCCCACAGAATATTACCTTCATCATGAATAAAACTAACACCCTTCTATAACATAGTAAAACAACCTGAAGATAAATCCTTAAAGGTTCTGAATTATTTATGTGGATAATTTTAACAAAGATTGAAACAATTTATTACTTGAAAAATATTGCTTACCAAGTATTTCTTGACTAAATTTATCCAAGATAAATTCATACTTTTACCTTTATACAGCTCTGCCAATTTAGTCTGAGCATTAACCTCTTGCTTATAATTTTCAGTCATTACAGATTCACTGGTAGAATGACCTAATAATTTCTTTGACAGATTTTCAATCCTATTATTTAATGCAAGATTAGTCTGAGTCAGCTGTTTATTACTTTCGACTGCTACTTTTAACTGTAATGAAAAAGTCATATTTAATAATAAATACAATTGTTAATTGTTTACTTTCAGTAACTAACCTCAAAACTTAAGTAACAATATCTAATAAAAAAATTAGCTAATAATGATGATTAACTCCATATTTGAGACATGGAACTCATTTGAGTTTCACGTAACTCTGTCAAGTACATATAAAATAACGATACTGCACCAAATAATTGGTAAATGCAACAAAACATAACCTCATTGTAACAAACTGTGTTTTGACAATAAATCAAGCCAAACTGCTAACTCTACACAAGTTCTGGATAGCCCATGCCAGTGTAATGCCTAATTGGGTACTGACATGGTCACATATACCTTCTGTCAAAAAAAAGATACAACAGAATTATAAATAGTATAATACTAATAAACACTAATATAATAAATGTAATATTGATATAATACATGTAATATATATTTAGGTAATTTTTTTTTTTTTTTTTTTTTTTTTTTTTTTATTAAAACTGGTCATTTCTGACCAACCATTAATTTACATTTGATAATTATATTTTAGCTTTTATTACAAAGAATCCATTGATTTCTATTGTATCTTGTTTGATGTTGGAAGCCAACCGGCGTGAGGAAGAGTATTGTTGTCACTCTTGTCGTTCAACGAGTTCAAATGGTTTTGTCCTTTTGAGTCGTCTTGTCAGGTGGTTGTTGTCGAGAAGTCTCAGTGCCTCAGGATTTTCGTGTTGAGTGAGCCGATTTACGTGTTTGATGGCGTTCTGTTTTATGACTTCCTCGACCATGGGTACACCAAGATCGCAATGCAAGTCACTGTTACGCACATACCAAGGAGCGTTGGCGATGTTTCTTAGTACTTTGTTCTGGAAGCGTTGTATCCCTTGTATGTGACATTTGCTGGCACAGCCCCAAAGCTGTATACCATACGTCCAAACCGGTTTGAGGATTTGGTTATATACCAATAGCTTGTTGTATATTGATACCCGTGAATTTCGACCGAGTAGCCAATACATTTGCCTGTAGCGAGTCTGAAGTTCTGTGAGTTTTATTTTGACATGCTCGACCCATTTGGCTTTTGCATCAAGATTCATGCCGAGATATTTAGCTGAATCATGATATGGGATAACACTTCCATTCATTTCGAGCCTCTGAGGGTTTAGGATCCTCTTGTTTGTAAAGTTCACATGGACTGCCTTCTGGTCGTTGAGTTTGATGCGCCATTTCTTGGTCCAAGCCTCAACTGAATCGTTTGATCTTTGTAAGCGTGTTGTCGATTCTTGAACGGTTTTCGCTGTCGCTGCGTTTGCTGTGTCGTCTGCGAAAGTGGCCGTGATGACGTTGGCTGTTTGCGGAAGATCACTGGTGTACAGCAAGTACAGGATTGGTCCCAATACGCTGCCTTGTGGGACTCCAGCTTGTATTTCCTTGAAGTCAGAATACGTAGATTCGTGGTTTACTCGAAACAGTCTGTTCGATATGTACGATTTCAGTAGATTCACAAACTGGGCTGGCAGAAACATGTTGAGTTTGTGAATCAAGCCTTCATGCCAAACTTTATCGAAGGCTTGTGAAACATCCAGGAAGACAATCGAGCAGACCTCCTCACCTTCCAGTGCTTTTTCAATGATGTCAATTAGTCGATGCACCTGTTCCACCGTAGAGTGTCCTCGCCAGAATCCAAATTGATGGTCGGGCAATAAGTTCTTTTCGACGATGATAGGTTTAAGCCTGTTGAGAAGCAGCTTTTCAAAGAGTTTTGACATTATGGGTAGAAGTGATATCGGCCTGTACGACTTGACCTCTGGTTTAGGTAATTAATGTAATAATAATTTAGCGAGTGTTTACAAATTTTTTGTTAAATAAATACTTTAGAACTATAAAATATTCTTCAGTAGATCCTTGATATTCCCAACCAGCAGACGGGTTTGGTATTCACAGTTGGCAAAATTACAGCGTATCCCACTAATATGAATCGAATTATTTTTAAAAAAGACAAGAAAGACACTATAGTTACTGTGCAGGTTGTAGGATAATGTGTTTTCATTTTATTTATTTTCCACAGTACTGTAGTTATTTCTCACAAAAAAATCTGATTATTCTCCAAACATCCATTATAATGTATACTACTAGGCCTACTACTCAAAAGCCAGGCATTCCTCATTTATAACAAATGGCGTTATCGTCCCTGGCAAATAATGCTGAGTAAACCCGGCACCCGAATCCAACACCATACATAAATTTAGCATCACTTCTGTTTACTTACTGCTAATTTAGTAGTTTTTGAAATCCAAACATTGATAATCATATCCGGCAGACGATAGATTAGTTTACTTGAAACATTAACAAATAAATAATAAAGTTTTTAGGACGATAAGATCTGTTGCTAAATTCTCTATAAGAAATATAGAGCTATAAATATAAGTATAAAATCAATTACATGTATGTATTAAGAAACAAAACATTTTCTTTAAATTAATTTTGTATTTTAGCCCAGCATTATTATTTTATTTATAATGTTCCTAGATGAGAGTAACTTTTATCATTCCTTCGATAGCTATATTTATTTCTTTAGTCTAATTTTGTCTTAGTAAGCAAACATATCTGAACATACAGAATATTTTCAGTTCAGAATTTTGTTGGTTGTGGTTGTGTGCTTACTCGTAAATTTCTCAATAAATACAAATAATTTTCTTAATTATATCAGCTTATCTAATACATAGAGCATAGTGTATATGGAGATCGTTAATCCCATTTTAAAATTAAAAAATTAGGGCTATATTATGAATAAAACACCAAAACATGAAATGCAAATAGATGAATAATGTTTCATATGGTAAAATATTTTTTCAAGTGACCCGTGATGTGTACGTAAACAGTAGGCCGACTGTGACATTATTTATTTTCACAAATGGAGGAAAGAACCAAGTTTTATCACCTTCCGAAATATTTCAACTAGTCTTAATGCAAAAATATTATTACCAAGTAATAACAGAACAAAATATCTGAAAAATATAAGTAAAACGAACATGCAATGAAAATTATTATAAATCAACAATGAAATTTTAAACCCTATTACTAAAAATTTATATTTTAGTAATAATAAACTACACGGTAAAACAATATTTGTAATGAAGTAAAGCAACCATTATTAATCACAAAAAAGTAATTCAATAAAAGAAATTAAGAGAAAATTATTGAATATATTCAGCACAATACTGTAAAAATACACCTTAAAATAATTATTTGGGTATTTGATTTAATAAAGGCTAAATTGAATAGACATTTTGGCAATAAAGGTTTTGTTACAATTATAGTAGAGTCTCGATGATTTGAGGAAGGTAGGATCGAAACCCCCTCAGATTACATGGAAATATGTTCTTGTACATTAGAAGAAATAGGAGTTTTAATGAACCCTAATTAACCTTATAATTAAAAACGCACTAAATAAGTTTATAGAACTTTATATGAACATTTCTTGAAAGCCCGACTCATTTCCTTTGCATTCCGTATGGCTATAAACATTTCTTGAAAGCCCAACTCATTTCCTTTGCATACCATATGGCTATAAACATTTCTTGGAAGCATGACTAATTTCCTATACATACTGTATTGATATAAACATTTCTTGGAAGCCTGATTAATTTTCTTTTCATACTGTTTTGATATAAACAATTCTTGGAACCCTAACTTATTTAATTTGCATACCGTATAGATATAAACATTTCTCGGATCCGACTCATTTCTTTTGCATACCATATGTCTATAAACATTTCTTTGGAGCCTGACTTATCATTTTCTTTCAAATAGATAAAATATGCTTGAATTTAACAGAAGTTCAAAATATCAGGACTCCAAATTTAGAGACTTTACTGTATTTAGTGTAAGCTATATGTCTAGAGTCCTCACAAAGTATTCTAAACAAGAAGTGTATTATAAGTTAAAACCCTTTGAAGGAAACACAAACAAGAAGTGTGTGTAAATTCTAGATCCCTAATAAAGCTTGGCCACAAGTTAAGGTATTCACTTTACACACCGTTTGACAACACTAGTACTATGTGGTATTAAGGAAGAGTTTTGAGACGTGTGAAAAACAGTTGTATCCAAATTAGTGATTGTGGGGAAGTTTCCAAAAATTAAATACAAAATATTTTCTGATGATAAAACATGTAGATAAACTAATGTTAGTTATTAAAACCAAGAGTGGCATCATGGCGGTTCCCCACAAAAATGGCCTGCCCTCAAAATAGTCTAGTTTTGACTAAACTACAAAGTGCTCTTCCAGAAACACACAAACAATTTATATATATATAAGCTGAGTACATTATTAAACATT
This sequence comes from Prosapia bicincta, assembly GCA_036971475.1. Taxonomy (NCBI): domain Eukaryota; kingdom Metazoa; phylum Arthropoda; class Insecta; order Hemiptera; family Cercopidae; genus Prosapia; species Prosapia bicincta. The sequence goes on along the minus strand of JBAIZL010000005.1, from coordinate 104,058,721 downwards.
TAAAGTAAATACTACAACTGAAAGCACCATTCTGTGAGAGAGGGGCATTCTAGTAGTTGAGAGCCGCCTACCAGATGTAAGGTACTTTTGTTTTTAATGCTTAAAAACTGGATTTAATACATTATATCATTTATGTTTTTCTCCTTGTTTACTTTTTCAAGTTTTGAACAAAACAACAAATGCTATGAGATGTGATTGAAAAGGGAGTTGCTGACACTGATTTATCAGTTGTTTTAGTGTTATTGTTTGAATAAGCTATTTATTCAGAACCCTTTAGTTTGTGTTACTTTTTCTGATTCATATATTAAATAACATTAATTAATCACTTTTACATTAGTTTCTGACTATCCGAACTTTAATTTTGTAAATTTGTTTTAACTTACTGAGATAGAACGTTTACGATCGGTTTGTGGCGATCTTCTCAGTGTCTAAATTTTCCGCTTGGAGTTGTTAGGTTAAGCAGTGACAGATTTAAGGGCAGGTTTTCGATAGTATCAAAGAGTATGTGTGATTTGTATTGGGTTTGTTCGTTTAATATGTTTGTATTTTGTGTTTGTAAATTTCATATTGTTCTAGTGTAAGACTTCTAGGTTATGGTAAATGTCTGTATATTTGTCCTGTTTCTTTTAGGTGATTGGAGAATGCTGAGTTGGTGTTTTGTTTGGATGATTCTGAGAACCCAAATTTACTTTAAATCTCACCTGCTAATCTATAATGAGTTTCTGCTTATTGATATTTTTTTAATGTTATTTTTCACAATGTTATTATATATATATATATATATATATATATATATATATATATATATATATATAATAACATTGTGTATATATATATATATATATATATATATATATGAAGGGTATATATATATATATATATATATATATATATATATATATATATATATATATATATATATATATATATTGGGTATATATATATATATATATGAAGTTATATAATATATAAACTTCATAAAGTCAGTGCAACGGAAAAACAATGGATAACGTTAAATATCAAGAATATATATATATATATATATATATATATTCTTGATATTTAGTATTATCCATTGTTTTTCCGTTGCACTGACTTTATGAAGTTAATATATTACTATTTTTGAGTAATTTTTCAAAATTACTCAAAAATAGTAATATATTAACTTCATATATATATATATATATATATATATATATATATATATATATATATATATATATATATACAGTAATAAATGAAGCAAGGGTAAAAGTACTAGAGACAGACAATGAATACCGGCATACTAGTGAAACACGGGTTTCACTCTGAAAAAAAAACTTGATTAATTTTTTCAGCGTCTGAGACACTAATGAAGATTACTTAGTGTGCTTGAAAACTTTATATTTCAATAATTTTGTTATAAATTTATTTTAACTTTCAAGTGGTAATCTAAAATGAATTTCTGCTTATTGATATTTTTTTAAACGTTTTTTCCCCCAATGTTAATTTTTGTTTTACACCTATACAGTAACAAACAAAGCAAGAGTTAAGGTACTAGAGACAGAGACAATGAAACATACTTATGAAACATTAGTTACACTACATGTCAATCACTGATAGTTCATCAGTGGCAAGCATTTCTTGAATCAAAACACGTACAAAAAACTATTATAAAATTTTATAGATGTTACTTTAGACTTTTTTATAACCCAAGTACGTGTGATTGATGTAAATGGGAATTGCATATTTAGGCCCTTGCATAACGTAGGCTTTGCAACTTTTTACTTATTCAAATTAATAAACACAAAAAATACATGAATAGCTGTACTGGACATGGATAAGGGGTGAATTTTTATGCATTACCTGATTTGTCTCTTACTTTCATTCAACTAATAACTTCCTTACAACATTGTCTTTAACAAATAATACTGATGGTGCTAACTTTATAAAATTTTTTACTTGTTATAGAAATCACTAAGTTACCCCCATGACAATATAGTGAAATAATAATAGAATATGACCAATTGGTCTGACAAGTCAAAAACTGACACATCCGACTAATCAGTAAAATGTTTATTTTGTATCACACATATGTTCTGTCAATGATAAAAATATTTTTTTAGATACTGTTCTTAAGACAGGAGAATGAAAATAATGTAAGTGGTCTTATTATAAAATCTTGGTAGTTCTGATTTTAAGTTAAAAACTTGTCAAATAAATTTGTATAATATTTTCTCTCTTACTTACAAATTCGATATATCTAAAATTTCTTGGTCACTAGTAGTTACTCTGGTTTGTGAACATCAACAAAATCAGAATAGTAATAGAATTAAATTATGTTATTCAAGAAAAATCAACTATTTCTGTTAAATTGACATCTTACCTCTTCAACCTTCTCTGATAACTGAGTGCGTAGTAAGATTATGTTATTGGTCATTTCTCTTCTTAAATTGGTCATGTCAGTGGTGCGTTTTTCTAAGTCTTCACTCAAGTTTTGAATCTGTTGATTCAGTAAGACTTTCTCTTGGTCAAGTCGTTTTTCTCTAAAACACAATCAGAACAATATTTCATGTAAAAATATATTGATATAATACACTTTGAGTTGAATATTGTCTATAAAAAAATTCTCATATTGTAGTAAAATAATGTTTTGCCTTTATTCAAAATATTAATTTTTTAAATTAAAACCATTTTTGAGGTTTATTTAAATCAGGCTGACAAGTGAACCAGGTTTTTTTAAGCAAGAGAACCAGACGTTTTTTAAAATCATTGTATTTGTCTTAAGTAATAAATACTTTGTTTAGTAACAATAAATTATAAAATTTGCAGTATGAGTGATTTACAAGAATTTGAAAAAGTAGGGTCAAGAATTATGAAACATTCATTAATTAATCATTAGCCAACATTTATAATGGGAACTATCATACCAGACAGACATGCCCCAGCCTTGAGAATAGATGTAAGAAAACTGTAGGCTGCTGTGTCCGCCCATTCTATTATCCACAGTGACAGTAAAATATTTATATATTTAATCCTTATTGTATTTAAAATACAATTAAATATATTTGTGATCACTTCCAAGTTATATAAAAAAGTACAAGGTGAGGCATTCAATCCTGCAATTTTATACCGCTATAAAAAATAAACAAAGGCAGATTTAAACATTTTATTATTATAATTCTAATTCTAGATTAAAAAGCCTTTTAAAAATAGAAACATATTGTTCATTTTAAAAATAACATCAGCAAGAAGGCACCTACCCCCCCCCCCCAAATTAACTGGTGAATTGATGATTATACAATTTAAGAATGTATTTTTTTCAAATATGATGATTATACAGTTTAGGAATGTATTTTTTTTCAAATAAGTAAACATAACACAACAATAATTCACACTACAAAACATGAAACTATCAGTTATTACCATATCACGAATGACCACTTGAGCATTTGTAATCAGTAGCTATAAAAGCAATATGTTTAATCTTTTGAGAAAATATTGTACAGGGTGCAGCAGTCAGTCCTGCATTTGTAAAACAGCTATAATAAAATAAAAATTCCCAGATTTCAAAGTTTTATTGAAACAAATTTATTCTAAGTTAAATAGCATTTAAGAAAAATAAAAATATTGTTCCAGTTTAAAATAACATCTATCGATAAAGTGAGATGGAAGTGTTAGCATTGGAAGTGTTCAGGGCAAGTTGACAAGATCACCTTTTTGTTCCCTAAATCAAAGCATTTCAGGTTGCAGTCCCGTAGTAGTCTAAGAAATAATGGTTGTTTGTCAGGAAAGCGTTATATCAAAATGGAAGGTATGTGTCTGGTCAACGACATTTTCGATTTTAAAATTAATCGTAATAGGCTAATGCTTTTGGTAAACTCAATAAAGATGTAAATCAAAAAGTTTTAAAATATCAGTTACACAACAAGGAAAACGGTGGCAGTGCAAACCCCCGAGAATGTTGAATTTTTTAAGAATTGCCATGACAGAAAAATATCTGGAGGAGAGATCAGCTTGTTGATAGAGTGCTGTGCTTGGAATTTCAGATAGGACCTATTGAGGGATTACATCATCACCCAAACAAATGCAATTGGTTCCCACTATGAAAGTCAACAATTTTTCTTCCCTTTTGCATTTCTGTGAAAGGTTTTTTGATGTGACTTAAGAGAATAAGGAACTTATTCATTACTTCTGAATGAATTACAAGGATGGATACACAGATGAAAATTTTAGTTATTGGAGTAATCACAACCTTCAGTAACTTCATCACAATTCCTTCTTTTATAAACCAGGTAACAGATAAGCGTGCAATGTCCTCATTAGAAATCAGAGGCCTTTATTTTTTTTTTTAAGAATGAAAGAGAGTACCATGAATGCTGAGCGATATTAAACCTTTGATTAGCATTCACGTACCAGTAAGTGAGATCACGCAATGACCAATGGGAGCATTCCGTATATGAACGTTCTATCATTTCTCTCAGGTTAGCATTGCCGTATGTTTACGATTTTGTTTTCTGTGTATTGTACTGCACTCTAGGTTCAATATTTGATATTATTTGTGCATAAATGCACCGCAGAGTACTCCACAATTTACATAACCACCATTTTTTTGTGTGCAAAGTCTATGACTTGTCTCACATGTTTACAGATCTTCGAATGATTTTGATACAAATAAATTATACATTTCTAACAAATTTATTTTCCCATTCGAACCTAAAGAATTAAGACATTTTTACAATATTTTTTGGTAGATATTTGGTCAACAAAGTTATTGAGGAAACCAAAGAATATTACGGCTTTGTGTGTGAAAATATTAGTGTTTGACCATTCAAAACTGAAAATATGGACTGCTGCTAATGTTAACAAAATTTATACTTTCATAAATATTTTCATAACAAATATTTAGAATAGTTCAAAAATTTTAAAAATTAGAAAAAATAAAGAAAAAAATTCAAAAACCTTTCAAAATATGTTACTGCTAGGGGATTAATCAAAGGGTTAAAGTATGTCTTCATGTCTCAGATTTGTCAACATGCAGTAAATGATTAAATCTTATTCCAACAAGGCAGAGCTATAAGTCACACAGCTTGTATGAGTTCATGTATGCAAGTTCTCAATGTAGTTTTTCCAAATAAGATGATTTCCCGAAATAAAGCGATTTCCTGCCTCCCGCTGTTCACCCAACCTCAATACTTGTGATTTTTTCTTGTGGGGATACTTAAAGACTAAAGTGTACAAGGAGAGACCTTGTCCAGTTGGTGAACTCAAGGCAAGAATCTGGCTAGAAATCAAGAGAATTCATCAGTGTATGTGTTCCATTTTGTGAAAAACAGCTTTGCAAATCACTAGCGATATCTCAATGTTATTAACAACTGATACAAAAAAAAATAAAATGACACAGTAATAACTTTTTTTTCATGGTAAAATTAAAATGTAGCAAAAAAGATATCTCTAACATTTTTCAAGTTCTTTTGTCATTAAAATGTGTGTTATTTCGATTGATTCCTCACAACATATAGAATAACTTGTAAGGCGATTTGTGAGGAATTAGCCGTTCATAATAAAGCTAAGGAATTGAGAACAGAAACCATTAAATATATTATACATGAGTCAAAAGCCAGAAAAAATCTTGAATGCCGACGAAACTTGGAATATCAATTGTTACCACATTGTACGTTAGCTGCTAAAGGAGAGACGTACAAAGGGGCAAAACATGAAATACAAAACTTCATATTCCAGCTTTTTATTTTGCTGTAATAACGGAACTGAAGAAACTGAAGCCATTAATCATTCTTTAAAACCATGACGTTTTAAAAAAAGTGAACTCCCATATACTTATTGTGGAAACAAACATGGCTGGATGACACTTATTCTCAATAAATGTTTGGTGCAGTTGGACAAGAAAATGAAAAAAAAAAATTTTTAATGAACAATTGTTCAGCTCATACAATTACAGACAGATTAGAAAATGTTCGTGTTGAGTTCTCTCTACTTAACTGTACTGCCATCTTACAACCACTTGATCTGGGGATCATACTATCTTTTAAAGTTACTTACAGGACATTTTTACTCCAGAAAATTCTACTTAATTTAGAATCGAACAGACAACAAAATAACTAGAAAACATCTGCCGCAAGTTTACATCTTTCTGGTGGTCAGTAAATGATTCAAGAATCGTAATTAAAAAAAAAAAAATCATTGGAAAATACTAACAATTTTTCAATTAATGAGACAAGAACCTGAAATTGAAGAATGTGTGGAGGGAGATAAGGGACGATTTGTGGAGTGATGTTGTGGAATATTGTGGAAAATGTAAAAGGTATTCTACATCAATTGTCTGCAATTCAGATACCAGTGAAAGTATAGAATAAGTAACTTTTGAAAAGAAAATGTCACTTGTAGAAATAAATAAAAGTTTACTTTTAGTATACTTAACTACTCTAAATAATATTTTGGTTAGTGGTTCTAAAAATTGGAATTCTATTAAATAATTCATTTTAATGAATGAAAGTACAAAACAATCGCAGTAAAAATAACACATTTTAAAAATAAACATTTAAGTTAAGTTAATATTTTTAATGAGAAAAATCAGTATTTTTCATTATTCTATATCTTGTTACAAAATAGTATCCACCATATAAACTTTATTCCTACATGAAACTAAATTAAAAAGTGCTGTTAAAAAATGTGTAATTCAGTTTTTGTCAACAATTCTACTTCAACATTATTTGACTTCTACAAATTTTAAAAGATAAGAATAAAATTATTGAATACATTGTAGTAATAACAATCAACTTATAACGTTATTGTTTTGTTATGACAAAATGTGTTTGCAGTCCTGACGATTTCATTATAATGAGATTTGACTATAGTGTAACTTATAAAACGTTTTTAGAAATTCTTTTGGGTTGATGATTTAATAAAAATAAAACTTTTAAGTCAATACTTTTGTTTTTTTAAATTAATTTTTGGAAAAAGCTTTATTGCCATTAATAAAATAACAAATTTTGTCAAATTTAAGATCTGCACAAACATTTCATAAATTCACAATTTTCCCCTTCAAATCTGAAGTTTGAATTAATTTATATTCAACTTTGAGAGTTCATTCAAAATAGTCAAAATAATTACTTTAAGTTTATTAATCACACACTACAAAACTCCATCTTTTTAAACCTACTAACTTGTATTCCAAAGCTATTTTCTGACTTTGTACTTCATCTGCATTTGACATAGCTTCACATTTAGCACTGATTGCTGCTTGTAACTGACTAGATAATGTTGCTACATCTTCTTTGAGATGTTGCAGCTGAATATTTCCCCTTTCTACCATCTTTACAGCTTCGTCTCGTTCATCTATAGCATTGTCTCTTTGTCGTCTATACTCTAGAGCTTCAGCTTCGTTTCTGAAATTCATTATATTAAAGATTAATGCTTAGCTTATTGCAAATAACAATAAAAATGAACACCTAGATAGCAAGAGAAAAAGATATATGCTGTTTATTTTGCAACAACTGAATGACAATAATTTGTATCTAACTTCTAATATAAATACCTCTAATATAACATATGGCATATATGAGGTCTGTTAAAAAAATACGCGGACTGAGGTCATAAAAAAAAAGTACTTTATTTTGAAGTTACATGTCTGGGTCTCCTTCAAAGTACTCTCCTCCCCAACGCACACACTTATCCCAACGGTGTTTCCACTTGTTAAAACAGTCCTTGTATGCTTCTTTTGTGATGGTGTTCAGCTCCTTCGTCGCATTTGCCTTAATCTCCGAAATCGTTTCAAATCTTCTTCCTTTGAGCGGTTTTTTGAGTTTTGGGGATAAGAAAAAGTCACAAGGAGCAAGGTCAGGTAAGTAGGGGAAGGGGGAAGAACAGTGATCGAGTGTTTGGCCAAAAACTTACGAGTTCTGAGTGCTGAGTGAGCTGGAGCGTTGTCGTGATGGAAAAACCAGTTATCACTTCTCCACAGTTCTGGACTTTTGTGTCGGACGGCATCCCTCAGACGTTTCAGTACTTCAATGTAGGTAATCTGGTTGACTGTAGAGCCTTCAGGGAGGTACTTGTAGTGAACAACACCCATAGCATCAAAAAAAAAAGTCAACATCACCTTGACATTTGACCGAACTTGGCGAGTTTTTTGGGGTCTTGGGGTCATTTGACTCACCCATTGGGATGATTGGACCTTCCTTTCAATGTCGTAACCATACACCCATGATTCATCACCAGTTATAATTCTTGACAAAAAGTTCTCATCTTCATTTGAACGATCAAGCAGTTCCCGACAAACCTGGACGCGATTGGCTTTTTGGTCGTCGGTCATCAGGCGTGGCACAAATTTTGCAGCGATGCGGTGCATCTTCAATTTTTCGGCCAAAATCTCGTAACAAGATCCAACCGATATCCCAACTCTTCGGAAAGCTCCCTAATCGACTGTCGGCCACCCTTAAAACGTTCATGCCACTTGAAACATGCAGTACGCTTCATGGCGACATCGCCGTAGGCCGTGTTAAGCATGGCAAATGTTTCTGTTGCAGATTTCCCTAGTTTTACACAAAATATCACAGCAATTCGTTGCTCCTTCAGGCTGTCCATTTTACAATCCGACAAACGAAAAAAACACTCTTTACTAAACTGTGTGTAACTCATCAACAAATGAAGATATCTGCGACTGAAATACCGCATTTTAATCATCTGATTTATACGAACCTAGCAACACCAAGCGGATTCTCCTGAAACTAACTTGAGCTGCGAAATTCAAACAGTCCGTGTATTTTTTGAACAGACCTCGTATCATTACTATTGGAATATTTTCATTGTTTATTTTAAGTCGTATAAAAACATTTAACGTGTTACATTTTATAAGAGTTCTGTTTGATTTCTTTCTACTACTACACAAAGTCCTTCTAAATTGACAATATGGTTGTTTAGTGTATAAAATAACATCATTAATACTTTAACAATTGACAAATTAACTTTTATTGTGAATCACATTCTGATTTTAGTGAAACAAATGTGATGGTGAAGTAGAAGTCACTATGAGCAGGTAAGTTAATATTTTACTTCATTAAAGTGTAAATAATAATTTTTTTATAGACTTTAAACATAACTATGTAATAAACTGCTACTAAAAACCTGCATTACAAAAACTATATATTACTATCTTTTATTCATTAAAAAAAAATAATAATAATTTGAATAGTCTGTTAAATTAACACAGTTAACCAGTTCATTGAAAAAGATTTATTTTAAAATTAGTTGAATATTTTTAATATTTATTTTATATAAAATTTTAAATCTTCCTATTTTTTTAAGTTAAAAATTTAAACAAATTTTCAACATTAATTTAAAGTACTAGCTTCAAATATAGTCTGTATGTCCTTGAAAATGCTGTAAGTATTAAAATCTCGATTAGTTAGAGATAATTCAAAATTAATTAAAGTAAAAAATCTTTGTAAATAGATAGATAAATTAGCTACTTTCTCTTACAAATGAATAATACATTTAATACAATTTTATTTTTGTCAAGTTAACATACATACACACAATCCCTTCTCGGCAATCCAAACTAATTGCTGCGGGGGGGTTGTTCGTAATACTGAAAAGTTCTGATTATAGAAAGTTCCTACGTATATATTAGGAAGAAATCCTTCAAAAAAGATTCAACAATATGAATGCTCATTACGATTTTCATTTAGTATTTTTACATATTTTTAATCTCATAAAAATGTATTTTATTCAAAATCTGATTGACAGTTTAAAAAAGTTATCTTTTTTAAAACAGTTAGTTATTTTTGCTGACATTTCTGCAGAAACTTTTCTACTGCAAAAACTCTCAGACGTTGTAAGTGGGCTTGATGCCACAGTATATTGTTTTCTGTTGCCCATTTCAAACAATGATTGAAATGAGATAGTGCTTCTTCATACTTCATTGGCTCCTCAACTTGTCTTTCATTTTCTTCTTCTTTGGTAGATACTTCTGTAACAAGCTGTATGATCTCCACATCAATTTTAAATGTAAATTCATTCTCCTCAGATCTCCAACCCATTCCTCAACATCTGTATCATTCACTGAAGGATCAGGGTTAATATTTTTAATCAAGGTCAAAATCATCTGTCGGCTGACGTTATTAGTGTTGTCTGTTGATAGTATTTCATAGATGTTCCTTTTCGCCAACAATGGATTCAACAAATCACATATGGTCTTTAACTGAACAGCTTCTAAAGCTGTAGCTAGGAATAAAACAATATCTTTATTATTCTAATATTTTTCATAACGATTTCTTGTTGAGCAAATATGTGCGAGAGTAGAGCTGCACGTTAGTGTAGCTTGATTTTTTTATAACATTTAGGTCCATTGGTTGAAGGAGAAGCATACAGTTAGGTGAAAAAAGAGTTATTTTCCCGTCATCACTCATCCAATCACATGAATCTGGATGGCCAGGCCAGTTATCTAAAAGAGAACGGCTTTTTTCCAGATCTTTGGATTCCAAATGCTTTTTCACTGATGATACAAATTCATCACAAAACCATTCCTTAAAAAGTATTGTCCATACAAGCTTTTGGCTGACCTTTATAAAGAAACAACAAATAAAATTTTTTTAAAGCAAGAAGCTTTTTTTATTTTCAATCATAAGCATCTGAAGCTTATGACTTCCTGTTGCATTGGCCCAAGGCACAAATTATTTACTCTTTAGATATTTTTCGACCAGGGGTGTGAGCTTTGTGTTAATGTATAAACGTCTCAACTAAAGGCCACTCTCGGCAGAGGTCTCCAGAAAAGACCACTCTCGTCTGCATTGTAAATATGCTCAGGAACAAAATTTTTTGCGCTGTAACTGTTTCATCGAATTTTTGCTTAAATGGCTCTACTGCCACACTATCACATGATAATTTCTCTTCAGTTACGGTAAAGTAACAAAGAACGTGTCTTTTTTTTAATTTGTCTAGCCAGCCATCACTGGCTTTAAATCAAATACACTGGGATAGATTTTTGTTTGGAAAAATTTGGCTTTTCCTTTAAAATTGAGCTTGAAAGAGGAGTGTGACACTAATGTTCCTGTAAAATCCACTTATAAATACCTTTTTGCCACCTTTTTAGATGACATTCTTGGGCCTTTTTGTAGTTTTGTTTATTATTTATGTTTTTATTGCAGGAAAAGTATAATTTTTTTAATGGCTTATGTGGCTCGGTTTGAGTTATAGATGTTTCGATTAATGTAAGGTTTTATATCCTCTTTATATAGGTTTCAATTTCTTCATTGGTTTTGTCATGTATAATTTTCATTCCATTTTAAAAACTGTATTACACAGCATTACAATTTTTTTCTGAGTGGTTAATTTCACTACTCAGGTTAACCGACACTTCCAACAAAAAAAACCACAAAATTTAACTTTATGTATTTAGTAAAAATCAAAAGTAAAACTTTCAACAAAAGTTGAAAATATAATAGAGTTGAATTGTTTTTTAAAATGCTTCAAAAGCCTGGTCGTTGGATACATCCATGCATCTGTGCTGGATAAGAATCAGTGTCAAGTAAAATTATCATGAAAAAGTTGTATTACTAGTGATGCACTAGGTGTATGTCCATGCAGTGTACCACCTTATAAAAATGTTTAGTGCTCTTCCATACCTTGTATTTATTTGGAAGCAAGGCTTTGAAACTCAGTATTTAAATAAATTCACCTAAATCAAATACCTGCCACAAATAGTTAGGAATCATATAATATCAGTAGGTCTTTATGACACAATACATTACAAAACAAGGTCTAAGTATTAAACAAATTCTTCAAAATTAAGACGTAACTCACACACTTAGTTATAGGGCTAATGATATATATTTTGATATTAATGATTCTGGAAATATTGAAAATTTCAAAATAGGCGAAAGAGCTCTTACAAACATTATAAAGCAGATAGTGAGTAGAAGTGATTTGAGATTTTTATTTAATTTCATTGTGATGTTTCTTATTTTAATTGAAAGAATGATATGTAATAATTAATAAGTATTATCTGAAAAATTGCATCATGTTTGTCTTGAGTAGTTTTTGATATGTTACAATTTTAATAACATTTAAATACTGACATAAGAAAATATAGTGAACTATTTACATGTTAGCTTAAAATGTTGAGCTGTAGATAAATAAAAAAAAACTTTTGAAAAAAATTAACTGATTTTGTTTGTTTGTAAAATAAACACTACTTTAATTTAATTATGCAAGATTTGGAGCTTGAATAATCAAAATAGTGTTAGCAGTGTTTATTACTCTATGACATCACTTACTTTTTTAGATCATTTTGGAGTTTTTCTGTTTCTATTTTTGCAGCGTCTAACTTCAGCTGTACTTCTAATAATTCATCTTTAACGGCTTCCCATTTGTTCAACAATTCACCCTTCTCTTTCTGTGCAATTGCCAATTCATTGCATAAAGTCTTTATTGTCTCTTCTACAACAAAGATGTATTCAAAAATTAATATTTCTGTATTAGGGTTAAACAAATTTATGTTGTAAATAGTTTTACTTGTTTACTTTTAACTGATTGCAAAGGTATCTTCATAAAAATGCAAACTGACTAAAAAAATTCTATAATGATGATTATATTTCACCTCAGTATGCAGTAAAATAACTTTTTCTGATAAAAACCCTTTATACACACAAAATGCAAAAAAAGGTAAGACTACAACATAATCTACAAACCTCAAATGCACATGAAAAACACTTTTTCTTAAAGTGTTTGTGCTCGTCATGTAAACCCTTGTCCTCTCAATACAAAGCTGAAACACGATATTTTAGTAATATGTAAAATATAGAGTAAATAGTAGACATTCCACAGTACTTGATGAAATTTCATTAAGAATAATTCAACTTGACTATGTATCACAATATATATTAAGATTTCAAGTAAAAATTAATTGTTTGGTAATATTTGATCAAATGCTTATGAACTTGGATTTTTTTTCTGTTCATATGTGTTATTAAAAAACTGTTCTAAACAAGAAACACAGTTGATTTTAGTTGGAGCAGATCATAAATATTGCTTGAACTATGTAAAAGGTGAATTCACACAAGGCAGTAGAGACTAAATGTTTATAGAAACAATAATATACACATATATTATATAATAAAGAAAAAGTATTTGGTTAGGATAAATTTGCTTTGAACAGAATAGCTGTGGTAATGATAACCACTCATCTGGATATGGTTTAAATATATAAAACTGTTTACATTTATGCACAATAATAGATGGTACACTGTTGTCATAATATTATCACACTTCATAAACTGGATGTTAACATAGGTTAAGACAATCTAAACAAGAAACATATTACTTCAATTGGGGCAAAACGAATTCTGCTTGAAATTTGCAAAATGTTGATCATAACTTGAATGTAGGGTAGGGTAGTTATTAGGGAAACATTTACATATGTGTATAAAAACATTCTTAAACATTAATCACTTAAACAATAGTTTATGACTATCCGAACTTTATATTTAGTAAATTTGTTAAAACTTACTGAGACAGAACGTTTTTGATCGCTAAGTGCCGATCTTCATCAGTGTCTTCTGCTTGAAGATGTTAGGTCAAGCGGTGACGGTTTTAAAGGTAGTTTTTCGATAGTATCAAAGAATATGTGTGATTTGTATTGTGTTTGTTCATCTAATATGTTTGTGTTTTTGTGTGTCTGTAAATTTCATATTGATCTAGTGTGTTGAGATGTCGTCCTTTTTTGTTGATGTGTAGGATTTCTAAATTATGATAAATGTCTGTGTATTTGTGTCCTGATTCTTTTAAGTGATTGTAAAATGTTAAGTTGGTGTTATGTTTGTGTTCTTCGACTCTTTGTTTAATGCTGCGACCTGTTTGTCCAATGTAGAATTTCTTACATTCGTCACAGTTTAGTTTGTATATGCCTGGTGCTTGTAGTTTATATATGTTGTTGGTGTTGTGTTGTATTTTGTATTGTAATTTGTTATTGGTTTTTATGCTATTTTGTAACCTATTTTTTGAAATTTGTGGGCTATTTTGCTTGTTGTTTTGTTTATGAATGGTAATGTGATGTATTTGTTTTTCCTGTCTGTAGTGTTAATTTTAGCGTTTTTTTACATTTTGTACCATAGTTTATTTATTATTGTGGTGTTGTATCCATTTGTGTATGCTAAATATTTAATTGTGTCTAGTTCTTTGTCTAGTTCATAGTGATCGAAAACGTTCTGTTTTAGTAAGTTTTAACAAATTTACTAAATATAAATTTCGGATAGTCATAAACTATTGTTTAAGTGATTAATAAGATTCACTGAACGTAATGGACTACAAAATTCAAGAATTCTTAAATATGTCTTACAGTTATAATGACAATTCATTTTTTTTTGTAGGGAAGTTATTTGTTATTAAATTTTAGTTGGGACTACTTTTTTGTCAAGCAGTATCAACGGCAGTCAGTACTTCTTATAAGTATATTAAAATATACCTATAAAGTTTCTAGTTAGGATAGATTCAGCTGTAATTATATACAACATTACTATATATTTATAAAGTAAATAGTTAGGATAAATTTGGTTTTAATTTCATACAACATTACTATCAAATCTACACATGTAAGATAAGAAAGGTCCGTGGAACCAGATGTCTAAATACTTCCCAAATGTAAATAATTACCAAAATAGTAAAAATTGGCAATGACGCTATACAAATTAAACTAAAATTAACTTTAAAATCCATAACAAAAACTTTCTAGATCATACTTCATTAGATAAAAAAGAACACTATGCTATACTATATTAGGGTGGTAAATATTGAGGGTAAAAATATAGTCTTAATGATGTTGGTTTAATTTTTTTTTTTTTTTTGTTTTAAAATTACTTGTTTTAATGTGTAGAACACAAATATCAACTTTACTTTCCGCGGAAAATATGAAAAGTTACTTTTTTCCCATTTTACCTACAAAGTATCCAGTCAGGATAGATTTGGTTATAATTCAATCAACTTTTCTATCTACCTATACTGAAATATATCTACAAAGTATTCAGTCAGAATACATTTTGATATAGTTTTATACAACATTACTATATACCTACCTTAAAATATAGCTGCAAAATATCAAGTCTTGGTTATAATTTTATTAAACATTATTATCTACCTATAATAAAGTATACCTACAAAGTATCCAGTCAGGATAGATTTGGTTATAATTTTATACAACATTACTATCTACCTATACCTATGAAGTATCCAGTCAGGATAGATTTGGTTGTAATTTTCTGCATCGGCAATAAATCTAAATATTTACCAAAATTACAACCAAATCTATCCTGACTGAATACTTCGTAAATATACTTTAATACAGGTAGATGATAATGTTGGATAAAATTATTACCAAATCTATCCTGACTGGATACTTCGTAGGTTTATTTTAAAATAGGTAGACAGCAATATTGAATAAAATTATAACCAAAACTATCCTGACTAGATACTTTTTAGGTATATTTTAATATAGGTATATAGTTGTGTATAGGTATATAAAATTAAAAATCTTGACGTATTGCAGTGTGCTGTAGCTACTGTGTGCCAGTTCACGCTATAGGCTTACATGCCTTACAACCTAACATTTAAAATGTAAAAAAAAGTAACTTTCTATACTTTCTGTGAAAAAAAAGTTGATATTCGTGTTCTACACATTAAAACGAGTAATTTAAAAACAAACAGAAATCTTACAATGTTATTAAGACTATATATTTACCATATTGAGTCTTATTGACTGTGTTTTTTTAAAAATGTTAAATTACTTGTTTTAATGCATAGAACACGAATATCAACTTTTTTACCGTGGAAAGTATGGAAAGTATTTTTTTTTCACATTTTAAATGTTAGTCTGTAATGGCATGTATAACTGAATTGTAGCTACGACGCACTGCCCTATGTCAAAGTCAATTTATTTTAAAACTTGACATCTATATATTTAACTTTTGGTTATAATTTTATACAACATTAATATATATCCATGAAGTATCCAGTCAGAATATATTTGGTTATAATTTTATACAATATTACTAAATACCCATATTAAAATATACCTATGAAGTATCCAGTCAGGATAGGATTGGTTGTAACTGTGATAAATATACAGACTTATTGCCCGTATAGAAAATTAAAACAAAATCTATCCTACAATAAAAATATTGAAAAGAACCCCAATACCACAAAAATAATCAAAAATAACAAATAAGACAAGTTACTTAAGATTAAACCCTTATGTACATTTCGATGACCATGTCATCATTATCAGATTGTCTTGTTACAAAACACAATCTAGCACACAAGAAGTTACAAACTAGAATGATGTAACTTCATTCTAGTTTGTAACTTCTTGTGTGCTAGATTGTGTTTTGTAACAAGACAATCTGATAATGATGACATGGTCATCGAAATGTACATAAGGGTTTAATCTTAAGTAACTTGTCTTATTTGTTATTTTTGATTATTTTTGTGGTATTGGGATTCTTTTCAATATTTTTATTGTAATATATTGTACCACTGTGCTCTTGATATTGTGTAAAATCTATCCTGATTGGATATTTCATAGGTATATAGTAATGTTGTATAAAATAACCTAATCTAGACATAGTGCAGTGTGATGTAGCTACTGTGTGTCTCGTTCATGGTATACATGCCATTATAGACTAACAACTAAAATGTGAAAAAAATTAACTTTCCGTATTTTCTGTGTAAAAACGTTGATATTCGTGTTCTACACATAAAAACTATTATTAAAATAAAACCTCAATAAGACTCGATATTTGCCACTAGGATATAGCTAGAAAGTATCTCGTTATATTTGGTAAAATAATAAAGTCTGTTGAGAGACAAACTTTTTGACTAGTGAAGTGGCTCCATTTCTGTATACCTTCACATCCCTGTACAAAACAAGGTGATGTTCAACTGTTTACATTATAAATTTGTAGTACAAATTATTTTGTTTATAAACCAAATGTATTACCATTAGTTACATCTCCATGTAATTATAAACACATTACTCTAAAATCTATTTTGTACCAAAATAAATTTTATAATACCTAACCTAATTTCTTGTGTATTCTGTATTTACTTACCATTGGAAGATTTTTTACTTTCAAAAACAGCTTTTGCAGTAATGTAATCTTCAAGTGTTGTATTTATAGTATTTTCAATTTTTTCGCGAATTTCTTCTTTAATACTTTCATATTCTTCTTTGGTTAAAGCTTCAAGTAACAATTTACCGCCACTATCGGCCATTTTTACAAGTCTAAATTTTCTATAAATAAATGTTTTAATACAATTAAAATACGAATGTTAAATATGAATCAAACCATCTTTACAAATGTTTTCGAAAACTTTATGGTTGAAAAATTAGAACTGAACTCAACAAAATATTAGAAGGTTTATATAGCAGTACGTTTATTACTTTGTCCCTTACAAATCAAACAGTACATCTGAAGATTTTGCTCTTCATTAAACAAATAACAGATTTACTTGATACTTTAATCTGGAACCGTTGACCAACTTTCAAAATTTTGATTACATATTCTACAATGTGTATATGAAATAGTAATATGACAAAGAAAATACTTTTATTTGCAAAAGTCTATAGTAATATATTTGGAATTGAGTTACAAATAAAAATTGGAAATTAATAGTAGTACTAAATACGTAGATAATATCTATGTATATTGAGCACAGATAGAACCAAATGTGGAACTCCGTTACTGCCAACTTGTATTAAGAGTGTATTTAGACGAAACTTGTATTTAGAAGAAATATTATTATATTATAAATAACATAAATGATTGTAAGCAGCCGTATACATTACATATCATAACATCAATAATTACAAATAAACATATCATGATAAAAATGTATTGCGAGATAAAGGTTCGACCCAGTTATTGTGCAGGCATTTTTTTAAAAATTCCTTCTATGAGTTTATACTTTCCTGATATATATCTTGTACAAATTTCCAATCGGTAATAAAATATGTTTTTTATTCATTCACTTAAGTTCAAATTAATTTTTTTCAGCCTGTAGTGAATGACAATTGATGTTTACACAGTTTTTCCAAATATATATTCAATAATTAAATTATAAAAATTTGGGTATCTAGGTTGAATTCAAAGTGAGTAGCTTAAATTAAAGTTTAGCACTTTTGGCACTGAGCCAACTTTCCCATAACTTCCCATAAGAGTGTATTCCTAAAAGAAGTACAATAATTTTTGTTTTGTTCCCCTTTAATGGTGTTCCCCTTTTGTTCCCCCACTCGTAGTCGTGTCATAGCTGCAACTGTACAACCCTAAATTGTTTAATCACTTTAACATTAGTTTATGACTATCCGAACTTTAATAACTGCTTGAATTTTGTAGTCCATTAAGTTTGGTGAATCGTAATTAATCACTTAAACAATAGTTTATACTATCCGAACTTTAAATTTTGTAAATTTGTTAAAACTTATTAAGACAGAACGTTTTCGATCGCTATGTGGCGGTCTTCAGTTTAGAGATGTCGGGTCAAGCGATGACGGTTTTAAATTTAGGTTTTCGATAGTATCAAAGAGTATGTGTGATTTGTATTGTGTTTGTCCGTTTAATATGTTTGTACTTTGTGTTTTTGTGTGTCTGTAAATTTCATATTGTTCTAGTGTGTTGAGATGTGGTCCTTTTTTTGTTGATGTGTAGGTTTTCTAGGTTATGGTAAATGTCTGTGTATTTATATTCTGTCTCTTTTATGTGATTGTAAAATGCTGAATTGGTGTTCTGTTTATGTTCCTCGACTCTTTGTTTGAAGCTGTGACCTGTTTGTCCAATATAGAATTTGTTGGACTTTTTGCAGTTTAATTTGTATACACCTGGTGCTTGTAGTTTATCTTTGTCATTGGTATCATGTTGTATTAGTTTTGTATGCTATTTTGTATCCTGTTTTATGAAATTTGTGGGCTATCTTATTTGATGTTCTGTTTATATATGGTATTGTGATCTATTTGTTTTCTCTCTCTTTAGTTTTAGTGTTTGTTTTGTATGTTGTGCCATAGTTTATCTAGTATTGTGGTGTTGTATCCATTTGTGTATGCTAAATATTTAATGGTGTCTAGTACTTTGTTTATGTGTTCTGTGGTCATTGCAATTTTTTAAGTCTATGGAGCATGGATCTGAAAGAAGCAAGTTTGTGCTGGATAGGGTGGTTTGAGGTGTTGTGGATAAGTATGTCGTCGTTTTGGGTTTCCTGTAAATGCTGAAGCTGTGTTTTTTATGTGGCTTTTTGTTGACACACTTATCCACAACACCTCAAACCACCCTATCCAACTCAAATACGCTGCCTTCAGATCCAGGCGTTCTGTTCATCCCTGTTTAAACAGTCACAGTGAAAGGAAAATACCATCTCCCCATCTAATTTGAATTATGTGTATGCTCATTTTTTGATCACTATGATCGATTCCTTCCATTTTTTTCCACTATACTGACTAACCAGGTTTGGTTCGAGAACATTTATGATCTGTCATTGTTAATGTGAAAATCAATTTACCTGTTATAGTGAATTAACAGCACTAGCATTTGAGGCAAAAGTAAGAATACTGTTGTCATTCCATTTCATGATAATGAGACTATTTTGTTGATCACTCATGAAATCATAATGACCTTTTTTGGTATTTTTCATAACTTTGTTGTCTTTTAGGGACTCTTAAGGCATACGGTTCTCTCGCATAATTCCAGTAGCTCGTAAATTTCTTTTCCCATGCTCATGTACTTCTAGTAATCCAGTAGAGAAAATATCAAAATAAATAGAGTATGGGTGATCACCAAATCTTTGCAAAACACCAGAATAGGGTAAAACTATCTAGTTTAAAACTCCTAACCCAAATTGTTTTTACCCAAGATCCAAAGTTTAACTTTTATCCTGATACGGATCTTTCCAAATAACTTATCCTTGTGAAGTAGCCCTAACCAAAAATGTACATCTGTAGCAGATGGGTCTGTCTTAGATTACTCTTTTCAGGCTATGTCACTCAAAGTATGATATCATACTCATCAATAGAATGATATTCTTCAAGAAGAACTTTATAGAAAATCTATCATTTAGTAATATAGAGGACTGACCTTTACATATTTATTGTATTGTTTTTATCTAAGTTATCACGAACATGCCAGTTAGACATAATAAATTCAAAAGACTCTTGGAATTGATTTTGCTATTAAATCATTGTGCCTATCAGCACTTGTTTCCCAGGACCCGGATTGCTATTTTCTCTGACAGTCAGGGAGCAATTAAGGCACTAAACGGACATGTGGTCACCTCGGCCTTAGTCAGGGAGTGCCTAAATAACCTAGAAGCTCTGGCAAGGTACAATCAAATCAAGATAAGTTGGGTGCCAGGGCATAGGGGAATATTTGGAAATGAAGCCGCAGTTGTGCTGGCCAGAGAGGGGTCTTCGACTCCCCTGATTGGACCGGAGCCGGCGGTAGGTATTTCCAAATCCATGGTCAAGATTGCAGTGCGGAGTTGGATGGCTGAAAGACACTGTGAGCACTGGATCAGGGCTGAAGGGATAAGACACAGCAAGCTAACCCTTAGGAAACCTTCCTTGGGACTGCAGAAGAGTCTCATCTATCTATCTAGGCAGGAATTGAGGGTAGCCACAGGTCTACTCACGGGACACTGTGGACTAAGGTAACATCTGCATAAAATGGGTATCTACAAAGATGAACCAGCATGCAGATTATGCGGGCAAGAACTGGAGACTGCCACACACATCATTTATAGATGTGAAGCACTTGCCGAGAGGCGCTTCAACCTCTTTGGTGATAGTACAGCTCTGGTGGATGCTGAAGGTAAAACACTAGTCAGGAAACTCCTAAACCTGGTAAGAGGGAAGGGGCTCTTTGACTAGATCAGGGAGGTAAGTACAATATACCTTGAGGTAGCGGTGCTTCGGGCAGTTTAAACCCGCTCCCAAGTTAAAAAAAAAACTTGTTTCCCAAAACATTATTTTTTGTGGCAGTTGACCATAACCACTTAACAATAACACACCAATAAATGTTTCATTTTGTTCTCAGATAGGCCTACATCTCATTCCCTGTCATTCAGTGCACCATAAAGATTGATATTATTAACCAACAAATCAATAATTTCTTCATCAAAATATTAAAAAAGTGTTCCATAATAGTTGGGTTGTTACGAGGTTCAGACGTTTTTCTTGGCTGGTATCTTCAAGTGAAGCATCACATACATACTGATCAGGATTGATATCTTCATTTTCATCTTCAAAAAAACTTGTAATAATTCAGCTATTGCTAACACTAGGCTTCCATATATTGTTTAGTGAATAAATCCTGAAACCAAAACATTGTTTTAGGCTTCAGGAAATAATTTATTTTCTGTGTGAAACAATGTATATTTTAAGGATACTAGAAGTGATTCAACCAAGCTTTATATCAGTCTTCTTTCTTACTAAGACCAACATCTAACTGGCAGCATTCTGATATAAGCTTTACAAATTTAAAATGCAAGCTAAGTAGCCTATAAATACTAAGGTTTATTAGAGAATATATCTAATTAGGACATATGTACCCTGCATCTATTTTCTCTATGTGCCTTATACCACATCATTGTGTGTACTCAACAAGTTTAGCTCTACCTCCAAGATAAGTCTAGTTTTGCATACCTTGGCTCAACCATCATCTTATTGATGTTCGACTTATCTTTGACATGATGATGCCTAGTACAGTCAAAAATGTTTTGTCTTGGTAAGTTTTCTAAAAAAAATATTATAATTATAAGTTAGCAAATGCTGTGGTATTCTAAAGTTTGAATTAGTATGTTTGTAAACTGTTGAATTTAAAGATGTTATTGAAATGTTTAAAATATTTTTAAGAGAAGATAAGTAAATATTTCAAATTAGAAAATCATTATGATTATTTCAAAAACTAGTTACAATCTTTTAAAGGATTTCAAAAGGTTACAAATACAATTAAGGTGACACATATTTTAGTATTATAAAAACATTTTATTTACTTCCTTTTCAACAATACAAAAATTGATTTCATAGAAATATATAAATTATAAATATTATTTAGCTAACAAAAAATTGGTGTTTATTTAGATTTCTGTTATATGAATAATATCAAAGAAATTGTTTTTACATGCAGTTTTACATACAAATGTTCATAAATAATTCTTTAAGAATTTTTTAAAATAAATTGTTAGAATAATTGTTAAAACAATAGAAGTTTTTTATTACTAAACACTTTTAAATGTTTTAAACTTGCCTTTAGTAGCACTTACTTTGCTTGTTGAGGACGGCCGTTTCGGGAGATGTGTCCCTTTGTCAACTCAGACCTTTGAGTTACGGCCTGAGTTGACAAAGGGACACATCTCACGAAACGGCCGTCCTCAACAAGCAAAGTAAGTGCTACTATAGGCAAGTTTAAAACATTTAAAAGTGTTTAGTGATTACTAGTAGCTCACGCAAAGATGGAATCAACAAATGTTTTTTTTTATTAATTCCATAAAACATTTGAAAAAAATGTTTTTATTCTCTAATTAAATGTAAGTCAGAGGACATCATTTTATACGTACAATAACTTACTGTCAACATAAAGAATGAAAATTCTTGCTATCATAACTAAATCACAACTAAATTGTTTATGTATACAAAATTTAAATTAAATTTTTTATTCGAAAATAAAAAAAATTACCAGCACATATTACAGTTAGATTTCCTTCTCTAAAATTGGATGGAGTTTATAAAAATATTTGCTAAACATTATATATATTTATAAACTTGCCTTTAATAGAACTTACTTATATTTGTTGTGGACGGCCGTTTTGGGAGAAGTGTCTCATTGTCAACTCAGGCCGTAACTGATCTCAAGGTTTATATAGGTTGGGGGGGGGGTGTGGTATATTATGGTGGTATGGGTGTATTTTGTGTGTACAAACCACGCCACCATAATATCCCACCCCCACCCTAACATCCTCACCTACGTAAACCTTGAGGTCAGTTAAGGTCTGAGTCGACAATGGGACACATCTCCCGAAACGGCCGTCCTAAACAAATATAAATAAGTGCTACTATAGGTAAGTTTATAAATATATATAATGTTTAGTGAAAACTAGTGCCTCACGTAAAGATGGAATCAACAAATATAAATAAAAATATTGATTTATGAAACTGATTTAAATAAATTTTCATTTTGCTAAAAAGTGTTTGCTAGAAATTTTAAGTTGGTTCTTTTTTTAAAAAAAGTAGAATGAAACTGAATTTAGAAATTGTATTAAATTTTGTGTTTGCATTTATCTCTAATATTTAAAACAAAAAAGCTTTTAAAATGATTTATTTTGTAATATAGTATAACTTGAGTAATCATAACTAACTGGAACCAGAGATGATCCATGAAATCAAAGCCAAATAATGTGTAGATTGTGAGTAATATCAAAAATTAAGTTTAGTAAGAATACTTTTCATTTATTGTGATTGAAAATCTTTAGTTTTTCTAATAATTTGAATATCTTTACTCTCTATAAATAGATCTATTAATTTTATTTATAGTCATTTCAAAGCTTTGGCTATATATTTGCATGTTAGAAACTTCCTAATTTTTACAATTTTCTATATGAAAACTTAAAATTTCAATAGCTCTAATCTTCTCAAAGAGAAAAACATTTCTATAAAAAAAATTTTGACTGAGTGAAATCTTACTGCCAACAGTCTTTATTTAAAACATATAATGAATAATGAGTTTCTTAAATGATTCATCTGGGAAAATTATTAATGCAACAAAATTAATTGTGTAAAATGCTCTCCTTGTTGCCACTACTTCAATCTAGTTGGGTTTTGTAGTAAAATTAGAAATCTGGAAGCACCCATTCGAATTACTAATATCTAAAAATTGAGTGTTTTTAGTTCAATATGTTCAAAATGTTCAAAATAATAATGATGTTCCTCTGTTTAATTTTTTATATCATCTCTATGAAATTACTTCATTTTAATATACAATATATATCTTTCATATTACTATGAGTTTTTTCACCTGATCTTTATTAACAATGTATAAAAAATGGGAATGCCCCTGGGCAGCAGGTAAGTTTCTCCCACATGCATCCACACTCACCCTTACAAGCACAGAGGATTAGGACAGACCCGACACTGACCATATTTCCGCTCCATTGGTAATTTAGTGGTATCTACTAACCAAAACTTTTTAAGTTGAAATTTTAACTAAAAATAGTTAATAAATATTGATTCTACTCAAAATTACTCAAAATGATACCAAACGACCCATGACTTATTGTATATATTTTAATAATTAGAATTAAACCCTAATGCCAATACAGTTAACACATTTTTATTTCTTGTTATCCATTCCTCATGAAATGTTCAAAACAAATATTACATCGCTTGGTCTCAATTTTCTTGTAATGATATGCAGAATTAATTTATGCTAAACTTTCTGAGGTGTGTTATCAAATTAAAATAATTAGAGTTTGATCAAAGAAGCACCACTAGGTGACTAATAAACAGAGTGCTGGAAGCAATACGACCAGTCCTAATCATCTACTTTTTTGTGAGTGAGGACTGTATGTGTGTGTAAGTGAGCCTAACACTAGTCAGGAAACTCCTAAACCTGGTAAGAGGGAAGGGGCTATTTGACTAGATCAGGGAGGTAAGTACAATATACCTTAAGGTAGCAGTGCTTCAGGCAGTTTAACCAGCTCCCAAGTTAATAAAAAAAAAAGTGAGCCTACCTGGAATTCAGGGGCACTAGCATTTTTCTATTACTTTAATATTGATTTGTCGGTTTAAAGAGAAAATATCGATGATTAAGACTACTTCATGCTGTTCCATATATAATTAGTAATACAGCAGTTGCTCGATAACCTAGTGTTTCAATACTCTGGCCCCTCCAGTAATGTGCTTGTTAAACATGAAACTCTAGGTAGGAGAGTACTAGATCCATAATACTGACTTTAGGTGTCTAATTACAGTAAATACTTTGTTATTTCCTCAGTATTAGTTTCTGCTCCTGATGATGAATCGATTGATTTGTTGTTTTATGCTGTTTAACAGTTACTTATGAAATATTTGTCATCATACAAATGCTTACACTGCTTAGTTTGACCTCAAGATGTTTAAACAGTGTTACTGTTCACTTTATAGCCTAATGAAAATAGTTGAAGTAAAGGTATCATGAAGAATTTTCAGTATTGATTCCAGTTTACTGATATGTATTACTTTGTGATTCTGTTATTTTATGAAATGAAATTAGAAACAATAATGGTCAAAAACATTTGTTGAGTACACTAAGAGGAATGTCATGCATTATAGAATTAAAACAGTCTGGGTGCAAGGAGCTGATTATGTAGTACCTGTGAAATATCATTTTGTGACATTTTAAATCTGCCTCAATCAACATTGGTAGGTGAAAACATTATTTTTATATTTCAAATTATTATGCAAAACCCTGCCATGGATATATTACAGTAAATGTTTTAACCTTCCAGTAATACTGCATTTTTACTATTCTGATTTTTAGTATTTTGATCCATTGTCCTATAAGTAGAGAATATGCTGTAATATTATTAAAAAATATTATTTTATTTCTTAAATAGTTTAACAAATTTTATGATCAGGTTTAAAATTACCTTACATTTTCTGTTGTCTGAGGTTATTGACTAGCTACGAGTAACAAACAAATTTACCTATAAGTAATTATTACTTAACTCAGCAAATACTTTATATTAAACTTGCCGACTCATTTCGAAACAATCGTTTTATTTATGAAGCTAACTGTCTACGAGTATTACTTATAGTTTAATTAGTGAATTCAAGAAAATTACAAGAAGCAAATCACACAAATTTGATGCCTTGATAAAAAACATTATTCTTCTTCATTTGAATTAATAACAACTATTTAAAAATAGGACCAAAAGGAAAATAAACTGAATTTAGTTGTCTGCATGATATGTATAAGACATTACTAACTAGACTTTTATTGTGATCATAACAATATATTTTTGATGAATGTATTACATTAAGTAAAATTAAAAAAATAACCAGAGCTAAATTATAACAATTATTTTTATCACAGTTATATGTTTAATCAGCAGACTGTTCATAAGTTGGAAAAAATAAGCCTTAAAAAGTTAGTAACAAATAATAATAAACAGTATATTAGATATCAATTTAAAAAATTTAAATACAAATTCAAATGACCTCTATTTTTTTGCCTTGATATCTCTCACATATAAAATTGTTTAAAATTATTCATTTGGAATCAACACATTTCACTCTCTATAAAAATAGAGTTTTCTCCCATCTCTCACATTTTTCTTTAATTTAAAGAACTATTTTCACAAATTTGTGCCAACTTCTTTTTTTGTTTGATTAAATTTTTCCTCTAGATTTGTAACACTAGAGTTTGGCTTTTCTGGAAAGTACTTACGGATTTGAGGCACAAAAAGATCTGGGTTTAGTTTAGTTGGATCTTGAGGACCTGTAATATAACTAACAATCAAACCTACTGTGACACCAACTAAAGTGCCTAAAGTATTGTAATACATGTAGGAAAGTTGGAAAAATAGTGGCACAGAATCATCTGTTGCAACAGGGGTACCAATGCCTTTATAATGCTGCAGATGTGCTTTTAATCTGAAACAGTAAATAATTTTTTTCCTGATTAAATTCTAGATTGTGGTTTTATAATTACATGATAATACATGATTATGTAGCAAAACTTTGACAAAATGTTTGCGCCAAAAGGTTATCATATAAAAATATTGAGGGTTTTCCTAATAGTATTGCTATTACAATACTTAAAAACATGTATATGAAAACAGACCTGATATGAACAGTTTGCTAGAGTAATATATGATAATTACTCTTTCAGTCTCAGAGTAAATTTATCATGGTTTTCTTACTAAGATTAAAAATGAATGCATCTTTTTTTCATGAGTTATATTGAAAATGTCTATGGTTTTCATGCTCATATTGTTTGTACATAAATACCAACAAATATCGGTACATAAATATCGGTATATATATATATATATATGTGTGTGTGTGTGTATACATCGTAATATTTCATATGTTGTCCATTACTTTTCCATCACACTGACTTTATAAAATTATTATTGTTTATTGTGAACAATTGTTCGACCACTAAGTGCAATTACTTTTTACCTTGTGTGATGAGGCACCTTTTGGTCACTTGGCCATTGTCGAATCCCGGTCGACAATGGTCAAGTGAGAAAAAGGTGCCTCATCACACAAGGTAAAAATTAATTGCCCTTTGTGGGTGAACAATTGTTTACAATTACCAATAATAACTTGATAAAGTCAGTGCAACGGAAAAATAATGGACAACGTTATATATCACAAATATATATTTATTCACATAACAAATTAAAAGATTCTAAACAAAGCTGTCTACACAACCGAATTAAATTGATGTTGAAAATGTGAGTAGACCTAAATTTATTTGTAGGAGTTTGATAAAAAAAAATAATAAAAAAAAACTTAATAGGAAGTTGTGGGACTGTGAACTGACATTACTTATTACTTATGGTGGTCCTGAGTCATTATAATAAACAGAAATCTTCCTTGTACTGTTTTATTTTTTTGATAGATAACATTTATTTCAAAGGGAGGGAATAATATTGTGAATGTTTTAAATAAAAATATTATAAGACATTTACATTTTTTAAAATAGAATAGAATCTATTCTTTTGTTCTATTATTTCATTAAAATATAATTCTTCCTTTTAATAGAATTTAAAACAATTAATTAATTTTAATTGAGTCTTATTGCAGTTAATAATATAGCAATGTATTTAATAGACAACCTGAAAATACTTACATTTGAGATGGAATTGTAGTAAAGTTAGCTGGACAGTGATCTATGCTTGTTTCTTTTCCAGGAAATTGAAGTCGTTTTTGTGCAATTGCCATCTGAGCTCCAATAACTAGGTACAGCATTACACACATACTTGATACTGCTCCTGCTACTGCACCCTATATACAGTTTATATAATATTATACAAGTACAAATTTGTTGATTTTCAGCTGCACATTCCTTTTTTTGCTTTGTTTTTCTACAAGTGGGATTTTATAAATAATATTCTATGCAATGGAAACAAAGTACTACTAAACATATTTACTATCTCAATTACAAATTATTCTAAATTACATTTGTTGTAATAAAATCCTACATATTGCAATTATTCAAAGAGTTGAAATAAGTAAAATGAAGAAGATAAATGTAATAATTGTATATGAATAATTTTTTTTATTTACTTCTACTTAAAATAGGCTATACGTCCAACATCACTTAATGTTGAGTACCCAGTGCCCAGCACTCAGTACTCGTTGAATCTTGCCATAATTGGGGTAATATTATTTTGTTTATGGTTTTTTTTATACCTCTTTTCTATACTGTTTTAAAGAAGTTGTGTTCTGACTAATTAATTGTGATGAGGATGTTCTTGAGAATCTTTTCTGTGTTTCATATTAAAAAAAAAAGAATGTTTGGTGTCATAAATGGACAAGGATATAGGAGGGTAAAATAAGCTATAGATAGTTACATACATATTCCCTGAGACTGGTATATTACTTCAGAATCAGTTTCCATCCATGAAAAGACATTACTTCTATGGAGAGAACTGTGCATATAGAGAAAACTTATATAATTCAGAATTGTTGAATGTGAAATGCTACAGATTTTGTGAGATTACAGTGTTCTCCACAATAGTGTAGTGTTGTACGTTTTTCAACGCAAGGCTGGCTGTTGTATATAAGACTTTTCTTCATTATAATGCATAAATATCTGCTAGCCTGGATAATTTTTGCCCTTCTATAAATCTTCCTATACGTATTCCCATTTTATTTTTTAATTCTTATTCTATTTTATTTAAAAACGTATGATACTTATCACATTTAAAATGTATAATAATAAAAGCAGGGAACAGTTTCCTGTAATTCAACATTTACAATAATTCAGCATAATCAAAGTCCCGAAAACATTGCATTAGAGGAGTGTTATAGTAATATCATTTTTCATTCAAAGAAAACTTGTTCAAAACTTTCATTTCAATCCAGTCTTGATTTTTCTTGAAAAATTTCTAATGGACACTGTTTGATGAGCGTGACATATTTAGAATGTTACATAGAATAGGTTGACATAGATTCCTCTACCAGTCACTAGGTGGGTTAAGATTACCTAGGTAGGTGGGCATCCTCACTACGCGGTCCGCAGGCCGCATACAGCCCAGAGAACGGTTTTTTGCGGCCATCAGAGTGTTAGGCATTAAAACAGCAGTTCAGTGGCAATAGTATTTTTGAAGAAAAAAAAGGATAAAGATCACTAGTTTTAGAAAGCAGTTGAAAAGTATACGTATCCAAACTTAATTGACTGTGCTCAGAAAATACTATGTGTTTTTCTATCTACATATGTCTGTGAATCCATATTCAGTAATCCGAAGTTCATAAAAAACAAGTACAGATCTAGGTAACCGAGTGAGAACGTTGAAAGTATTTTGAGAATTTAAATTTCTTTCCAACTGCTAACATAGATGGCATATTAGAGAGCTGTGAAAGATTTCGCCATCGGTTTCAAAGAATTAACAAATTCGTTATTCCACGAGCTAGGTAAAATACATTTTCCTACTTTTACTATGCAAAACAGTTTATTTATTTTTGTGATGTAAGAACTTATGTTTTGATCAAACTGTTTGTAAGCTATTTAATGCCCTCTTGTACTTGCGGCCCTGAGGAAAACTTGAAAAAACTATTTGGTTTTCCACGAAATCCTAGTGAAGCCCTTGGTCTAGATACTTCTCAGTTTATGTCATTTCAGTGTGGAAAGCAACTGATTATTTAATATTATTCACCTAGCAAATTTTGTTTCTTTAATCATTTTATAAACATATTATATTTTTTGCTTCTATGTGAGCAGCCTCCCTTTTCTGAGTACACCCATGTTTGCAACAACTAGAATTCCTCATAGCAACTGAAGGATGTTGTAGTGTATATACAAGTTTTTGTTATTCCTAGTTAATAAAAGATCAGTAGTTCAGAACAGACTTTTGAAAAGAATGTGAAACATTTACCTTAATTGAACAATTGGTATCTTTTTAAGTATTATATAGTGTTAAAAGAAAACCCTCCCAGTACAGCTTTCAAGAATAGCAAGTGAATGTATGAAACAAAATCATTGTTGCTGTAACAAAAAGTTTTACATAAAAGAACATAGTTTATGATTAATTATAAGAACCATACCTTATAAAATATTTTATTTACCTTAGTATTGGCCCAAGGAACAAACATTCCTAGTAAAAACAGAGATAGCAAGGCACCGTGTGTTATCCCACCTAAACTTATTGCCATCTGAAAAGGAATTTAATATTAATAAAGAGAATGATGTGAGGTATGCAAACACTTCATACATGTAAATGTTTTTTCTTATAGGTTAATTTTTTTTTCAAATCATTCAAAATTGAATGAAAAAATAAGACAAAATTAGAAAATAATAATTTTTAACATTTCAATATTTCATGGTATTTAGTTGTTCAAAATTATGAGAATAATTATATAAACCCAGTAGAATAACATTCTAGACAAAAAATTGCCTAAACTTTAAAATGAAAAAAATGTGTTTAAAATTCATAGTGAGATTCAGAGTATTTGATAGAGGGTATAATAGATCTGTTTCAACAGATTTAACAAATTTACTTTAGTTGTAAGTTTTAATATATGGTCAACAAAGTTTCTCTTTAAAAATTTGTTAAAATTATGAACAACAAAATCAATGAGATTCAACTGCACAATTCCTCATGCGATAATGGGCTATTGTGTTTCAACATTACAACTACATTAAAATGTACATTTTTAAGGCCTCTAGAGATTAACACACAAAAAAAGTGTAGACCCTAGGCTGTAGTACCACTATAGTTACTAACCTTTGATCTTAAATCAGGATGGCTGTTAGAGAAGTGTAGGCTATCCTTTTGTAAACTCAGATTATTGAAATGAACACAAAATCTTGCCGTTCACTGAGATAAACTTTGGACTTCTGTCCAAACAGAAGTATAAGTACTATGTATAAACAGAACTATGTATTTTTTTAAAGAGTTGTTTTACTTAGACTTAGCTCCTATGAACTTAATAATTAGCTGAATTTGGTTTAAGAGCTAAGATGATAGTAGTAGCATTGTCAAGAATAAATGTATGGACATAGAATGTAAGAGATGATTTTTTTTTTAAAGCAAACAGTTGGTTTGATCATGAAATTCTAACATATTTTTCCAACAATAGAACTACAGTGGAACCTCTCAAATCCGAACTAATTGGGGCTATAGCCTGTTCGGATTTGGAAAAGTTGGGATTTACCGAAAAAGTTCGGTTTTCTTTTTTCCTGTGTATTTTGCATTTGACAGAAGTGTGTTTTTTTATTAACAAATAATATTAGAGCATTCATTACATACTTTTGTATCAAAAATTGAACAGTTTTGCAGTGCTTCAAGTGAAAAATCTTTGGAACAACGCCATCACGTGAAAGTTTCTGTGAATGAAAAAGTTAACGAGGCTGTATTTTTATAGTTTACACAAGAGAGGCAGAAAGGAGTTCTGTTTGTGGCCCATTAATACAAGAAAAGGCATTACAGTTAAACAAATTAATGAACAGTGATTTGGAATTTACTGCTAGCAATAGATGGTAGAGAAGGCTCCATATTAGACAACTAACGGTAAGCAGGGGGGGGGGGAGTTATCACCTGATAATCTTCTTGCAAAAGAATATATAGATGAATTCACAGATTTGATTTTGTCTGAAAATTACCTCAGCCCAGCAAGTGTATAATGTGGACCAGACCAGATTGAATTTTAAAGCCCTTTCCACTAAAAGTCTTTCTTCTAAAGAGGAATCTTCTGCACCAGGCTTTAATATGAGCAAACAGCGTCTCACAGTTTTAGCCTGTAATAACGCCATGGGAACAAATAAGCTACCATTAATGGTGATTGGAAAATCCGCCAAGCCACGAGCCCTTATAAATATGAACTTGAATACTTTCCCTGTTCATTACAGAAATTAGTGTATTTCATGGATGACTGGTAATATTTTCAAGGAATAGTTCAAAAATAAATTTGTTCCTTCAGTAACAAAATTTAATGAAAAGATAGCCTGCTACCAAAATTCTATGTTAATGAAGTGATACAGTAGTACAGTACAGTTCAATCATGTTTTTACAGTGTTAATTTTATATATTACACATCTCAGTCCTGTTTTACATAAGTAGCAAACGTTCAGTACATAGGCACTACTTCATTAAATTTTAGATACTTTTTTATAATAATAAATAAAAACGTTTATTTGGTTTTCATTAAATAATGTTCGGATTTCACCGGGGTTCTGATTTGAGGGATTCTACTGTATTACAATACAAGTTTTAGGTATTATATAATTGAGGTTAAAAACATGTTAACATTTTTATGCATGCTCTAGATTATTGTTTGGCTTGGTTATTTTTAAAAACTGTATTTTATCAAATCTACACAATTAATTCATAATTTACCTGCAAGATGTCTCCGAGCCTTTCAACAACAAACACCATCAGGACACAGATAATGCCAATAATAAGCACAATAAGTTTCATGATGAGTGATGCTCTTGCATCTGAATGCTTATTTGAGGAAAACAAATACACAAAATCCTCATAGATAGTACCAGCAACTGTATTTAGTCCAGCTGACATCGTACTGCAAAATACAAAACTTCCACTTTATTTTACTCAATGTATTTTTGTGTGGGAATATATTACTGACAAAAATCAGTGAAGTAATAAATATTCTTGTACAATAGTAGAAACTAAATCCATAATGGCCTGTTAAAATTAATTTGTTTCCATTTTCTAATTTTTTTTTAGAGTATGATGGACATTCTTTTGTTGAGGAATAAAATCCTTCCTCAACAAATAAAACAGTATTTTTTATAAATATAAAAACTGCAGATTATGGATTCGTATTAAAGTAATAAACCTCATCTCTTGAAATGGATTTTCGGATAGAAAACGTAGAGTTTGATTGTAGAAACGTGAATTGTTCTGTGATCTGTCATTAATCTTTAAACACATCAAATTTTTATTAACAAAGTTTAAGTAAACATTATTTTTAAAACATTAGTCAGTGAAACTAACGACAAACCAGAACAACCAGGAATCTCTCATTGGGAGCATCTAATCGTTGAACAATTATTACTGGGCTTACATATAACAGTAGTATTAGTAGACTTAATAGATGGCAAGACTATTGGGCAAAAACTCGATTGTTTAATTTTCCATTTTTTTGAAGAGTCTATATTAAAATTTTGATGATACTGAGGTGTTTAAATTTTGCAAAAAAACACACATGCTAATGATCCTCAACCCATTCACAGCTCTACAAAATCAGATCCATATATGTTTTTTCCAATGAACAAAATCTTAAATATTTACTGTAGCCAGGGAACTATCTCTAGAAGACGAATTAATACTGTAGACAGATTGGTTATACTTTTTTAATACATAAATGATAAGAGCACAGATTCGGCCTAAAGCTTTAAATAACTATTTCATTAACAAGCATATTTTATTTTACTTTCTTATAGTTTGAAACATTTGTGGATATATATGTGTGTGTGTGTGTGTGTAAGTGTTCTGTCATGCAATGCATAACCAATGTAAACTTCTACATACACAGTATTGTTACCCACAACACATGTTTTGGTTCAACAGTGGTCTTTATAGTTTAAAAGACATGAATAAATATGGTGATCTGTTTGAAAACGTGTGTGATATTGTCAAACTTAGACGGGACCAAATTAAAAAGTGTGGCAACTAGAGGTACACTAAATATGTTTAGGTGCAAAGAGGGAATTGTTAAAATTCAAGAAGTTTCAAACTGCTACTCTAATGCCCCACTCTATTTTAATTGCATCATCCACCAACAAGTAAGTACAGTAAAGTTTAAAGTGGGACAGGTATGCGATTTCGTATTTTTAGTTGACATAACTCTTCATTTCAGTGTCTTGTACTTGAGACTATAGGGTTCTGGGAAATTTGTTTGTGACTTGTACTCCCAAGTGAAAGCATTTGAAAACATTAAAACTCCTCAAAGAACACATTGATGTCTTACAAGCCATGCCACAAGCCAATGATATATTGAAACAACAACATGGACTATAAAATTACTCAGATGTTCTGGAACACTTACCAAACTGAGAAAGTTAACATAAACAAAGAGAACAATAAGGACTAATTTTGACTAATATTTAGATATTATTAGAATGCATCAATATTAAAAAACAGCATTGCAAATATTGTAAACTCCTAATAATTTACATGCAGATAGTTCGATTTACAGCATATGTAGTCACAAAAGAAATGTTTGCGAATAACAAATTAATTCGTTTGTTTTGGTACTTCTTGCATAAATTGATGCAAATTATTAAGATTTGACTGCTGCAATGCATTGAATATTAATTTATAAAACATTGTTACAAATATAAGTAGGCCTATTTACAGCGAGAAAAACATTATCTATCAAATTGCAATTGAGAATGGCTATAAAAAGAAAACTGTTGATAAACTTAATTATAATATTTTAAAGAAACAAAATAATAATCTAATTTACAAAAATAGTGATGAAAATGTCATAAGGACTTCATTTATATTTTTTGGTAATGAAGTAAAAAATATCACAAAATTGTTTAAAGGTAGCAACATAAAATTCGCATATAATACTAATAATGAATATAATATAAATGAATATGAATAATAAATATAATGAATAATAATAATATTATTAATATGCATGAAAAAAACGGTGTATATAAATTAGAATGTGATTATTGTAATAAAGTTTATATAGGACAAACTAAGAAAAAACTTAAAGATAGATATAAAGAGCATTTTAATGCATATAAAAAGCCAGAAATTTATAAATCAAATTTTGCTAGTCATTGTATTAATAATAATCACTTATTTGCTAATATAGATAATATGATACTTGTAAAAGAAATTAACAAAGGTCTGAGAATGAATATTTATGAAGCTTTAGAAATACATAAATATAATAATAATAATGAGTTGATAAATGAACAAATACAAGTAAAATCTAAATTTGATAATATATTCAGTGTTTGTAATGTTAGGGCAGCAAAATAAAAAATTTTTAACAACATTGTAACTGATTTGGCATAGCTATTTATTTGATCTAATTTGCACGTATGTTAATTTTAATTGTTTAATATTCCTGATGATGTTGGTACTGTTAGCCAACGAAAAGCTTTGAATTGTAAATTCAATTATAATTCTTGTATTTGTATTTTGACTTATGTTCTTTATATATATATATATATATATATATATATATATATATATATATATATATATATATATATAATAAATAAAAAATATTTCAAAAACAAGAATACTTTTAATGAATATATTTATTCAAAAGTATTAAAAGTATTCTTGTTTTTGAAATATTTTTTTATTTATTAACTATATTACAAGAAAACATATCACCATATTTATTATATATATATATATATATATATATATATATATATATATATATATA
Source organism: Prosapia bicincta (assembly GCA_036971475.1). Classification (NCBI taxonomy): domain Eukaryota; kingdom Metazoa; phylum Arthropoda; class Insecta; order Hemiptera; family Cercopidae; genus Prosapia; species Prosapia bicincta. The sequence goes on along the minus strand of JBAIZL010000005.1, from coordinate 104,023,101 downwards.
TATATATATATATATATTGTTTGGCAATGATAACCACAATTGGTTTTTCACCAGGAATATATATATATATATATATATATATATATATATATATATATATATATATATATATATATATATATACGTATTGAATTCTCTCTTATTGAATTCATTAACACTTGTAGTTGTTAGGCTGTTCATATTAATGGTTTTTAAATAAGTGAAACCATTATATCTATCATGCACATATAATATTTTAAAGTCTGTTAAAAGAATCACAGTACCAACCTAAGAGCTGTGCTAACAACACCCGAAATAAAAAGACCATTTATTCCAGGAAATCTTCCAGCAACGTCCATTACAAAATATGGTAGCAATTGGCCTGATTTTTTGATGACCTAATAGAATATTTTAAAAAAATATTAAGACTGTTCTTCAAAAGTTTAGTAAGCCTCATAATATGGTTAATATGTTATACTGAACTTATTATCAAAACACAGAACATGACTAAAAATTGTCAGTTATTACTAAAACTAACATTTAAAATTTTGTGTATATATATCAGACATATTCTAACAGAAACTATTATACTCTATACATTATTATATAATCCATATTTAAAGAAAACTTTTAAAATATTTACAATTAAAACTGACAAATTGTTTTTCGTCTGCAATTTTATTGTTTTTTTAAAATTGTATTTTACACAACTTTTCTAGAGCCATGCACACAGACAACTATTTACTATATTCTGTTCTGTTTAAAAATGGATATATACAAATTTTTGTAGTCAAAATAAAATTTTAAAATTCATTTGTGTTATTTGAAAATAAAATAAAATTAATATAATGAAGTAATTTTTTAACTTACTTTAAAATTTAACTTTTTGCTAATAGCAAGTACAAATACTTTATAAAACATATAATGAATTTTAAAAAAAAAGAATTTAATATATATGTGAAAAATATTTCATTTATAGATTAAATAGAAAAAATAGAAAATTAGTTCAGTTTCGAAAACTAAATTAATTGGGTTTTAACAATTTTCAGACACAACTGATTTATGGTTGGAGACTTAATCTGATGTCCTTCCTGGTTATTGGTAAGTATTAATATAATCAAAATCTGAAAAATGTCCCTATTTTAGTATTTTATTTCTTAGTTCTTGAATATTTTTGAAGTTGGAAACTAAAATCAATAAGAGTAGGTAATAGTTTGTCAAGAGGTCAGGTGTAACATAACTTGATTATGTTAATTTATCAAAATTGCTAATGATGAAAATTTTGTAAAATTTTAATTAAAAAAATACATTCAAATTTTAAAAATAGCATGAGAAAAATTATAATAAAAGATTTATTTGTATGAAATTTATATTTAGAAATTTTAATAGAGTATACATATATCTTGAATATTGAAAAATATATTTACTTCTGATGATATACAATAAAACTTTTGTTTTGATATTTATTTAGATATTTTAAAAGTTATATTTCAATTTAAGAAAGTTAAACTTCTAAAATGGTTAGATCAATTACAAACTGCTAAACTCATGAGAATACTGATTAAAAAAGATATTTTTTTTCATTGTATTGCTTTAAACTTGCAGTATTTATACGAGTAATAATCGCGCAAGAAAATAATATTGCAACTGAAAACATAATCTTTGTTTTACAAAAATCTTCAGTTTATCAAGTTCTATGTTGTAGAGAGAAATTGTTTTTTTTTTCAAAATTAATTTTTTGATTCCTTTTCTAATTTACAGATTGCTCTATATAACAAGATATAATTTGAAGATATGTGATCAAACAATAGAATTAGTAATAACGTCTTACCCTAGTGGCTATAGGGTCACATCCATGGTATTTTGCATAGATAATTAGGCCTACAGCAACAGTCAGTGTTTTTATGACAATAATACCAACTGCAAACCATATCATGGCCCTGAAAAACATATTTCATTAATAAATTTTACAAAGTAATAATTTACAAAGGTAAAATAAAATCTCTGTAAAAAGTTGTTAATGTGTACAGCTCATAATTAAAAATGTAGCACAGTTTGGGACATTATATCATCACATAACACCTTAAACTGTTTGTTATATATTATATTATATATATATATATATATATATATATATATATATATATATATATATATATATATATATATATATATATATATAATACCTCGACTAATGCTACACCGTCTTACGGGATTCCCAAGTTACGCAGTTTTAAATCATGCTGTCCGAGTTACGGAGAAACTGGTCTATTCTGTAAGAAAATGCTTGTACAAACTTTTATAGCCGATGAAGAGAAAATATTTTCAGGTTTTAAGGCCGCCAAAGACCAATTGACAATAACATTTGGTGCAAATACAGCTGTTGGCTGTAAGTTGCAATCTCTCATAGTTTATTGCTCAGAAACCCTGAGGACATTGAAAAATATTTCTTTTTTTTTGAGGACTGGTTTGGTCATCATTTCATACCTCAAGTCAAACATAATTGTCGGTCTAAACAAATTCCTTTAAAAGTAATTCCTATTAAATGACCGGCCCATCCTCCTACTACTTTAACTAATGTCGATATACGCCTAAAAGTGATATTTTTGCCACCAAACACAAATAATTTGTTTCAACAGATAGATCAAGGAGTCATCAAAACATTTAAAGCTTATTACACAAGAAGATCATTTGCGTATCTGCATGAAGCTATGAACCAGAACAACGAGCTATCTGTTGAAGATTTCTGGAAACAATTTAATGTTGTAAATGCTTTGAGAATCATTGGACAATCTTGGAATGAAATTTCACAAAAAAACTTTGGATGGGGTTTGGAAAAAAGTGTGTATTTTTTTTCGCCACTGAAACTCAAGCGGCAACAGTACCAGAGTCTGATGAAAATGCTGATGTGATTGAAGAAGTTGTCGGTTTTGCCAGACAACTAAATTTAAATGTGGATAATGATGACGTTCAAAAACTGCTGGATTTACACAACCAGGAGGTGACAATTAATTGATAAGCTCATTGAAATGCGAGCACAAGAGCAAGACCTTAAAAACGCAGATTCCTTAGACACAGTTGATGTAGAAGATGAAATGACAGTTGAAAACTTGACAAAAGGCCATAGTTTAATTGAGCAAGGTTTACAAATTTTGGAAATCATCAACTCCAATAATGAGTGTATTTCTGCCACAAAACAACAACAAAAAATTAGCGAGTTACGAGGAAATTCTGCATAAGAGGAAAATATGTCAATTCTCCAAATGAATTTACTAGATTTTATGAAGCCTTCTATGTCAAAATAATTTCTTTTTACTTACTTCTTTGCAATATATATGTATATAATATAATTTTTTTGTTGTATTATGTATTTAAGATTTAAATACATACACATTTTTTTAAAATCATTAGTTTATTTAATCTTTGGTCCCAATTAAAAATGGTTCCTATGCCTACTTACGCGAATTCGACTTACATGGTTACACAGTTATTGCTCGGTCCCACCTAACGTGTAAGTACAGTGTATTACTGTATATATATATATATATATATATATATATATATATATATATATATATATATATAAACAGGAATTTTTTGTCTCAATTGGCAAAGGAAATATTCCAAGAGTCATGCAATCACATATAGATTTTTACAGTATTCTAAGAAATATAAAATTATGAATTTGCAATCTACTCAGATTGTTGTTAGTAACCAACCACCAACCTGTCCCAAAAGATAATGGGACACTATTGGTTTTTAGACACCACTGTTATTATCTAGAAAACTCTCCCCATTTGATTGGAAGAAAAAAAGGTCACCAAAATCACATACAGTGTTTTACTTTATTTGCAAAACAAATTCAGTTACACCTTCAGTGAAACAAAAAATTGAAAACAATGATTCTAAAAAAAGTAAGTTTATAAAATATTAAACAAATTATTTATTTGATTTTATAAATAACAGTCCAAAATACTTTATACAATTTGCAGGTGTTGAGTTGTACATCTTGAGATTTTTTATATAAATTATTACTTTTGGTATTACTTAACATAATGTTTATAATATTTTTTAATCGTAACTATTTGTAAAAGCTATGTTGAAAATTCTTCTTTTAGAAAATTATTGTTCATTCTTCCAAAGGATACATCATCAATTTTTTATTGTAAATTAGAGTTCTTTTCAATTTAAGCAAGTTTTGAAAGGTTAAGACTGAAATTGATCCTTCATTTTCATAAGTAGAGACACATGGAGTATGTCATGTAATAGTGAACATTAGGATAGGAGGATTGGCTGCAATAGTCTGAAGTAGCACAACGATTGTTCCCTTTCTACTTTAATTTTGTTTCAATTTTTGATGCCAAATAAATAATCAGTTTAAATAATTGATGAGCTTAGACAAGCTTGGTAGTAGAGGTGAAGTTTTTGAAAACATTTGAAATTAGACTGATTAGCATTATTTTCAGAAATACATCAAAACCTTTCAATAAAACATTTTCTTTCTGAAGCAATCCACAATACCAGAAATAAAATTATCCTTGTAAGAAAGCAGGTATGATTACTAAAGTGTTTTCAGGGTTGTTATGAGGACGGTTTTTTTATAGTGAATTCAATAAAGAACAATGATTGCAACATGAAAGTTATCTTTAGTTGAAGACTCTAGCTACTTGAAAAGGCCAATAAACATTTCAACAATTTCAGGTTATTCATTGATATAGTAGGATATTTAGAGCTAGGCAAGAGTTTTTGGGAAGGAGAGTTTAGGAATATTTAGTTCAATGTCAGGGTAATTATGATAACCAACCAGGTTTTTTAGCTGTGTAATTCACACTTACTTTTTTGCTGCTGCTTCTGAAGGAAGGGAAATGAACCTCTGCACAGTTCCTGCATGTACTGCAATGTAAGACAACCAAGAGATTATGGATCCTGCTGTCACTGTCCAAAATGTGTTGCGAGCAAAAGGGTCTGGGTCCATACTGTGAATTTAACATTAAAATAATTGATGGTCATATATGAAATGACTTAACTACTTAACATAATAAACTTATTAAACCTCTTATAAGGTTGTATTGTTGCTATTTTTTTAAATTCTCAAACAGGACATCTGGTTGTTTAAAAAATAGTTTTTTTAGATTGGATTTTTTATATCTATTCTAGTGATACATTTTCTATTATAGTATTAAAGGAAAAAACTATTAGCACACTATTTAAATAGTATTTATATGTGGACTATGAGATACTTTAAACTACAGAAAATGTAAGACCCTTACATAGTTTACCAAACATTTTGTACAAACATGACTCTCTCTGAAAAATATTTGATTTCCTGACTTCTGGGGATTCACTAGGATTTTTCTATCCTTGAAACAATATCTAGTGTAACTGGGAAACATCCCGGCAAGCTGGCCTGAGCAACCGGGCGGGTCCACAGGTGGCGGATAGTGGGACGGCCTACAGAAATGTAGGTTACCTGTGAATAAGGATTCCGGAAGGTTTCTGAATATGCAGGCCTGGACCAAGGCTATGGTTCAAAGGTGAGGAATTATCCCTCCTCGTCAGTCAACCGGTTGGGCTTGGTAGAAATAACCGAGTGCTCTGACCGGGGAGACTGGGGTAGTTGGGAATTAAGTCCTCACAATGCTACTCTCACCTCCCGGGTGAACCAAGGGCAATGCGACAGTGAAGTAGGGGCGGGAAACTGCCCAAACGACACAGTTGTAAAAAAGAGAGTAAAGCAGGCTGTTCATCTGAGCAGTTAATAATGTCCTGAACTTGGGGTGTGCTTCAAGGTCAGTGACTGAATACCCAATCCAAGGTGGAAGGCATCGTGCCGAAGGATGAATGGCTGCAGGGTATAAAATGCAGTCCCAAACGATCCCCTTGAGGAACCAGACAAAACCTCATTGTATGTTGTCTTGCCAGGGCAGTGGGGGCTCTGCTCTGGTCGACCGTTATTTCCCCCATACTCGTGGGACTTTAATGGACCAAGTAAGTATAAGAATTAATTTCGAGACTGCACAGACAGTGGGAGCCAATGAGACGGCAAACCGTGAGTCTGTAGCAGATGTGTCAACGGCAACCATCACTGGGGGTGCGGGGGCGGCTGTCAAGCTGCCGACTGCAGAAACCGGTGAAGTGGCTGTAGAGTTGAGCATGATGTCTAGTCCTGGGGCTGCTCTGCGGACCCAGGCGACTGCAAATTAAGCAGAACAATGATCAAGATCCTCCAAGTCAACCTACAGCATAGCAGGGCGGCGAGTGCTGTCGTGTGTAGGATGCTGGACAGGGGAGAGGTGGACTTGGTGCTCATCCAGGAACCATGGATTTCTGGAGGAAAAATATGCGGGCTGGCGACATCTGGAGGTAAGTTGTTGTATGATAAGGACTCCGGTGTTCCCAGGACGTGTATCCTGGTTAGGAGGGGGTTGTGTGCTTTTGTACTAACGAACTTCTGTTGCAGGGATTTGTTAGCAGTGACGGTGGAGCTGCGGGCGGAGGGGGGGATGAAGAGGCTGAACCTGGCCACGGCATATCTCCCCTTTGACTGCGCGGGGGCTCTGCCAACACAAGAGCTGAGGAGCCTGGTCGAGCACTGCGAGGCTGTGGATGAGGAGCTGCTGGTGGGGATGGATGCTAACTCCCATCACACTTCGTGGGGTAGTACAGGTACAAACACCAGAGGTGAGGAACTTTTAGCTTATCTTAGCTCTAAGAATCTACTAGTCCTAAATCAGAGGGAAGAGCCGACGTTTGTCACTAGGGCCAGACAGGAGGTCCTGGACATTACGGTGGCATCGAACCAGATGGCTAGGTGTGTACTAAATTGGCATGTGTCGGATGAACCATCTTCTTCTGATCACAGACATATTAGGTATGATATCTCTCTAAATCCAGCCATGCTTCGCCCAACCAGGGATCCAAGAAGAACAGACTGGGACTCCTACAGGAGGGACCTGGGTGTTCGGATTGAGGAGGCTGGATTGGAGTATGGTGGGAGGAGAGAGCTAGAAGACTCTGCCACATTGGTTGGCGAGGCTATAATAGAATCCTTTACCGATAACTGCCCTCTCAGTGAGGGGAGGAAAGTAGGGGATCCGTCATGGTGGAACAAGAAGCTAGCCAAACTTCGGAAGACCACCAGGAGACTCTTTAATAGAGCAAAAAAGAACGGGGAGTGGGACCTGTATAGGAAAACACTAACCGAATACAACAGGGCAATTAGAGAAGCGCGCAGGAAGTCCTGGAAGGAGTTTTGTCATGAGATTGACAAAACTCGGGAAGGGGCACGACTGTATAAAGTGCTCTCTAAGGACCCAGTTAACCCGGTGGGGATGCTAAGAACCCCACTGGGAAATATAACAAAAACGGCAGGGGAAACTGTGGAAGAATTAATCAGGACACATTTCCCTTCCAGTACCCTGAGGAAACTTGGGGGAGCAGACACTGAACCGGTTACCAAACTCTCCACAAGACGTGGTAAGAGGGAGGACTGGGAAGTGGCAAGGAGGATAGTAACTCCACAAAGGGTAAGATGGGCTATTGGCACTTTTAAACCCTACAAATCTCCAGGTCCAGATGGGATCTATCCTGTGCTGCTGCAGCAGGGAATGGATATGCTGGTGCTGGTACTTACTAAATTATACAGGCTAAGCATTGCTCTAGGGCATGTGCCGGCAGCCTGGAAATCTAGTAAGGTGGTCTTTATACCTAAGCCCACCGGTAACCAATCGGAAGGGAAAGGATACAGACCTATCACACTCATGTCCTTTGTTCTCAAGGGACTTGAAAAACTGGTTGATAGGCATATTAGGGGGGGTGCTTTGGCTATCAAACCACTGCATTGGAACCAGTATGCTTACCAACCGGGGAAATCTTGCGAGGGAGCTCTCCATCAAGTGGTTGGTAGGATTGAGCAAATGATCGCTAAGAAAGGTTGTGCCATAGGTGCCTTCCTCGACATTGAAGGGGCTTTCAATAACCCCTCAGTGGAGACGATGGTAAGTGGTGCAAGACGTCATGGAGTGGATGCGACCACTTGTGGTTGGATAAGTTCCATGTTAACAAACAGAAGCATTTCTGTAGAGGTGGCAGGGGAGGTCAGAAGGGCGGAGACAAGTCTGGGCTGCGCACAGGGGGGGGGGTTCTCTCTCCTCTGTTGTGGTGCCTAGTGGTTGACAACCTTATTGAACTCCTGAATGAACAGGGGTACTTCTGTCTAGGATATGCGGACGACATAGTTGTCCTGATCCTGGGCAGATTCCCTGATACAGTCCTTGAGGTAATCAGGAATCCTCTACGACTGATTGAAGAGTGGTGTAAAAAGGAGCACCTTAGGGTAAATCCAAAAAAGACTGCTCTCATTAACTTCACCAGACAGCGAAAAGATCTGACGACCAGGATGCCCCGCTTGTTTGGTGAATACCTTGAGTTTGTGGGGGAGGTGAAGTACCTGGGAGTTACTCTGGACAGGAAACTCACCTGGAATCCACATCTTGAGAGGACAGTTAACAGGGCCAAAAGGGCACTGATGACTGTGAGAAGAATGGTGGGTAAGAAATGGGGACTGAAGCCATCAACGATGCACTGGATGTATCTGAGGGTGATAAGACCTATGATTACCTATGGAGCTCTGGTGTGGTGGACAAAGGCCAACCAGGCACAGACAAGAGCTAAACTGAGCTCTATCCAGAGATTGGCCTGTCTGTGCACACTGGGAGCGATGTCAACTACACCAGGTGCAGCAATGGAAGTAATGCTTAACCTCCCTCCCCTTGAGCTTGTCCTTAGGGGAGAGGCGAGGCTAGCGGCATGGAGATTGCGCAACTCGAGCAACTGGGCTAACCTCCCAGATGTCTCGGGACATATGAGTATCGAGTGCTTGGTCAAAGAACCCGTCTTGGAAATGGGCAGCGACCACATTACTCGAATGTTTGCACCTGACCAGGTCCACCAAACTGTGATGGAATGGTCAGGGACATTAACATCGGGAGCTCAGATCTGGTACACAGATGGCTCCAAGATGGACTTCGGCACTGGAGCGGGGGTGTATTGTAAAAACCCAAGGGTAGAACTAGTTTTTTCCTTGGGGAGGCATACCTCTGTCTTTCAGGCCGAAGTATATGCTATAAATGCCTGTCTGGGAGAGATAGCGAGAAGGGAAACACATGGGGCCCGGATTGCTATTTTCTCCGACAGTCAGGCAGCAATTAAGGCACTAAACGGACACGTGGTCACCTCGGCCATAGTCAGGGAGTGCCTAATTAACCTACAAGCTCTGGCAAGGCACAATCAAGTCAAGATTGGTTGGGTGCCAGGGCATAGGGGAATACTTGGAAATGAAGCCGCAGATGCGCTGGCCAGGGAGGGGTCCTCGACTCCCCTGATTGGACCGGAACCTGCGGTGGGTATTTCCAAATCCATGGTCAGGATGACAGTGCGAAGGTGGATGGCTGAAAGACACTGTGAGCACTGGATCAGGGCCGAAGGGATGAGACACAGTAAGCTAACCCTTAGGAGACCTTCCTTGGGGCTGCAGAAGAGTCTCATCTATCTGTCTAGGCAGGAATTAAGGATAGCCACAGGACTACTCACGGGACACTGTGGACTAAGGAAACATTTGCATAAAATGGGTATCTACAAGGATGAACCAGTGTGCAGATTGTGCGGGCAGGAACAGGAGACTGCCACACACATCATTTACAGATGTGGAGTACTTGCTGAGAGGCGCTTCAACCTCTTTGGTGATGGAACGGCTTTGGTGGATGCTGAAGGTAAAACTCTAGTCAGGAAACTCCTAAACCTGGTAAGAGGGAAGGGGTTATTTGACTAGATCAGGGAGGTAAGTACAATATACCTTAAGGTAGCAGTGCTTCGGGCAATTCAAACCCGCTCCCAAGTTAAAAAAAAAAAAAAAAAAAAAACTGGGAAACATCCACTAATTATAAATTACAAAAAATCAGTATAGTGTTTGTAAGTTCCAGCCTCATAATTAAAAAGATACATTTTATAAACAAAATCGTCATACATACTTAAATAATTCAAGGCGGTGACCTTCTAAATTAGCCTTAAAAACTTCGGATATTCCTCCAACGCTGATACATCCTAATATTATGATGAATATTACTGAAGCAAGAGTAAACAAACTTTGTAATGCATCTGTCCAGACAACTGCTTTTAATCCACCCTATAATATAATGACAATGGTTGAATTTATAATTTCATGAAAAAATTTAATTTTTAATAAATTAATTCTAATTTTAAAATAATTTGTTACTATCTATTAGAAGCAAATATTTTCTAGTTATAAAAAAAATTATTGAATATATAACTAACATCAGTTTCAGTTATAATTAATTATATAACTTCAGTTGGCGCTTTCTAAGTTTGAACTACATTTATTTATTTTCCCATGCTTAAATATTAATTGTGTTTTTTTTTGTTAGTGTTTCCAGTAGGCAATGTTACTTCTAATACCATTGGTTCCATTGGTGGAATCCCAATGTAACATAGATCTAACAATTTAATTTACATAAAACTCTGATTTATATTGGAAAGAAATAAGTTACATTTATTACTTGAGGTTTTTATTTAATAATATTTTTGAAATGGTTTTATATTTCACAGATGTTCCTTGTTTAGACTGCAAGTGTATATATATATATAGATTTTTTGGACTAGGAGACTGACAGACTTACCTTGGTAAGAGTCCACTCTGTAGTCTTGAAATAGAAACACATAAAAGCACTTAAACAATGATATATTTCAACCACACAGTGGTCTTTGTCAATCGAAGAGAAAACACAAAAAGAAATATGAGAGAATGAAATAAAATAAATCCTAAATAAACAAATAAATAAATAAATGATTTATTTTATTTCATTCTCTCATATTTCTTTTTGTGTTTTCTCTTCGATTGACAAAGACCACTGTGTGGTTGAAATATATCATTGTTTAAGTGCTTTTATGTGTTTCTATTTCAAGACTACAGAGTGGTCTCTTAACAAGGTAAGTCTGTCAGTCTCCTAGTCCAAAAAATCTAAATAATCTTTACCAACCAAAACTAACCTATATATATATATATATATATATATATATATATATATATATATATGTGTGTGTGTGTGTGTGTGTGTGTGTATGTGTGTGTGTGTGTGTGTGTGTGTGTGTGTGTGTGTGTGTGTGTGTGTGTGTGTGTGTGTGTGTGTGTGTGTGTGTGTGCTGTATTCTTCACGTATTCCTTCAAAATGGAAAAATATGATGAATAGTTAATATCCAAAGTACAACTGTTCATTTTGCAGTGCATAAAATTGAAGTTTCGATGTTTCACTAGAATCTGATCTAACATTGACGAGGTTAACCCAACAACAGTTTCGCTGTTGTTGGGTTCACCTCGTGAATGCTAGATGAGATTCTAACAAAACCGAACTGCAATTTTATGCACTGCTAAATGAACAGATGTAATAGATTAACTATTCAACATATACAGTATATATATATTTATATAAGCCTCCTACACAATTAAATGCTATTATTTTTAACTGAAATATCAGTTAATAGTTAAAAATAAATTAGATTCTTTGCCCATAAATAATTTAAAGAAGAAAATACAAACCAGCATAGTGTAAAAGATACAGATGCCACAGACTAGAGGTGCTAACTTGTGAATCCCTATACCAGTTACTGAAAATAAATTAAATTCATATAGTTAAGAATTTAAATATGTTTAGTTAAGTAAATAGAAAAGATGTATATTTATTATCTAATTAAAATGTAGAAACCTTATTCTATCAAAAGATACAATTATGTTAAAATTTAGTTTCTAAATTTATTATTTTACATGAGAAGGAAAACATGTAAGATGCTACTACATGTCTAATTTAATATTAAAATGTAATATTGTTAAACTTTGATTTGTAACAATTTAAATAAACAATAATTTCTTTTTAGGTTAAAAAACAAGGTAATAAAAATGGATTTACCTATTATATCCGGATCAATGTGGTGAGAGCCAAATCCGGACAATGAAAAATCCGATTATGGGAGGGGTTATATAATGATGTAAGTGTGTATCTCAGAATCACAACCATTCTAATTGGAAGTAGATGTATGATTGTTTTAAATATTTAATTTACACTTATTGAAGATTGTAATTATATTTTAATTGCAATATAGAAATCTATTTACAATTTAGTTAGATGTTTTTTTGTACAGTTCCTTAATCCACTGCGGTTTACGTGGGAGTCCAGCAAGTCACAACAATTTATTAGTAGCAGGTATAAAGACCAGCATAGCTAATTGTAAATGTTGTCATTGTTTGATTGATATGTTTGCTTTAAGAGAGTGTGTGACATACTCTTGCTTTTCTGATTTTTGTCTGTGTGAGAGATATGAGATGTCTGTGCTGTATAAAGGATAATTTTCGACTCTTGAAACTTACACGATAAATAAAGAAAGATAATATAGCCCATTGACTTTCTGTCGGACATCTAAACATAATAGAGTGCTTCAGCAGTCTTTAAATTAACTGGAATGAGAAGCTCAGTATACGTTTTACTCGGTGTTGGTCAGTAGTTGAATGATAAGGTCACTCAAACACAACTGATTTAGGTGGGTAATACGCCAATCTGTAGAACACTAGTGAACTTAATGATACAGAGACTCAAAAAACAACCGGCTTGGTCGAGGAAACACAAAAACCCAACTGCTGGCGCCAGAGACTGACCCGACGGCAGGGTCTTTGCAGATTAAAGACGCTTACTTTATTATCATATTTTGCCCAGATATCGGAGGTTCCGGATATGAGAGAGCCATATATGGTAGGTTTTACCGTATATACATACATATGTAGGCCTATAAATAAATCGTGATATTTAACGTTGTCCATTATTTTTCTGTTGCACTGACTTTATGAGGTTGTTATTATTATTACTTGTAAATAATTTTTTCCACCCCAAGGCACCTTTTGGTCGACAATGGTCAGGTGACCGAAAGGTGCCTCATCACATAAGGTAAAATTATTGCACTTAGTGGTGGAAAAATTATTTACAAGTAATAATAATAACTTCATATATATATATATATATATATATATATATATATATATATATATATATATATATATATAAAGTATTTTATCTCTTGAACTGGTACAAAATATTTACTTTCTGTGTGTCTTAAGTAAAAACTGTAGAGTGGGTAGTTCTGTTGAAAATAATTCCTTTTAATATATTATCTACTATTTAATCTTACCTATATTTTACTAAAATAACAGTGATCTGAAATGGAAATTTTATTAGAATGAATTAAAAAAATATCTACAAACATTACAAAAATATATTAAAAGAATCTTTTAATCATGTAAATGATATAAATATATTTCAAACAATGCAGGATTAGATAAATATACACTGGTCTCCAACTTTGATAATATAAGTATTTTATTAGAACAAGTTCTCAGCAACATGTTTCCTGATTAAAGAATTTGAGAAATTGGGTACCAGTGTATATTCCTTAATACCTTAATTTATATTAACCGTCTACAGTTTATATTTAAATATATATTCTAAAATAAAATAAGATTTCTAAATATTTTTTTTTCTTTATTAAACTTACTGAAGTACATATAGATTTTGGTTTGTCCCTATATTTACCTTGATTAAATGCCAGTGAGGGAACATAAATAACAACTGGAATGTAAACTATCTGAAATAAAATAAGTTCAAGTTTATAAATATATAACATGTTTACACTTAAAATTTTAACAAATTCTTCTACCTATTTTCTTAAGCTTACTGATTTGATATTTTATGAGGGTTCCCTACTAAAATTAAATAATTAGATGTATTGTGTATGACGGCATCAGTGGTTGTTGGTTTTCTTTATATTTTAAAATTGTGTTTGTTGTTGAGTTTGGCGATTGTAAGGTCAAGGTAATTTATTTTATTGTTGTTTTCTAATTTGAGGGTAAATGTTAGGTTTTGGTGTTTGGGTTTGATGTATTTGTTTGTCTTGTCATTTGATGCTATTGTATAATAATAAAATGTCATCTACATATATATGATAGTATATTATTTTATCTGTATGTTTGTTGTTCTGAAAAATGTATTGTTATTTGATGTGGTAGAGGAATAGTTCACTAGGATACCAGAGATAGGGATAGCCATTGGCAGGCCATCATTTTGTGTGTAGAATTTGTGTTAAAATGTGAAGTAATTTTGTGTTGTTATGTAAGTCTAATTGATGTATTGTTTCAAAAGATTAACTCATTTAAGATTGGTTAGTTCAGAAAACTTAAAATGTATTCATGGCAATAAAAATTGTGAAGTTTTAAAGCAAACACAGATTACACATTTCTGATGGCTAAGGGTATAAATGAGGTACGATAGGTTTTAAAGATAATAAGATAAAGATGAATTTTTGCTACCAATAAATTATAGAGTGAAGTCATGAATCAGTCTTTTCCTGGTGTAAATCAGTTTTCTACAGTACATTTGATTCTAACAGGATCATTAGAAAATGTCTATCTGCTACACACAGGAATTTTGGAAATCTTGTATAAAATGTTTTTTATTTAGTTTCAAAAGAGTTAAAAAATAATGATAATGAAAAATTTAGAGAAGAACATAATTATAGACTTACCAACGAAAATGCAAATATAAAGGACCCCAACATTCTAACTTTGTGGTTGTATCTCATTTCTAAATACTGAAACAAATTCATAAATTAATTGGTACTTATTTTGAATAATAATTCATTATATTTAAACAAGTAAATCTAAAGCTACTATTTAATATTAATTAAGTAAACAATAATTTCTTTTAAAAAAATGTATCATATTCTTTATTTTAAGAATAAAATACTTTGATATACAGAATTGAAATCTCTATGATAAATGATAATTTTCTCTAAACACTTTTAAATGTTATAACTTACCTATATTAGCACTTACTTTGCTTGTTGAGGATGGCCGTACGGGAGATGTGTCCCTTAGCAAACTCTTTTTTTAACTGAGTTACGGTCTGAGTTGACAAAGGGACACATCTCCCAAAACGGCCGTCCTCAACAAGCAAAGTAAGTGCTACTATAGGCAAGTTTAAAACATTTAAAAGTGTTTAGTGATTACTAGTAGCTCACGTGAAAATGGAATCAACAAATGATAATTTTCTACTTTTCTGCTAGGATATATATTCTTATTTAGAGTATCATAATTACCTGCCATTCCCGGCATCGTCACACTCCCTGTTGACTAGTTTCGGAGGACCTCCATCTGTCAGGACTTTTTATGAACTTAAAAGGAGTTCATAAAAAGTTCTGTCAGATGGAGATCTTCTGAAACGTGTCAACGAGGAGTATGACAATGCTGGGAATGGCAGGTAATTATGATACTCTAAATAACTCTATGATAAACTTTTACAAAAGATCTGATCACTATTTAATTTCTTAGTAATTTACACTGCTTTGCTTTTGGTTATAAATGACTAACTACAAAGACTTTAGTGGTCTGAGCTTACAAACAATTTGGAGAATGATCCTTTTCATGACTAAACTTATGTATTAATTATGCATTTATTTGTGTCATTTATTCTAAAGTTTGGTATAATTTGTGAAAATATACCAATAAATAATATTTGTTAATTGATTACACTTGCCAAAAAACGAATACTTTTTGATGTTTTCCAACAAGACTTGTCAGTAACTCTCAGCATTAAACAATGCACTGATTATTGGGAGACACGTCTATTCAAAAACATCAGAAAGTTGTGGCATTTTGCCAAGTGTAATCAATAAGTAAATATTACTAAACCTTCCATGAGATGAACAATCCTGCAAGTTTCAATAGTAAAATTTGCAGTTGTTGTGTTGTACATCATGAGGGTTTTTGTATATTTACACTTTTTTGTATTAACTTGGCAAAAAACCACTACTTACTTATTTATTTAGCAGACGCGTTTTGCGCTAGGTCAGCACATTAATCAATGCTATGAAATACTGACATGAGATACAGAAAACTATAAGATATATAAACACCATAAATACTATCCACAACACATTCTAAATGACAAACACACTCCCAATCAAATACTATATTTGAGCACATAATCAACTACTACTCTATGAACAATAACATACCACAGAACAGAAATACACCACAGACACACACCAACACAACTCACCTCAGCAATAGTCTTGTCAGTATTTCACAGCACTGATTAATGCGCTGACCTAGCACAAAACGCGTCTGCTGAATAAATCAGTAAGTAGTGTTTTTTTTGCCAAGTTAATACAATAAAGTGTAATTCAATAAAATTTGTGAAAACAAAATAATTAAAATTATCAAGTAAAATGCAATCTTATTAATAAACCTGACAAATCAATTGGGAACATCAAAAACAGCTTGTCTCTGTACGTTTCTTTAAAGTAAGTACTTTAATAGCTCTACGTTGATCAAGTAATAATTTTACTAAGTTTACAGGATTATAAACTTTTTAAAATTTCTCGAAGTTATAACCCAACCTCAACCCTAACCTAATCTCAGCCCAACCTGAGAAGTCAAAATAAATATATAGAGAGAGTGATACAAAATTATTGTCTCAATTTCAAAATTCAAACTAATGATAAATAATTTACTAAAGTAAACTACATTTTATAATTTTACATTCTGTAATATGACGCTTTCTGGCTGGATAACTTTGCTTTATTTAAACCCATATCACATTTGAAGTAGTTGCTTTATTAAGTTCACTCCAATTGTGTTATGGTTAAGCATGTTAACTAGAGATGTTGGTAGAAGTGGCGCATAAGCTGCACCTTTTACATTCTAACCAGAACAAGAAAAGTCAACTTGCATGGGGACAGAACTTGGAGTTCAGAACTGAAGAACTGCTTCTTCAATTCTAATCTATTAATCAAATTCAGTTTGATAGGGTTTTATTCAGAAATCTATAAGTTTTTAAAAGGTTGCATTTCATCTTGCTCAAGAATAAGTCTTCTGAATTTAAATTTTTATGAAGTAAAACTAACTTTCAAGGATGTACAAATAAATTGCCTCAGTAACCATCATTCCATGAAAATATATTTTATCAAATACAGAGTTTTTGAAAAACAAATGCACCAATTAGAAAAATTCAATTCTACAGAATTTTAAGTAAACATGAAATTAAATCTACAATTAAAGCATTTTGAGTTTGTAATTTACATGTTTAATAACATTTACAGCGATAAAAGTTTTTATAACATCTATCTCTACATTTAAAGTTATATATCATGTCAGTGATTATGTATAAACTGAAATAATTGTGAGTTAGAACATCAGAGCAACCAAAATCAACTATTAAGTGTATCAGAAGTTCTTCAAAACTAAAGTGTGTAGTAGTTAAATGACAGCCAAAAGATTGAACCTTTCTTTTTTACTGAAAAAAAAAATCAAACTATAAACATGCAACAGTTGTACGCCTTCCAGCAATTAGATAAAATTGAAGAAGAAAATGATAACTTTATTTCAACATGATGCCATGCCTTCACACTTTAGCCTGGACGTTTGAGATGCTCTAAATGCAAGAATTTCTAATCGTTGAATTGATAGGCCTGTGAAGCCCAACTATCCAATTATTTATGCAAATATTTTCTAAGCTTTGAATTCGAAGAAGGCCTGACCTGATATTACTAAACCTTTTTCAATGGACATGGATGAAAAACATAATGAACAGTGAACTAATAAAGAAACTGCACCTTTAAAACACCCTTTCTACTAATACCACTACTGCTGTTACCACAATCATACCTGATAAGTCTACTAAAGCTGGTTAGAAATTTACCATCTGTTGGAAGTTTACAGAGTAACCTAAGAAAGGCAGATTGAAGAATTTCCAGATAAAAAACAAAATTGTTTTATGTGATATATTTAACTAAACAAAAGTAGTTTTATTATTTCTAATAGGTATGAGATAAGATTTTTTAAAACTCCTACAACCTTTTTGATGACCGTGGATTGCATAAGTACACACAAAGAATAAACCTATAATAGTGTATCTTATATTTCAATGATTCAAAGAATTATGAAAATTAAGTCTATTCACTTTTTCACTTAGACAGAATGTTTAAATTAAACATTTATAAAAATTGTCCTCTTTTATGTTTGGAAAAATTCATCTTTGGAGCATTTGTTTACAAAATTATTCATCTATTGTACCTCATTTATTAAAAAGAGGCTGTTATGGTTATATGTGGTATGGCTTATAAACAACATCTCAAAATAAGTTAAATAGTTTTTTAGAGTATTTCGAGGTTTTTGTACATTCATGACTTTCTAGGACCTTACAAAACCTATGTCAGTTTATATCAAATTCTCCCTTTAACTCTCGATCACACTTTGAGTGTACTCAATGTTTTTGCTGTTACCTATTTTGTTCAATGTCATGAAACCAGTGATGTATTTTCTTCATGGTAAGACAATAGTAATTTGAAATTTTGGTGTAGACTATGTGAAATTTAGAAAAACATTGTTTGGGAACTTAAACAAGAACAAACTCACCTGGTAAACAGAGTTCAGTTGAAGTTTAAAAAACACAGGAATGAAGAAGTAAACAATGAGTATGGAGATGACTACGTTGCTGACAATAATTGTGTAATACTGTGTGCCATAAACATATATCTCTGAAGGGACTCCCAGTAGTGTTATACCTGAAACATGACTGTGACAAAATAGAAATAATTTACGTTATAATTCGGATACCTTTCAACTATGCATGTAAGGATAAATATTTACACATTTAGATTATTTGTTTCCACCTTCAACTTGTGTACAATTACTCCAATTAAAATGTATAACAATACATAAAACTTACCCGTGGTAGCAATTTACTTTTAATGTATATATATGGTATTATCAATCACGTAAGCCTAAACAGAAATCTTTTAAATAGATAAAAAGTTTAATAACAAGAAAAGTTTTTAAAAATAGTTACACAAAAACCCCTTCAAACAAAATGACCAGAACATTCTCTGAATAACAAAAATCTATACAGTTACAACTTTTTTAAAAAAATGTTTTAACTTGCCTATAGTAGCACTTACTTTTTTTGTTGAGGACGGCCGTTTCGGGAGATGTGTCCCTTTGTCAACTCAGACCGTAACTCTGGGACCGTGACAAAGGGACACATCTCCCGAAACGGCCGTCCTCAACAAAAAAAGTAAGTGCTACTATAGGCAAGTTAAAACATTTTTTTAAAAAAGTAGTAAGTGATTACTAGTAGCTCACGCGAAGATGGAATCAACAAATGTTAAAAATCTATAGTTATAGACGTCTTTATAAAAACAAATAAAACCTTCTATAATAAGGCAATACGAGTACAAGAGCACCATGTATGTTTTTTCCCTCAGCTTACTTGTGAGCATAAATCAACACATATAAACACACAAAATTTTGTTAAGTATGCCATGTCTTTCAGTCTAGAGAATTTACAAGAGATTACGCTTTTGCTATTAACTTGGCAAAAAAACCACTAATTACTGATATTTTCAGCAGACTCGTAAATATTTCCTAGAGGGAATAATGCACTGACCTAGTGCGAT
Source organism: Prosapia bicincta (assembly GCA_036971475.1). Lineage (NCBI taxonomy): Eukaryota > Metazoa > Arthropoda > Insecta > Hemiptera > Cercopidae > Prosapia > Prosapia bicincta. The sequence continues at coordinate 104,003,553 of JBAIZL010000005.1, read as the reverse complement.
ATGCGTCTGCTGAAAATATCAGTAAGTATTGGCTTTTTGCCAAGTTAATACCAGAAGTGTAATTACAGATAAACCTCAAGATGTACAACACAAAAACTGCAAGTTTTGCAACAGATACAAACAAAAACTATTTCAAGGATATATAAAAGTACATAAAATCTTATTAACTGAATGCTACATATTCAATTTGATTTGGTGAGTATCTTATTTAATTGCTTACGGGGTATATTTAGCAATTAAATACACTAAATATACTGAATACAGATACATTTAATCCTGTCATATACAGATGTTTTGAGATGTGTGTATTTAAGAATATTTGCGTAAATATAAAATTTTGAAATTTTTTGATACTTAAAGATTTTGCTAGATCCTAACATTAAATATGTTGATTACAAATACTTTTGTCCTTTTTTTAATATTGTCATATTAAATTAAGTTGATGTGCTTTGAATTGCATTCATCAGTCAGATTGGGTACATAAGTAGCTCTACCTGGCAGAAGTTACACAAACAATTCAACTACTTCAACAAGGAATGCAATAAGGCTAGGGGAGGCAGAAAATGACTATTCAACATATTTGTACAATTTTGAGATGTTGCAGCTAAACCTAGCTGTAACATAATTAGATTTCAATATATTTGTAAAAATAAATTGTAAATAACTTTGACAAATGTCAGTTATATTGATGCCTTAATTATTTGCATAAAACTAAAAATGATTACGCTATATTTAATTATTTTTTACATTTATAACATACCCTTACTTGTTAGCCATGAAATGTATTACTATACATATATTCACTAATGTATATAACCTTGCCTAAATAGCATTGAATTTTAATGTTAAGCGAGGATTGCTATTTCGGAATGTGTACTTTTTATCAGCTTCAACAAACACAGCTCTTGTTTAAAACCCTACTTTTTTCAATTCCATCTATTACGGTACCTCATACTCTCCTGATATGTATCTTGTACAAATTTTTAATCGATAAAATATATTTATATCCATCCAATCTAATGCAAATACATTTCTTTCAACCTATGATAATTGACATTAATACAGGTTTTAAAAATATTTATTCAATAATTAAATTATAAAAAATAGGGGGTTAAGTTCAGATCCAAAATGAGTATCTTTGTGTTTGAAGTCTAGAGCTTTGGCAATGTGCCAACTTTCCCATAGCTAGATATTTCAAAGATGTATATGAATATTTGTTTGCCCCCTCTGGTTGATGTCGAAACCTCCATTGCACAACCTTAGATTGTTACCATGGTTATCTTACAATATCATAAATAATGCTCTAGGATTAAAAATGAATGAAAAGAATAAAATAAACAACCAAACTGGATTAATGGTATCGAAACGTGTCACAAATGGAAAATGCGAAAGTAAAGTGAAAAGAAACTACAACACAATGCAAGTGACAAAAAAAGATAGTGTGTAAATAGTAACAAATAAAAATTAACAGTCCAACACCATACATAGAAGAAAAATGGAAAATAGCAAGGAAATTTGCAATCTATTTTGCCACTAATTATTGGTATTCTGACATATGTATATACATATTTATATTAATTGTAATATGAATAAACTTGAATTTTAAAAAAATATTACTAATTTAAACAAAAAATCTCAATGATTAGAATTAGTGTTTTCAATTAGTGAGTACACAGTTTGGCATTGAAAGTATTATTTTAGTAGTTAGCAAATTTGAGTTTCAAATCATAACAGCTTTTTTTATTTTACATAAATATTATTTTACACAAAACTTTAATGAAGATTTATGCTAATTACTAAATGCTGTATTAATGTCTGGGATTTTTGAGATAAATTCCATGGTCTAGTTCTATTTCAAGATAAAAGATTTGGTTGAATTTATAGTTTTGCTAGATTTATTTGATCTATTTCTAACCTGTTTATAAACAAAGTTCAACTACTAAATTTAGAAGTCATTGTGATAAAATTTCCTTGGTTGAATGATTATAGAAATAATGAATATCCCACTGTTAATTTAAAAACATCAAGAAACACAAGCCCAGTTTCCTTACGGTTCAAACTTCAACATGAGATTATAAAACAAAATACATACCCAAGAATATAGACTAAATCTGTTTTGCATTTTTGTTTTGTACATTTTGACGTTTTTCTTATAAATTACACTTTTGGTATCACTTGGAAAAAATCACTACTTACTGATAATTTTCAGTAGACGGGTTCTGCATTAGATCAGTGCATTGTTCAATGCTGTCATGGACAACACTGTTGCTCAGGTGTGTTGTGTTGGTGTGAGTCTGTGGTTTATTAATATTGTTCATAGAATAGATGTTAATTATGTGTTCAAATATAGTAGAGTAAGTCGGGGTAAGAGTGCGCGTGGGGTAAGAGTACGCAGGGGGGGGATTTTAACTTTGTGTTTGCACCAGTTGGTACTACTGAGTGTTAGCTGATGCGAGATGTTGTTTATGTCATTGCTACGAAGTTTGGTGTTTTTGAAGTGATTACTCTATTCACAATGAGGTAAGAAGTGTTTACAACTAATTTGATCTAATATTTAAGTGTTTAGGAATTAGTGTAAGCTATTTCAACTAATAATTCAACCGTTTTAAACCTAAATTATTTCAAAAGCCTCTGAATTCTCTACATAACAACATGGGTTTTTAGTTACATCTTTGCTCACAGAGAGCAACAGCACCTTGCACGTGAAAATACTACATGTGGGGCAAGAGTTCGCACGACCATACGGGGCAAGAGTACGCATGCGTATTCTTGCCACGTTCATTTATATTTAATGAAGAATGTTATTCAACCTTTTTATTTAAAACATATATTAAAGTTTCAGACTTGTTTCAGGTTTGGCTACAGCACTTCCAGAAGCATGTTGTTTCCTCTCACTCAAATCTTGTTCTTCTAGTCTTAGATAATCATGGTTCGCATATTTCTATTCCATCTATCTTATACTGCAGACAACATAGTATCCATACCTCCTCACAGCAGCCCTTGGACAAAGTTTGTTTTAAACTTCTAAAATATTATCTCAGTGTATTGCCGGACAACTGGCTTATCAATCATCCTGGGCGAGTTATAACCCAATACCAGATAGCCGAAATATTTGGACAAGCGTATGAGGAGATATCCACAAAGGGAAAGGCAATAAACGGATTCCAAATTTGTGGAATCTTCCCTGTTAATCGTAACGTGTTCTCAGAAGATGATTTCCATCCAAGCTCAGTTACAGATCAACCCATGCCTACAGATAACACATCACAGAACACATCTGAATCTTGCAATATCCCAACTGTTATGAACCTCAACGCTTCAACTTCAACAAAAGGACCAAATGTAGACCCAGCTGATTGTCATGCCTCTCTAAAAACGGCAAAAAGCTCAAAAATAAAGAACAAGAAAAAAAAATCGGAAATTCTAACCAGTTCTCCCTTTAAAGTCCAATTGATTGCTGGTGAGAACAAAAAAATGCAAGCAGAAGTGAAACGATTAGAAACGCTAGCGAAAAAAAAGAAGTTGGACTTCACTTCATCAAAAAAATCCAAAGGTAAACGACCAACTGAACAACCCAGTACATCGAAAGATAAAGTAGCCTGTCCTGCATGTGAAGAGGACTTCATCGAACCACCAGAAGAGGACTGGATTCAATGCAATAAATGCCAAGAATGGTGGCATGATGCATGTTCTAATTACGAGGGTGGGGTAAATTTCGTATGCGATTACTGCTGAGAATAATATGAAATAACTTTTAATTGGTTTGAATAAGTTATTTTTTGTAACACTCAATTGCATATGTAATTGTATTAATAAAATCTTTTAAAGGACATACTGCGTACTTTTACCCCATAGACTGCGAACTCTTGCCCCATGTACGGGACAAGAGTTCGCATATGTAACGTTTTCGTAAATATTTTTTCAAGAAGACTGTATGAAATATAAAAGCGTAAGTTTAAAGTATTTTGGTTAACAACTATTTGAAGATATTTTCCTAAAAGTTTTTGTTCGATCAACTATCAATTAAACTGTTTTTATGGTTATAAACCTTAAGTGCGTGCTCTTGCCCCGGGTTACTCTACTAGTGAAAATGTATTTTAGTAGTTCAAATGAAAATGGAATCAAATATTACACTTGTCTGTATAAAAACCTCAAGATTCACAACACAAAAACTGCAAGGAATCAAATAATATTGCTTTTTATTAATTAATATTACATTACAGTCATTTATCCCTCCTATGCACTCATTACCTACTTGAAATCTATTCTTGTCTATTCTTTTGGAAAAAGTCTTACATGAGTTTTTACTGTTTTGTTCTTCCCAACTGTCATCCAGGAATGTGTGAATTTGTTATCTATAACAACCTCAATAATGCTAAAGGAGAAATCTTTTATTATTTGCTTGGTATTCAAGAGTTATGTAGCCTACAGTCCTGTATAGCCTATTAATTTTTCCTTGCTAATATACTAAATAGAACGTAACCTTTATTTTGGGGAGTAAAATCTTCTTCTAAAACACAAATTTACCAGAATAGAAAAAAATGTTTTACAAAAAGCGTTTTACGCAGGATTTTCAGCTCAATAAACGGATTTTTATTTGTTGATTCCATCTTCATTTGAGCTACTAGTTTTTAACTAAAAACACTTGTAAATATGTTACACTTGCCTAAAGTTACACTTACTTTATAATTGTTGAGGACGGGGCCATTTCGGGAGATGTCTCCCATTGTTAACTCAGACCGTAACTGATCTCAAGGTTTTTGTAGGTTAGGGTGGGGTGGGTTATTAGGGTGGGGATGTGGGTGTATTTTGGTGAGTATTAGGAGTTATGATGTCGAAAGTGTGTGGGAGTTATAATGTTATTGGATGTTGAGTATTTGAGTAGGGCGTAGTTTGAAATGTTAACGTTCGTATTTTTATTATAAAGGCCTCCCAAAGGATATGGCTTAGGACTTTCCAAAAAGCGCAAAAAACCCTACGCCGGAGCATCATTTCATAGTAGGCCAATATACGGGAGAAAATAACCGAGTTTTAACTATATTACTTAAAGACTCTTAAGAATATTGTAAAAAGCGCCAACAAATATTAAAATTACTTTTACTTGTAATTTTCACAAATATTTCTCTCCTCAAGGGTTTGAAATAATAATTTATGTTTGGTCATTACCTGGCAATAAGGGACATGGTGATTGGAAACACTCCCATCTGTTTCCCACCAAGCATGTACTCAGACACAGTATTTTGGTTTCCTTTAATCCACCCGTAATAGATGCCGATAAACGCCGACAGTCCCAACATACTTCCAAATACGGTTAGCTCAAACCAGTTGAACATTAGTAATGTGGACGAAAGGTCTGGTATAGAACTTGCATTAACAGAGTCCATCTGGAATTTTAAAAAAAACATGAGGTACTTGCACTATTAAAATATAATGTAAGAAAATTATATTTTAAAATATCTAGGTTATTAGAGTAAAGAATTTAACCCCAACTTATTAACAGGTCTTAATTTGTAATCTTACTTATCTTATTTTTCGTTCTATTTATTTTTAATCTTATTTATTACGTAAGATTGTCATTACACAATCTATATCTATAAAAATCAATATTTGAGTGTATGTATGGATCTTATAGACACCTAAACCGCTGAACAGAAGATGTTGAAATTTGGAGGGTTTGTTAATATTCCCAGGATGGTTTGTGTGATGTTTGGTGTGAATCCATTTACAGGCCTCCGCCCCAGAGGCTTAGGATGGTTCAAAAACCGATGTAGTTATCTTATAGACGTCTAAACAGCTGAAAAGAAGTTAATGAAATTTGGAGAGATTTTTTTAACATATTACCAGGACGGTTCATGTGAAATTTGGTGAAGATCTATCCACAGGGCTCCGTCCCAAAGGCTTAGGATGGGTCAAAAACCGATGTATGTATGTATTTTATGGACGCCTAAACCGCTCAACAGAAGTTAATGAAATTTGGAATGATTTTCTTAACATATTCCTAGAACGGTTCATGTTAAATTTGGTGTAAATCCATCCACAGGTCTCCGTCCCATAGACTTAGGATGGTACAGTGTACAGCCTTCTATAAGTCTAATGTTAAAATGTATATCTATACAGTACTAGCGTTACTAAAATTAATTTTTAAAAAATTGTAAAAATAAAAATAGAATATTAATTATTATAAGCTGTTTAAAATTGCTAAATTTAGTGTACAATTACTGCTATCATACTTACTGATATTAAAAGTAGGATCGCCGATTATATTCTTGCAAAATTTGAATCGACCAATGCTGTGGAACGGAACCAGAATAACCACAAAAAAATGACACCCAACTTAATCCGGACAGAAATCAGAGGTGGCAAGTTCGAAGGAGAGATGGTCTTAATTACATGAATACCGATGATTTCATCAGATCTACCTACTGATTTCAAACGACTACAATTTCCTTTGCGACTTGCATTCGCAATAACCATAAACAAGGCCCAAGGACAATCATTGACCATTGCTGGATTAAATTTGAAACATTCGAGCTTTTACCACGGATACTTTTATGTTGCGTTCTCACGGGTTGGGATACCTAAAATTTGTATGTTTCTACACCCAATGAAATGAAGAATAACTTTGTATATCTGTTAGCATTGCAGTAAATTAAATATAATTATTTAGATGTTTGATTTCCTTTTCTTATTGCAAGAATTTCAGGCGCAGCAACGTGCGCCGGGTAAAGCTAGTTCTTTTAATAATGTCAACGCCAAACGTGATCTCTCTGTAATTGTGTATGGGCATGCATGCACACGTTTTTTCTTCACTTAAAAGTGATTTCAGATGATATTTAGCTAGTCCAGTAAAAGTTTTGGGAAGATTGCTTAGATTGATTTGATTCCTTACTTGTTCGCTACATCAAGAAATTGCCGATTTCCTCCTTTAATTTGCCTAAATCTGATTTCAGTTTACCTCTAACCTAGTTCAATGTGTTTCAGTTGCAACTTCGCTAGTCAGAAGATATTTTGAGAAGATTTTTATAGATTGTTATGTTCCCGTAGTTAACCCGTACATCGCGAAATTTCCTAAAATCCCCTTTAACCTAGTTTAATGTGTTTTCAGTTGCAACTTAGCTAGTCAGATATTTCGGGAAGATTTTTATAGATTGTTTTGTTCCCGTAGTTAATCCGTACATCGCGAAATTTCCTAAAATCCCCTTTAACCTAGTTTTATGCGTTTTCAGTTGCAACTTAGCTAGTCAGATATTTCGGGAAGATTTTTATAGATTGTTTTATTCCCGTAGTTAATCCGTACATCGCGAAATTTCCTAAAATCCCCTTTAACCTAGTTTTATGTGTTTTCAGTTGCAACTTAGCTAGTCAGATATTTCGGGAAGATTTTTATAGATTGTTTTATTCCCGTAGTTAATCCGTACATCGCGAAATTTCCTAAAATCCCCTTTAACCTAGTTTTATGTGTTTTCAGTTGCAACTTAGCTAGTCAGATATTTCGGGAAGATTTTTATAGATTGTTTTATTCCCGTAGTTAATCCGTACATCGCGAAATTTCCTAAAATCCCCTTTAACCTAGTTTTATGTGTTTTCAGTTGCAACTTAGCTAGTCAGATATTTCGGGACGATTTTTATAGATTGTTTTGTTCCCGTAGTTAACCCGTACATCGCGAAATTTCCTAAAATCCCCTTTAACCTAGTTTAATGTGTTTTCAGTTGCAACTTAGCTAGTCAGATATTTCGGGAAGATTTTTATAGATTGTTTTGTTCCCGTAGTTAATCCGTACATCGCGAAATTTCCTAAAATCCCCTTTAACCTAGTTTTATGTGTTTTCAGTTGCAACTTAGCTAGTCAGATATTTCGGGAAGATTTTTATAGATTGTTTTATTACCGTAGTTAATCCGTACATCGCGAAATTTCCTAAAATCCCCTTTAACCTAGTTTTATGTGTTTTCAGTTGCAACTTAGCTAGTCAGATATTTCGGGACGATTTTTATAGATTGTTTTGTTCCCGTAGTTAACCCGTACATCGCGAAATTTCCTAAAATCCCCTTTAACCTAGTTTAATGTGTTTTCAATTGCAACGTAGCTAGTCGGAAGATATTTTGAGAAGATTTTTATAGATTGTTATGTTCCAGTCCTACTTAATTCGTAGATCGCGAAATTTCCTAAATTCTCCTTTTTCTAGTTTAATGTGGTTTTAGCTGCAACCTAGCTAGTCAGAAGAAACTTTGAGAACATTTTTTGATTGTTTTGAGTATCAGATCTCCCAATAGCTGCGCATAAATAACATTTGTCACTTTCATATGCGTTATGAATATACATGACGAGTCAGTCGTTAAGGATCTTTTGTTTACCAGTGTGACTAATTACTCAATTACCTTAACAATCGCTTTTCACCGACATATAAACATTTTAAAGGTTCTTCAACTATTGAGTAGTTATTTTTAAACGATCGAAAAATCCATTGAGTTCCCGAATGGACTTGTCTGAATTCGGGTTGAAATAAGTATTTTCAAACGTGAAACAAATTTAGGAGTGGGTACTGCAATTTTATAATCGGGGGGGGGGGGGAAATAATTGGCTTTTACCTTTATCATTCTGCGAGATTTTCTTTTTTGGTGATATGGAATTCCAAGCATGATAGGACATGCCTAATAGAAACATGTGAGTCTAATATTTTACTTTTCTTAAAAGTTTGGTTCAATTACAAGTATTTGATATTTATCGAATTATTTTATGCATTATTCAGAATACAACTTTTGCAATGTGTGTCTTTTCTTTAAAGAGAACTTTATCTAGTTAATTTTTAAAATATCTTTCCTAATGACATTCCCCTTTCAATTGCTTAATCATATTCGTTAGTCCTACCAAGCATTTCCACTTTTGCTTCTCGTTTTTACTAAAGATAATACCGAGTATTGATGGCCTTACAATGTCCCAGAACCATAAACAGAGATCAAAATCATATACAGAGATCAGAAACATATACAGAGATCAAAACCATAAACAGAGATCAAAACCATATACAGAGATCAGAAACATATACAGAGATCAAAACCATAAACAGAGATCAAAACCATATACAGAGATCAGAAACATATACAGAGATCAAAACCATAAACAGAGATCAAAACCATATACAGAGATCAGAAACATATACAGAGATCAAAACCATAAACAGAGATCAAAACCATATACAGAGATCAGAAACATATACAGAGATCAAAACCATAAACAGAGATCAAAACCATATACAGAGATCAGAAACATATACAGAGATCAAAACCATAAACAGAGATCAAAATCATTTACAGAGATCAGAAACATATACAGAGATCAAAACCATAAACAGAGATCAAAACCATATACAGAGATCAGAAACATATACAGAGATCAAAACCATAAACAGAGATCAAAACCATATACAGAGATCAGAAACATATACAGAGATCAAAACCATAAACAGAGATCAAAATCATTTACAGAGATCAGAAACATATACAGAGATCAAAACCATAAACAGAGATCAAAATCATATACAGAGATCAGAAACATATACAGAGATCAAAACCATAAACAGAGATTAAAATCATATACAGAGATCAGAAACATATACAGAGATCAAAACCATAAACAGAGAACAAAATCATATACAGAGATCAGAAACATATATAGAGATCAGAACTATATACAGAGATCAAAACCATATACAAAAGTCAAAACCATATACAGAGATCAGAAACATATACAGAGATCAAAACCATATACAGAGATCAGAAACATATACAGAGATCATAACCATATACAGAAATCAAAACCATATACAAAGGTCAAAACCATATACAGAAATCAAAACCATATACAAAGGTCAAAACCATATACAGAGATCAAAACAATATACAGAGATCAAAACCATTTTCAAAGATCAAAACCATATTCAGAGATCAAAACCATATACAGAAATCAAAACCATATACAATGATCAAACCCATATACAGAGATCAAAACATATACAAAGGTCAAAACCATATACAGAAATCAAAACCATATACAAAGGTCAAAACAATATACAGTGATCAAAACCATATACAGAGATCAAAACCATATTCAAAGATCAAAACCATGTTCAGAGATCAAAACCATATACAGCAATAAAAATTATATACAAAGATCAAACCCATATACAGAGATCAGAAACATATACAGAGATCAAAACCATATTCAGAGATCAAAACCATATACAAAAGTCAAAACCATATACAGAGATCAGAAACATATACAGAGATCATAACCATATACAGAAATCAAAACCATATACAAAGTTCAAACCTATATACAGAAATCAAAACCATATACAAAGGTCAAAACCATATACGGAAATCAAAACCATATACAAAGGTCAAGACCATATACAAAAGTCAAAATCAAATACAGAGATCAGAAACATATACAGAGATCAAAACCATATACAGAGATCAGAAACATATACAGAGATCATAACCATATACAGAAATCAAAACCATATACAAAGGTCAAAACCATATACAGAAATCAAAACCATATACAAAGGTCAAAACCATATACAGAGATCAAAACCATATACAGAGATCAAAACCACTTTCAAAGATCAAAACCATATTCAGAGATCAAAACCATATACAGAAATCAAAACCATATACAATGATCAAACCCATATACAGAGATCAAAACATATACAAAGGTCAAAACCATATACAGAAATCAAAACCATATACAAAGGTCAAAACAATATACAGAGATCAAAACCATATACAGAGATCAAAACCATATTCGAAGATCAAAACCATATTCAGAGATCAAAACCATATACAGAAATAAAAATTATATACAAAGATCAAACCCATATACAGAGATCAGAAACATATACAGAGATCAAAACCATATTCAGAGATCAAAACCATATACAAAAGTCAAAACCATATACAGAGATCAGAAACATATACAGAGATCATAACCATATACAGAAATCAAAACCATATACAAAGGTCAAAACCATATACAGAAATCAAAACCATATACAAAGGTCAAAACCATATACAGAGATCAAAACCATATACAGAGATCAAAACCATATTCAAAGATAAAAACCATATTCAGAGATCAAAACCATATACAGAAATCAAAACCATATACAAAGATCAAACCTATATACAGAGATCAAAACCATATACAAAGGTCAAAACCATATACGGAAATCAAAACCATATACAAAGGTCAAAACCATATACAGAGATCAAAACCATATTCAAAGATCAAAACCATATACAGAGATCAAAACCATATACAGAGATCAAAACCATATACAGAGATCAAAACCATATACAGAAATCAAAACCATATACAAAGATCAAAACCATATACAGAGATCAAAACCATATACAGAAATCAAAACCATATACAAAGGTCAAAACCATATACAGAAATCAAAACCATATACAGAGATCAAAACCATATTCAAAGATCAAAGCCATATTCAAAGATCAAAACCATATTCAGAGATCAAAACCATATACAGAAATCAAAACCATATACAGAAATCAAAACCATATACAAAGATCAAACCCATATACAGAGATCAAAACCATATACAAAGATCAAAACCATATTCGGAGACCAAAACCATATACAGAGATAATAACCCTATACAGAGATCAAAACCATATAAAGAGATCAAAACCATATTCAAAGATCAAAACCATATTCAAAGATCAAAACCATATTCAGAGATCAAAACCATATACAGAAATCAAAACCATATACAAAGATCAAACCCATATACAGAGATCAAAACCATATACAAAGATCAAAACCATATTCGGAGACCAAAACCATATACAGAGATAATAACCCTATACAGAGATCAGAACCATATACAAAAATAAAAACCATATACAAAGATCAAACCATATACAGAGATGAAAACCATATTTAGAGATCAAAACCATATACAGAGATAAAAATCATATACAGAGATCAAAACCATATTCAGAGATCAAAACCATATACAGAGATGCTTGTAATAATAAGGAAGGGTTCATATAATTTAATGTTACTGTGATAAGAACATGATGATACCTTATACTAGGAATAAGCAGACGTAAACCCTCAAGAACTTTGGGTTTAAAATCGACAATACATTATTAAATTAGGACTTTCTATTAAATTAGACTTTTACTTAAGTTAATTCGTCTTTTAATGTAAATAAAAAATAAAATTTTAATTTTTAATTTGAAAATGTGACGCGTTCCTTCGGCATACCCTCGTAAACGTATAAACGTTTTAACAACAGATAGCGCTAGTGAAGCTTAGTCTGGAACATATGATTTTCAATACGTAATTTTGCAAGCGTAATATTCGCCGTTGACTCCGGAATTGTTCATGTTGGAAGAATAACTACTTATATTAATTAATAAACCATTTTTATAATAATAGCTCATTATGAAATTAATAATATTCTCTAGCCATAAGTGTTATCGATTCTGGAATAATTATTTATTAAAAAGTCTAATTTGCTACTAATCTTTATCACGTTAACGATTTCTAACGCAAGCGTAGAAAGAACTTTTTCTGTTCTATGTTTTTACATACACGCGCGCGCGCACACACACACTCATATTATATATATATACAGTATAATGCATCGATCGCCCCCCCCCCCAAAGCAAGGCACTGGATACGCGCCTGAATAAGGGAAAGTAAGACATGACGTTGACTTAGCTGAAGTGATCATGCTTTTAATTGGGATAAGGAGACGTGGTCACCCGCTAGACTTTCAGTCTAGAAGTTTAAGCGGTGTCTTAACATAACAAAACTGTATCATTTTGTCTTGGTTAGCCTGTGTATAACAACATGAGAAATGGTTTAATTCCCGAGAAGTTCTCAATGCCTAGAGAACAGTGACCTTTGTTTTCATCAAAAGAATGATCGAATGACCAACAAAACTAAACTTGATTTATTTAAAAGAATATTTGGATGTCCAAGGAAACAAAACTTGTTTTAATTAAAGAGCGATCACATGTCCAAGAAAACAAAACTTGTTTTAATTAAAAGAATAATCGGATGTCCAAGAAACCAAACCTGTTTTAATTGAAAGAATGTTGGGATGTCCAAGAAAACAAAATTTGTTTTAATTAATAGAAAAGCGAAACTGGATTTAATGAAGAAATCATCAAAGAATGATTGATTTAACGGCTGATTGGATGTCCGAGGGAACAAAACTTATTTTAACCAAAAGAATAACCGGATATCCGAGAAAACGAAACCAGTCAAGTGCCCTAAATGTGACGTATCATTTAACCTTCAAGTTCAACCTTCGGTGTCAACCATATTGGCACCAAGAGGTTTAGATTAACCTCCGGTAAAAAGACTCTCAGATTCACGAGTTGATGGTTTCACGGCAATGCCGATATTCTCGGTTCCTTCAAGATTGCTGTTCTGGTATTTATTCTTTGTCGTTTATTTAAAACGTTTAAGAGCTGTTTATACTGTCAACATATTATTGTAACTTCTGTGTGGCCGAATAAATTTCTCTTCTTTAACTGTTGATAACTGTATCATATCTTTGTTGAGTACAATTCTGAGGTGAATTCGGGGGCAAATAGTTTTGAGACCCGTTTGTTGGTCTTTATGGAGGTAAAATAATTTATTGAATGGCCAAGATGAACTATACAATCCCCGTTACATCTGGCTAACCCGCGGAAGACAGTAAATGTTGGCGGCGCTGGTGGATGTTACTGTCCTGACTGAATGCTTTAAGTTCAGACTTTGTGCTTATAAAGGGCGGGTGGATATTCTCGACCTTACCTAACTTACAATTATATTGAAATTTAAAAGAAATTTTAATGAGACAAAACGTTTTCGGCGACGACGAGGACGATAATGAAGATGACATCTACTACAGCCGAAAACGTTTTCTCAAAGTAAAATTGTTGCTTTAACAATTTACTCTAATTATAATTTCGGTCAATTCATAATTTTACAAAGTTTGAAATTGTTAATGCAATATTACAAATAGGTTATATTGTTTATATGTAATTCTTATGATGATTTTCAAGTCTTGCTTGACCAGGTTGACCAGAATCGAAGTTTACCACCTGTCAATAAAGTTTTATTGAAACAAGGTTAAAGAATTGGAAAACATTTAAATACCTTAAAATAAGTTACTAAGAAAAACCAATATACTCTAAATGGTAAGCTGCATTAACCTATATATGGTGTATGGATTATCATATAGTCAAAGAAAACAAGTAATATAAATTTTTATTTTTAATTGATTCCTAGTGAGGTTAAAAAAGAAACAAATATCATTGTTTGCTTATTTCCAGTTTGTTTATTTTATTCGTTTCATTCATTTTAAACCTTACAACACTATTTATGATATTTTGTGGTAACCATGGCAACAGTTTAAGGTTGTACAATGGAGGTTACGATGACAACCAGATGGGGAAGAAAATTCATATACGTCTTTGAAAAATTAATTTCTTGGTATATAAAAAATTTTATAGCGCCAAAGCGCGCTAGACTTTGAACATGAAGATTCATAGTTCCAATCCCTCAAATTTTTATAATTTAATTATTGTATAATTATTTGAAAAAAACTTTATTAACGTCAATTGTCATCCAATATAGGTTAAAAGAAATTTATTTGAACTTGACTGAATGAATAAAAATGTATTTTATTAACGACTGAAAATTTGTACAAGATATATATCACGAGAGTGTGAACTAATAGAAGGAATTTAAAAAATAACAGAAATAAAGATCTCCACACCGCGTTGCATTTAGTGAAATTATCAACATGTTCTTCTGTAATGCTTGTAATAGATACTGGGGGTGGCGTTGTAGGAGCGGAAAGAACTAGATGCTGTGCTATAAAAAATATACTTAACTACTATAAACTGATTGAAATACTAGAAGAATCACTAACCAGCCATTTCAGAGACATGGTAGAAAACATTATTACCCGCCTACTATAGTCTACTGGTTAATCATATTCTGAAAGATTTCTTCAATTATTAAATCGTAGAAAGTGTCCGCCTAATGTCACATATCGACTGCTTTCGAAAACACTTACAGCGTATCGATATGTAATTTTTGAAATAATGTAAAAAACCTGAAAATAATGAAATATTACCATCTGATACACTTGTGATGGATTATAGAATAAACTTACAAAGGAAAGCACACACACGTCAAACAGTTCCAGTGTAGGATAAGAATATGTATTTTAAGAAAAAAAAGGCACATTTAGATCATAATTTCTTGTAAAATTAAGTAAGACATTTGATAAGAGTGACCTTGAAAACGTAATAGGCTCAAGTTATACAAGAATTAGTGTAAGAAAAAACTAATTCGACTGTTGAAGAGGGAAGGTTCCCGAAAGGTTAGGAAGGGTGTATAATAAATGGATGTGACTCATCTCTGATGCGAATCCCATTTAAGGAGCGATTCCTTGACATTATTAATGTCTGCTTAGTAGTAAAACAAGAACGTAACGTCTGGGCTTCATGAAGTTTCTACTTCAAATTTTCATTTTATTATGAATTAGGAATATAATTGTTGAGGCGCTCAATCACAAAACTTTGTTAAATAAAAACTCGGTTGATACCCAAGTCAAAGAAACCTGATTTATTAAAAATTTGGCAACGTTTCGACGACTAAATTGGCATCCTCATTCAGGCCTGATCTCCTCCTTTGTACTATTTTTATACCTACTAAAAACACAAGACAACCACCCTTCTACATTTTTAATTAGTTAAAAGGTAGAATGTTTGTCTAACTGCCTACTGAAAATTAGGTTCCAAATTTAATTTTAGTAGACAGTTAGACAAACGTTCTACCTTCTAACTAATCAAAAATGTAGAAAGGAAGTGGTCTTGTGTTTCTAGTAGGTTTGAAAATAGCACAAAAGAGTAGATCAGGCGTGAATGAGGACGACAATTTAGTCATCGAAACGTTGCCAAATGTTTAATAAGTCAGGTTTCTTTGACTCACGCATCAACCGAGTATTTATTTAATAGGAATATAATTGTTATTTATTGATATTTTGTTTAAATATTACCATTTTTTTTTTAAAAACGTCAAGTAATTTTGGTAGTAATGGGAGTAAGCCCGTAAAATTTCCTCACATTTATACTTCGACAAGCACCAACTAACAGCAGTAAGACATTTTAAATTGGTCATCTTTAAAAAAAAAATAATAATAATTTATATAAATTGTTAAAATTATTTCTTGTAAAACTCTACCAAATTCAACACACAAAATTGTCAAATAAGAACTCAGCTGTACTGAACTAGATGCTAAAAATGACCTCTTCTAAAAAAGGTTTACTTGAGAAAAAATTTAATAAATGAATTACCTCAGACTTAATCCTTTTGAAATTTTTCCAAACAAAGTGAAACGTAACCATGTTACTAAGGAAACGCAGTGCAGAGGAGCTGGACAGCAAATAGCTCTTAACTATTTCTTATTGGTTTTTATTGATTTTGACATCTCGTCACTCATTTTATACGTGATTGACAATCGTACATAAAGGGCATAACAATTGAGATTGTAGTACAAGAAAAAATCGGAAACAATAAATTGTGGGAGTAAATAACAATTTAAGGTGTGAAAAATTAAATGAAACTAAATAACGCATTGTTCTTCATGTTTGAATTTATCATGGTTCAAATCTTTTCGTAATATAACTACTTATGACGTAGCGTATGAAAAAAGTTTGTGGTTTGAATCGGTAGAAAGTGATGTCATCGTTTGGAAATTCCCAAGAAATGTGTAACGTTTCGGAGATACACGAATTTCCGAATACAAAACGAGTCGATTAATACATTTAGAGTAGGAAGCACCCCAGAGGACTAGCGACCCTTGCACCTACACGCGCATGATATGCCTACCTAAAGTCCGATATGCCCAAACGTCGTCTCAGGTCAAGTTGAGGCAAGCCAGGAAGCTGGGGGATTTCGACCGGCCTGGACGATGAATATGCGTGGACGGCCCGGCGAGTATATCCCATCAATGATGCATCGCCTATTACTTCACTTTGAAACGTTAATCTTATGCATTGATTGAGAAAAGATTGATACGGGTTTCTTAATTATTATTAAACAAACAATTGCGTGTTTGTCTCATGTTAATCGGTCGGCTTGAAGTGTTGTAACTGAAGCTTATTACTAATTTTAATAACCGAAGCGAAGCGGGTACTCACACTTAAAGTCGGCTGATTAACATGAAACAAACAAGCCATTGTTTATTTAATAACAATTAATAAAAGCGTATCAACGTTTTCCTCATATAATGCGTATTTACTAGATTAACGTTTTTAAGCGGAACAATCGGCGATGTGACACTAATGGAATGTATTCGCCGGGCCGTTCTCACCAATTCATCGCCCAGGCTGGTTCTAATTCCCCAGCTACCTGACTTGCCTTAACTTACCCGCAAACGGTGTTTACCGTCCATATGTGTTGGTTTTCCATACTTGCCTTGGTCCAAAAAACTAAAATTTTTCAGACTGTTACATTAAGGTAAATTTAGTGACATTTTGCAATTATCTTATTTATTTCTCAGAAGTAGAGCCCAAGGGCTTTTTATTAATAATATAGTATAAATAACATAATATTATATGTTTATATACTTTATTCGTACTGCGAGTAATGTCTAAAAAACATTATGTAGAATACAAAAATATCAGTAAAAATTATCTAAATGTAACAGTTTAAAAAAAATTAATTTTGCATACCAAAGCCTAGTAGGTGACTCACGGCAGAACAATCGGAGCGGGTAGAAAGGTAAGTTTCAGTGAGTCAGTGTGCTAGGGCCGTCTAATCCTCTGGAGCACTTCTGAGTCTGGATGGAGAGAATAAGCCGTCCATTCACTTAGATTATATGGAGGTTATGTTTAAATCATTAATGTATGTTTCAGACATTGTTGTTTATTATTCATAGGTTGTGTAACTTACTGTATTAAACATTAACAGTAAGTTAAAATATACTCATATATATATATTTCAGAGCCTCAATTCCATCTAAAAAAGTTCTTGTTATAAGAAACAAGAAATTGTTTAAAAAAATATACCTTAAAAATTACTTAAAGGGTCTAAAGTGGTTCTATGAACGTTGTTTTTAATTTAAGCTTTTAATGAGCTATAAATTGTTAGTAGCGGGCGCATGTGTGTGTGTGTGTGTGTGCGCGCGCGCGAGCGCGCGTGTGTGTATGAATATAATTACACGTCATAAACAGAAGTAATAATTGTTTGAATAAGGTTCAGTTTTATGAGCTAATTGTTGCATCAGACTTTAGGCTACGCAGACGAAAAATCGTTCAGCATTTCTGAAGAATCGGATGATTTAAGAAAAGATGGTGAATCCGATTGAACTAGTCATTCTTCCACAAAGAATGATGAAGTAAAAAAAAAGAACTGTTTGCATACGAGTAAAATTGAACCAAGAAAGTAAATTTATAGTAAAATAAAATATAACCTAAATGAATTTTGTGTCAACAACAGTTGTAAAATATTAACACTCATTTTTTTTAATAGGTATCGCACTGTTTCAACGGTAAAAGAACAGGTGGTAGCAGGGGTCATAATAGTAGAAAGTTACGCTAAAGAGAGACAGTTTATATACACATTCTCAACAGATGGTACAAATAGAAGAGGTAGCCAAAAGAGCCAAAGACACTTCCACAGGCAAGCGACAATAGCGATGGAAAACGCTATTTTCTTTTTTCCAAAGAAAAATGGAGCGTTTTGTCTGATAGAGCGTGAAACACTGGACAGTCAGCTGCTATGAGGAGATAAATTTTTATGCCATACAATTTCTGTATGTACGGATCATTAGTCAAACCAGTGATTTTGTGTAAAACCTCGATCGTTCGAGTAAAGTTGAACAAATTCCATGAACTGTTGTGTGTGTAGAGATAACATTGATGGTGTAAGACATAATCGTTTTTTAGTATGAACTATTTTCTGGGTGCAGGACTGTGATTCAGTCACACTCTTAGAGGGTGGTCTGGTAGTTTCCCGATCTGTGGACTGAGTGCCAGCCACCCCTCTATTTCTCTCACTCTCAGAGAAATAGAGAGTTTTCCATTAGAGCGCGTAGACCTAGAGTGTAAAGGCTCTCGGAAAACCAAATCACCCTTTTAACTCGCTCATCAGGTCAGTCTTTAATATTATGCTTTATCTACTATACAAAGTCATGGTTGCTCAAACAGTAGTGAACTTTTTTATTCCACGACAAAAAGGTGTAGGCCTAATTTAATTATTATTTATAAAACTTCCGCAGAAAGTAATCTTGACACGACCCAGATCGATTAAAAGACTCATCAATTATCCTGATAGGATAAAAAAATCAAATCCGTTGTTTTTAACCTAACCCAACCTAACTAACAACAGTCTCCCCCTAACTCGTAACCGCCACAAAGTGGCTGCGGCTGGCGCACGGTTCGGCCCCAGCTTCTTGACAGGGTACCATAAACCACCGCTGGCTCACCGTCCATCTCGCCAGCAATATAAAACCGATACCTGCTTAACGTCGAACCTAAATTGATTTTGTAAAACAATAAAGTGAAATTTCACACGATCAAGGAAAGAGACTAAAAGTTTATTGGACTAAGAATTCCATAGAAAGTCGGATGTATTCTGTGATAACGTTTCATACTGTCACATATCACAGGTAGATTAGAGGAGAAAATTGTTTTTTAAATTTATTTACATCGTGAAGCTTATAATTTGATTATTTTTATTTGAAATGTAAAGTTTAAAAATTTCATTATAAAACTTCTTCACAAATAACAAATATTAACACCAAATAAAAACAATAAAACAATTCATTCAAACGTTATATAGTTATGCGTGCCCTAATTCTACCGTAATAGTTGTTTATTGCTTAAGAGGAGAAAATCATAAAACAATAAGTACACTACTGACCTTTAACAGTGGTTAATAACTGGAGTGAAAGTGCAGAGTTCTGGCCTTGGTACCTAATACTTCTGGTGCCCTGGAAGCATGACTGAACTCGTCAACCGGAATATTTTGTTGCTGACTGAAGGCATTGGCCTTATAGTTTCATCTTATTCAATGGTAGGAAATTCAATGGTATTCATTACCAAGTGGTAGGAAATAAAGTAAACCAGGAGCGACTAATAATGCAGGATTTATTACGAAGACTAATAATTTCGTCTTTAGGCAACGAGAACACTAATGTTTGCAAAACTCCATTAATGTATTGACCAAGTTTATGTAAATACAGAGTTTTCTTGTTGGTTATAGACTAGCATTTTAAGTATTGATGCAGTTTAAATAAAATACAAAATATATTGTTGGATTTAGGTCATTATAAGTTAAGTTACCTTTAGCATATTTGTCTTAATATAATAATTTTATAAATTATAATTTAAACGTTGATTTGAAATTACCATATTTTATTGATACAAAATAGTTTTCCTTTAATGGATTACTTAAAGGCTAAACAAATGTAACGGGCGAAGCCGTGGCGAGTAAAATACTTGTAACATTTGGGAATTTATAACGTAATGCTTTTAAAATATAAAACCGCTTGAATTCTTTAGATCAAATTACTCAGGCTGAAATTTCTCTAGAAATATAGAACTTGTATTTTACCCCAGAAGTATGCATGTTGACTTTGGCAGGCCTTACTACGTAAACGATAATACACCTCACAATAAGTATCAAATCATAATGTCCTTTCTTCGTTACAATCTCTGGTTACGTTCTCACTATGGTCCCAATGTGGAGTAGGTAGTTTTAGCTCGATATTTTAAGTTAATGTTCTGAATTACGTAATGCTAAATGCGGTTTATTTCTACTTTCCTTTGGATTGTTTAATTAACCTCTTATTTTTTCTAGTGTCTCCATCTCTCAGAGGTACGTTTTAGCCAGAGATAAACCTTTGTCAGGCGTAGGTACTCCGGAAGGTCTATTTAGATCATGGGTTCCCAAACTGAGGGGCCCAAGACCAGTTGCAAAATAATAAGATAAATTCTCATTTAGTTTGAATTTTTAGTACAAATTTTAATACAATTTAAAACTAAATTTACACCTGAGATTTTTTTACATAGTTAATTTTATTGGCCATGATGTTTAGAAAATTTAAATGAAATGTATGCGTTTATAAAAGAAATATAATTAAAGGCTGTGCAAATTCTGTAAACTTGAAATTTAACCAAAATGACAGAAAGGAATAATAGTACAAGCCAGACTCACTGCCAGAAGTACTGCAAAATGAAGGTTTGGAAATAAAAAATGATTCCTCTTCCAAATATGATTTTGACAAAATGGACAAATCTTGTTTTTGGATAAAACACCTAAAAGTGTATCCCAGAGTATCGCAGGCAGCATTACGATTGTACTTACCTTTTTCAAGCATCTATTTGCCCGAAAAAGGATTTTCAGCACTTCTTGCAATGAAAACAAAATATAGGAACAAACTTGATGTTGCTAATAACGTTGTGCCCTTACTAAAATATCTCAAATAGGTATGCTAGTGAAAAAATAAAAGTTCATCCATCTCACTGAAAGATTTTTCTCTTGTTTTCACTTGCAAATTAAAACTTGAAATTTTATATCATGTTTCTTATGAAAGTATGTATAAATAAATTATTTTCAATATATATAATATTTGTTTGTTTCATATGTCCATACCATTTATATATAGTATAAAGTGGAGGGAGGAATGGGAGGGATTCATTTTAAGAGAAGGTACCAAAACGTTTGGAAACCCCTGCTAGGTAATATGCTTAAGTCAATCTGTCAGTTGGTAGTACTCCAAACGATCATCTAGAAATATGACTGGATCAATCTGTCCTAGGTACCCGGAACGTTATTTTAGGACGTATTTCTACCTCAGTATGTCAGATGGATGTACTGCAGAACATGAATCTAATAAGTATTACTACGTCAAATTGAAGTAACGTCAGTGTAGGAAATATACCATCTTCAATCTGTGATATACCTGTAGAAGTTCTACTGAACGTCGAAATCGGAATAATTCGTACGCCAATCAGTCAGATGGAAGTACTCCATACGACAATATAATAAGTACGCCAATGTTTCTCTGACAGATGGAGGTATTCCGTAAAATTAAATTAGGAAGTGTGTGATGTCATTCTGACAGATGGAGGTATTCCGTAAAATAAAATTAGGAAGTGTGTGATGTCATTCTGACAGATGGAGGTATTCCGTAAAATAAAATTAGGAACTGTGTGATGTCATTCTGACAGATGGAGGTACTCCCGTGTACATCTAAAAAGTATGCCTATGTCAAATCGGAGCGTGACATAAGAAAAGAAAAAAATAATTTTATTATAGATTAAAATTATAGGAACTTTTGGTCAAAAAATAAGAACGTCAATTTTAACAAAATCCAGAATATAATATAGCAATCATTTCAAGCCCAACGTTTTATGAACTCAAACATTTTTGTCTTAAAATTACTCTTTCAGAAGGAACAAAGGAAATTAATTTGTCAACATCTATTGTGTGTTGTCACAATTTGTACTTGAATATTTGGCATCAGTGGGAAAAATCATAAAACTAAGGACTATGCTCTTATTGTGACGTGGGCGAAAAATGTTTTCATAACACTTTTACCTATTGTTGAATTTTGCAAATTAATGTCCATTCAGACCTCGAAAGACCTCCCGAACAATGTAGGCTAATAGTGTAAACATTATCTTGTTTTACAGTCGGTTGAGTTTTGGAGGAGCGCTGTGCCCTTAAACAAGCCGACTAACCATTATGATTTTGTGTCAACCGACCTCGCACCGCTTGGCCTATGTATTGTCTACTTTAAAAATAATAATTGGCATAAATGTCAATAAAATTGAAGGAGGATAAAATATTTTAAAAAATTACAGAAAATTCGAAAAAAAATTACTCAAGAACTCGACGCTATAGGAATTATGTTGAACTGTACAGTTGGTTTCATGATAAATTTTATTCGAGTTTGGTTATAATTTTTATTTATTTTGTTTATTCTTCTTTTAGTGAAACTACAATTGATATTTTTTTAATGAAAGCAACACTCTCACTGTTCTGAAATCGGACACAAATTTTCCACTCACACACGACGTAAATGAGTAGAACCAGTAACAGCAACAAATCAACCATTTACAGCCTCGATAAAATATCAGTAACTATACATTCAGTGACGGCGACATTTTGCCCAATAGCAGCAGAGAAAACCCCCTCCCTCTTCGGTCAACGACACTGCACGATGATCGGCGCCGTGAGCCGAGCGGTTAAAGTAGATCCAGTGATAGCGAAAAAATAAACCAATGACAGCCGCGGTAAAATATCAGTAACTTTCTAGCCAATGACGACGACAGTTTGCCTCCGATCGATCCATTGTCACTGGAACTGGCATTTCCATATTTTGTCACTGGTACTACAGCGACAAACGAATATCAGTGACAAAGTCACTGGGATAGAAATATCGACCATCCCTACCCTAGGTCTATGCCCGTTACCTGGGTTGATGCCAAGTATATTTTAAACGGATTTTATTCCTATTCATAAACTGAATTATGAGTGTTTTCACGGAAGCTCTACGGCTGTTCAGTACCTTATAATCAATTCTGACTTAACAATTACTTTCAGAAATAGTATAACGTACAATTTGCTATCAATTTAATAACTTAAGCAAAATCAAAAATAAAAATGTACTGTTATTCTACACACAGATAAAGTAAAAATGAAGCTGAAGAACTATAAAGACAAAATGGCTTCGTAGGAAATTTGTAGCGTATTTGACGATTTGTAGCCTATATAACATAGTGTTATCTGAATATTTATTTAGATCCTTGCAAAAACGTTGAATATTACATCAAAATACCTATTTTTTTGTAAATGAAGAGTATACAAAAAAAAATTAAAGTACATCAAGTCCCACGCTTTATTTTAACTACAGAATCGTACAGTTTTTTCAAAAGTATAATTTTAAAATGATTTATTCAAATAAAATTGTAATCAATAACATCGCTCTACACTGCTATGTGTAAAATATTAGAATAGTCCCTTCTGGTGCGTACGAGCACGTAAAAGTATGTTATCACTTGTAAGAGGAATGGTCACCAGTTTAAATTTATTTTTAAATATATATTAAATATGGTGATATGTTTTCTTGTAATATATTTAATAAATTAAAAATATTTCAAAAACAAGAATACTTTTATTGCATATATTATTCAAAGCTTTTCGCCGATAAAATAGAACCAGCATCTTCAGGAAAATAATTATCTAACAAAATCAGATAATGTTAGATAATCAGATTTTGTTAGATAATTATTTTTCTGAAGATGCTGGTACTATTTTATGGGCGAAAAGCTTTGAATAATATATGCAATAAAAGTATTCTTGTTTTTGAAATATTTTTAATTTATTATATATATATATATATATATATATATATATATATATATATAGGCCTATATATATATATATATATATATATATATATATATATATATAATTATTATTATAAGTTAGAAATGGTCGTTAGGTACAAGAATAAATAATTAAGGGAAGAGTTAGTGTTTATGAATTACACTATTATAATTGTAATTGACACTTGTATTTATTAATTGAAAATCCACTTGAAAGACTTTCAGCGTTTGACTTAAGAATAATTGTGAAGGAGAGAATTTGTGATGTGTAAATACAGAAGAATTAAGACTGGTATTCTGTTACTCAATACCAACTTTTAATTATTTAACGACTATTGCGTAGTGTTTCTCAGGGCTTCAGGGAGAGACATAAAACAATTATCGTATTCTGATTGTTTCACTCTCATTAAAATTCCATCTGGGATATCAGAGGCTTTGAAAATAAGCCTTTAGTTTCAACAAATAGGGATTTTTATTTTTGATTTTGCTTAAGTTATTAAATTGATAGCAAATTGTACCTTATACGATTTCTGAAAGTAATTGTTAAGTCAGAATTGATTATAAGGTACTGAACAGCCGTAGAGCTTCCGTGAAAACACTCATAATTCAGTTTATGAGTAGGAATAAAATCCGTTTAAAATATACTTGGCATCAACCCAGGTAACGGGCATAGACCTAGGGTAGGGATGGTCGATATTTCTATCCCGGTGACTTTGTCACTGATATTCGTTTGTAGTACCAGTGACAAAATATAGAAATGCCAGTTCCAGTGGTAATGGATCGATCAGAGGCAAACTGTCATCGTCATTGGCTAGAAAGTTACTGATATTTTACCGCGGCTGTCATTGGTTTATTTTTTCGTTATCACTGGATCTACTTTAACCGCTCGTCTCACGGCGCCGATCATCGTGCAGTGTCGTTGACCGAAGAGGGAGGGGGTTTTCTCTGTTGCGATTGGGCAAAATGTCGCCGTCACTGAATGTATAGTTACTGATATTTTACCGAGGCTGTCAATGGTTGATTTGTTGCTGTTACTGGTTCTACTCATTTACGTCGTGTGTGAGTGGAAAATTTGTGTCAGATTTCAGAACAGTGAGAGTGTTGTTTTCATTAAAAAATATCAATTGTAGTTTCACTAAAAGAAGAATAAACAAAATAACTAAAAATTATAAGCAAACTCGAATAAAATTTATCATGAAACCAACTGTACAGTTCAACATAATTCCTATAGCGTCGAGTTCTTAAGTAATTTTGTTTCGTATTTTCTATAATTTTTAAAAATATTTTATCCTCTTTCAATTTTATTGACATTTATGCCAATTATATTTTTTTAAAGTAGAAAATACATAGGCCTAGCGGTGCGAGGTCGGTTGACACAAAATCATAATGGTTAGTCGGCTTGTTTAAGGGCACAGCGCTCCTCCAAAACGCCTCTAAATATAAATATATTCAAGTTATAATGCATTATTTATTTAAATTAATGTATCTATTTATTTATCATAAATGCTTCTATGGACGCATTTTTTGCATGTTAACGTCTTCGTTAACTGTATTGTATAAATTAGAAATTAAATTCGTCCAGATGTTCGTACAGTATACGAACGTTTAAGTGAGAGTTTTGTAATTTCTGAGAAAGGTACATTTAGTTTTCTATTAAAATGAATAATAATGAGTGTATATGCCACTTAATTTTAAACGATGAACAAAGTCGCATTACAACGTTAAATTAATTATTTTTTATAACCTAGTAATTAATTGATCGGCCATACGCAGAATGCAAATTTGGAACTGCTCATACTTCTTCACACAATTCCTGTATGGTCTACGTAAACCTCGATATAGGACAGCAGTGTTTTGTTAGGATTAAGGCAAAATAACCTTGTTGTAAACCTGCTTCACCCCTCTACGGCCTACGTAATCCTTGTTATAGGACAGCAGTGTTTGGTTATAATTAAGGTAAAAGACAACTTTGCAGCACAGATTACCAACCCAACTTGGGCCTGCTTCATCCATCTGTGGAATATATATCCCTTGTTATAGGCTAGGAGTGCTTTGTTTAGATTAAGGCAAAAATCAAACATTGGGGCACAGATAACAAACTACCCCTGAGTTTTCTTCATCCCTCTATGACTCTATGGACTATGTAACCCTAGTTATACACTAGCAGTGCTTTGTTATGATTAAAGCAAAATATAAACATTGGGGCACAGATTAAAAACCACCCCTGGGTCTGCTTCATCCCTCTTGGGTTCTATGGAATATGTAACCCTCGTTATAGACTACGAGTAACAGTGCTTTGTTATGATTAAGGCAAAATATAAACATTGGGGCACAGATTAAAAACCACCCCTAGATCTCCTTCATCCCTTATGTGCTACGTAACCCTTGTTATAGGCTAACTGTGCTTTTTTATGATTAAGACCAAATATAAACATTGGAGCACAGATTACAACCCACACCTGGGTCTGTTTCATCCCTCATTGGCTCTATAAACTATGTAACCCTTGTGTTAGGCTAGCAGTGCTTTGTTACGATTAATGCAAAATACAAACATTGGAGCACAGATTACAACCACACCTGGGTCTGCTTCATGCCTCTTGGGCTCTATGAACTATGTAATCCTTGTTTGAGGCTAGCAATGCTTTGTTATGATTAAGGCAAAATTTAAACATTGGGGGCACAGATTACAACCACCCCTGGGTCTGCTTCATGCCTCTTGGGCTCTATGGAATATGTAACCCTTGTTATAGGCTAACAGTGCTCTATTATGATTAAGACTAAATATAAACATTGGAGGTCAGATTACAACCCACGCCTGGGTCTGTTTCATCCCTCAATGGCTCTATGAACTATGTAACCTTTGCGTTAGGTTAGCAGTGCTTTGTTATGATTAAGGCAAAATACAAACATGGACCACAGATTACAACCCCAACTGGGTCTGCTTCATTCCTCTATGGCTCTATAGACTATGTAATCCTTGTGTGAGGCTAGCAGTGCTTTGTTATGATTAAGGCAAAATACAAACATGGAGCACAGATTACAACCCCACCTGGGTCTGCTTCATCCCTCTATGGCTCTATGGACTATGTAACCCTTGTTATAGGCTAACAATGCTTTGTTATGATTAGGGCAAAATACAAACATTGGAGCACAGATTACAACCCCACTTGGGTCTGCTTTATCCCTCTATGGCTCTATGGACTATGTAACCCTTGTTATAGGCTAACAGTGCTTTGTTATGATTAAGGCAAAATACAAACATTGGAGCACAGATTACAATCACCCCTGGGTCTGCTTCATCTCTCTATGGCTCTATGGACTATGTAATCCTTGTTATAGGCTAACAGTGCTTTGTTATGATTAAGGCAAAATATAAACGTTGGAGCACAGATTACAAACCGCCCCTGAATCTGCTTCATCTCTCTATGGCTCTATGGACTATGTAACCCTTGTTATAGGCTAACAGTGCTTTGTTATGATTAAGGGAAAATACAAACATTGGAGCACAGATTACAAACCGCCCCTGAATCTGCTTCATCTCTCTATGGATCTATGGACTATGTAACCCTTGTTATAGGCTAACAGTGCTTTGTTATGATTAAGGCAAAATATAAACGTTGGACACAGATTACAAACCGCCCCTGAATCTGCTTCATCTCTCTATGGATCTATGGACTATGTAACCCTTGTTATAGGCTAACAGTGCTTTGTTATGATTAAGGGAAAATACAAACATTGGAGCACAGATTACAAACCGCCCCTGAATCTGCTTCATCTCTCTATGGCTCTATGGACTATGTAACCCTTGTTATAGGCTAAAAATGCTTTGTTATGATTAAGGGAAAATACAAACATGGAGCACAGATTACAACCCCACCTGGGTCTGCTTCATTCCTCTATGACTCTATGGACTAGGTAACCCTTGTTATAGGCTAACAATGCTTTGTTATGATTAAGACAAAATACAAACATTGGAGCACAGATTACAAACCGCCCCTGAATCTGCTTCATCCCTCTATGGCTCTATGGACTATGTAACCCTTGTTATAGGCTAACAGTGCTTTGTTATGATTAAGACAAAAGAGAAACATTAGAACACATTTTACAAACTACCCTAAATGTAAACTTACGTTGGCACTTACCTTCCACAACGGATTTTCTGTTGTAGTTTCATGTGGCAACATATAATGAACTGTCATGATGTTGGCTGAATGTCACTTTTTTAAACAACTAATTTTCAATAAATTATACAATTAAGAACATAAGTTATAGCTCATAAACAAACTGAGTGAAGGCACACTTTACTTATAAAACGTCCCTCAAGGCTGGCCTGCAATAACACTTTATCGGTAATGAAATAAATTTACTTTATATAACCAGGAATTTGGTTTCCTTGAAATAGAAAGTATTAGATCGGAAACTTCTGCAAGACGTGCTCGTCTGTTTGTAAACATTTTCGTAATTTGATTCTTAAAATGAAATTCATTTTAAGAACTAATTTTATTCTTAAGTTTATGGAAAAACATGCTTAAACAATTTAAAATCTCACTAGAATCCTCAAACTATATTATGAAATAATAGGCAATCTATTATAGATCTATTGTAGTTTGAAGCATTCTTTTATATTAGACATCAAGGTTGAAATTGGTTCTGTGATTTTTAAACATCTAGCAATATTGATTACTATGCAGAGGTTAACTATGTATTTAAGAGCTTCTGAAATGTTGCCAGAAACTCTCCACGAATTAAATTCCCTCCAAAGATTTGTCCTTGTCTTAACGGATTTTCAGAGCTTCATTGCTATTAGGTTTGATTTAATCTAAATATTATTTGCAAAGGTAAACTCATAGATAATTCTGAAGCCATTTTGCGTCATGTTTCACAGAAAAACCCATTGAACAATATATCACTTGAAAAGGATCATTCAACGATTCTAAACATCAAGTCATTAGGATGCAGCAGTGGCGGTTGGTGTCTAAAACCTATGGGGTTGCAGACCTTTAAAGTGTTAGTTTTTTAAGGGCTAAGAAACCGTAATCATAAAAACTTAAAGGGCTGTTATAGGGAAAATGGATAGATACTGTTTAATACTTTGTGATTTAGTGTATTGAAGGAATATATTGTCATTTTTTATTTTATTTTTTATTATTTAAGACACCGGATTTCAAGTCATGAGTTTATTTATTAATAAACCAATCTTAATTCATTCTTAAGTGAGAATGTCAACAAACTCTGAGCGCAGATGCGTAACTTTGGAGGGAGGCCATCTTAACCGAACACTCCCGTGGTTGCAGCACGTCTGCAACCTAAAGAGCCTTACGGGCCTGGCTAGCTATTTCAGTTTGTCTAGACCTTCCAATGCTTTTTCTCAACGTTTTAGGAGTGACGACTTTGGGATTGCAAGTTTCCCTGCAACCAGGCCGAACGGTCAAATGGTCGCTGAAATTCTGACGTTTTTATTATTATAATGATGGATCCATGTTATATAATGAATAATAGCTCGTAAAAATGTAAATAAGTTTTTACATAATAAATAAATTTATTCTCTTTTTGCTATTGATTTCTGATATGGGGGTTGTGCAAATGTGCAACCTGCCCAAGAGCTGCCACTGGGGTGTAGTGGGTAGGGTACTTTACAATGTCCTTTACATTGTACTTTACAAGATTCCGCACTCGGTCCCCGGTACCAACAACAATTTGTATGGTACTTTTTTAGCTCTTAGCCTATGACAATGAATACATTATAGTCAAAACTAGTGTAATATGGGAGGTTATAAGCTTTCAAGGGATGACTCATTGAATACTTATGGCTCAAATGGACTCAGCTAAATCTTGTCAATAGTATGAGAAGGGACTGTTATGGCTTTGCAATAGCTCTCGAATC
Source organism: Prosapia bicincta (assembly GCA_036971475.1). Taxonomy (NCBI): domain Eukaryota; kingdom Metazoa; phylum Arthropoda; class Insecta; order Hemiptera; family Cercopidae; genus Prosapia; species Prosapia bicincta. The sequence continues at coordinate 103,973,228 of JBAIZL010000005.1, read as the reverse complement.
ATCCCTAGCCCTTACTATGATTTTACTATTTTACAATGTGTTTGGCTTTATTATTATTTTTGTTCTAGAACCATAGTTCACGTCAAGTTAACTTATGAATTATTATTATAGCCTACTTCACTACTTTAGCATGTAACATTACGCATACCTTATTCAAAGAGAATAGATATCCCTCTCTTTATTCTTGGACTAAAAGATTCGATCCTTATAAACACAGTGAAAGCTCTTTTATACGACATTCTATCATCCGGAACATTCTATTAACCGGCACATTTTTAAAACAAAAACAAATCATTACAATACCCTTCTTTGTTGTTGCAAGATGTGACTCATTCGAAAGTTTTTTTTGAAAAACTGTCATCGCATATCGGGCAGTCGGACATCCGTTTTTAAAAATTATAAAAAAAATTTATAAAATCATTAGTCTTTGTATAGTTCTAAATTACTAGTGCATGTTTTATTCTAACGTTGTATGAACGAAAAAAGCATTTTAGCGATAAATTTCTTTTCTTTTTTCAATTTTTTTCTTATAATTTATGTGTGCTTTTATTAATACGTACGGAAACACAGCAATTGGATACAAACAAAAATGGAAGGTAAGATTTCAACAGTACATTCAATTTTCCTTGATAGGTAGAATAATGTTATGCACAGTACGTACAGTTTATAGGCTATATAGGTTAGGTTCTGTTATCAGAAATTTTCGATAACCGGCAACATCCCTACCTCGAGGCTGCCGGATAAGGCTAGGCTTTTACTGTATAAGATAACTAGTAAATCTCGTCTCCGGTTGAGGTGTCCTTCAGTCTAGACTTAGATTTATTTGTTTTTAAACACACGAACCTAACGTCTTGCTTATTTATACATTTTTTTAAAATGATCAAGCATTTTTAAATTTGTACTAGCAAAATGTAAGTGCCCCTGAAGGAAAAGTAGGCTCACTCACACAAAGGCAGAGGATTAGGATTGGGCGCATTCCTTCCGGCGCTCTGTTTATTAGTCAAGTGGTGCTTCCTTCATCAAACTCTAATTTCTTAAATTTGATAACACACTTTAGAAAGATCAGCATAAATTGATTCTGCTCATCATTACGATAAAATTGATTCCAAACAATGTACAACCAATTGCCACTGTTCATGAGGGGATAACATGAAATAAAAACACTGTAAAAACGCTAAAGTAAAACACTGCACTTAATACGTCAATGCGACTATTCCTGGGTTGTGTGATATAATTTTTCTTGTAATTTTAAGTAGAGCAAATTTTTATTAACTATTTTTAGTGATTACAACTTAAAAAGTTAGAGTTTGGTTAGAAGATATCACTACATGACCAATGGAGCAGAAATACGGCCGGTCTCGGGTCTATCATAATCCTCTGCGCACGTAAGGGCGAGTGTGCGTGCGTGCGAGAGAAACTGACCTGGCGTCCAGGGGCATTCGCAATTTGATATTGCTATACACTATAGTGATTGCAAATCACGATCATACTTGATAAAATTCTTTAAGGTTAGAGAATAGTTTGTCGAGAAAATTGCATATGAAAACTTCACAGCTTTATTGAAGGCGCATTAATATGAAGGCAAGTATGTAAATCCTGTAAAGATTTGCACAGAATTTGCACAGAAAATTTCTATTTTATTAGCTATTTAAGTATATTTAATTTTATATTAAATTGAGGTCAGTAGTAATACTATTTTGAAATAAGACATTGTCGCGGCCCTTGTATGGTACGCTAGACATAACTTCATTTATATTTAAGAAATAAACCTAATCTTTATTACAAGATGCATTCAAGAAGCATGGCTATTTGCTAAGGAAATAATACTACCTCAAACATTTCAACACTGAAACAAATATAGAATATTTAGCTATTACGAATAAACGATTAATTCTAAAAAAAGTTAGAAGTCAAAGATAGAACGGCTCAGAAAAAAAAGATATTCATAAAGGAAGTGTTTGGCCAAAGTGTGGATCATCTTGAAAAAAATTATCTTTATTTCTTGAATATCACGTAATCTAAAAAAAAATTTCAAATAAATTCCTACTAAGATCAACAATTTTTTTTTTAATTTTAGTTATTTTTTATTTTATAATTGCAACACACACTTTCCTTGTTGATTGTTGAGTCATTGGATTCTGAAATCTCTTCAGTCTGCATCCAGCGGTTACATTATCCTATTCGCTGCATTGTAAGTGTTAGTACTACAGTATTTGCGTAAATATTCTTCTGTTCGGCAATAATGGCCTCGAAGCGTATCAGTAGAGAAGCGTTCTTTCATTAAGTGAAAAGGTGAAAAGTTTAGGTATGATTGAGGTTGAAAGGAAATCGTGAATTGCGAGATTGTATAACAAAAACGAATCGTCTATTCGTGAAATTTTCATAAACTGTAATAAAATTCGTTCAAGTTTTTCTATTTCACGGGAAAGTGCAAAGGTCGCTGCTACAGTGCGTGATAAAACCTTAGTGAAAGTGGAAGAGCTCTTGAATAGGTGGAAGATATGAACAGGAAAAGGATATCTGTTGATGGAAATATGTTACAACAAAATACGTTGTGTTTATACAAAGGTTTTATGGAAAAAGATGGTACAGAAGAGCAGAGCATTCAGTTTACTGCAAACCAAGGGTGGTTGCATAGGTTTCGGAACAGATGCAATTTTAAAAACATTAAAATTGTAGGAGAAGCTGCATCTACTGATGAAGAGGCTGCACCGTGTTTCCGACTAAGTGTAAGAAAATTATTGAGGAAGGGGTATACGAACCTAGGCAATGCCTAAGTTTCAACTGCGATGAGACGGGATTTTATTGGAAGAAAATACCCAATAGGACCTACATTCATAAAAAAGCAAAACAAGCTCCTGTTTTTAAAGCATGGGAGGATCGACTAACTCTATTACTATGTGGGAATGCAGCTGGAAATATGATCAAGGCTTGGTGTTGTTTACCGAGCGAAAAATCATCGTCCTCTAAAAAATCAAAATAAAAATTTTCTTCCTGTTTTCTGGAAACATAACCGCAAAGGGTGGATGACGGCAGTATTGTTTACTGGATGGTTTCGCAGATGTTTTATCCCTGAACTGGAGACGTATTTAGAGAACCAATCCGAGTTTTAATAATAATAGACAACGATCCAGGCCATTTTCAGGCACTCTGCCGAGAATGAAAATGTTCAGGTAGTGTTAATGCCACCTAACCCAACTGCGATATTACAGCCGCTTGACCAGTGTGTCATTAGATGTGTCAAGGCCTCATATACGCGCCAAGTGTTTGAAATGATTAAGGTAGCCAACGATTCGGACTCTGATCTTGGCGTCATGCAATGCTGGAGATTTTTCAATATCGCTGATGCGATAACTTATATTAAAGCAGCGTTGGATGAAATGAAACCAGAAACTGTCAGAGCTTGCTGGAAGAACTTGTGGAAAGAATCTGATGGGGATATGAATAGCTTCCCAAAGATCGATGGAGATGTTAGAGCGAACATTCAAGCAGCAAGAGATATTGGCGGCGAGGGATTCTTAGATTTAAATGTTGCAGGCGTGGTTGAGTAAATAGAAAAACGCCAAGAAATGTTGACAAACGATGTTTTACAAGAATTGATTACGCTACTTTCCGTACTTTCCGAAGAAGAAGAAATTAATTTTAAAGAAACGGAATGGACAATGTAAACATTTGGAGACGTTTTCCGGATGGTACAAAGTTTGAAAGAAAAAATAATGGATTACGACGCACATCTAAAGTGTGAAATTGAAGTTACCAGAATGATTACGGATACCATGCAGCTTATTCAGCAAGTCTTCAGCGTAATGAAAAGAAACGGAAAACAACCCTTTATCACAATGTATTTTCAAGTAGAAAGAAAGTCCCAATCATCGATTCATCTGTCCCATTAGCATCATCAGAATCACTAAACGTAATAGACCGTTCTTTTTCGAACACCGAGTCTTTTCCACTTTCACATGAAGATGATTCTGGCTAAATATTTCTTGTTCTTAACTTCAACTTAAAACTTCTTTTCGTACATAGTAATTATTTTTAACGTGTCATTTGTTCAGTGTATTATTTCTCTATTGTACTGTACATACTCTCTATACAGATATATTAAATAAGTTTTCAAAGTCAAAGAAAATTGCCGTCGCGTTTGATAACAAACGTTTGTTGTTAGTAGCTACAAAGGGAATGGAGTGCTGTACACTACGTGATGGTAAGTACAAACAATACTCACAATAGGCCTACTGGAACAATACTTACGTACTGTGATGTCATATTTTAAAAATTATACAGTGCTCTATATACATACACTACTGTATACTGAAAATGTCTGTAGCTATAGAACTTGTGAGTTAAAGCGGATAACACACATCGTCTAAAAACGCGGCATCACGTAGCGCGGTAGTTTTGGACCCCATTATTCGCGGATATACACCTGTATATATAAGGAGATGGTGAACTAATAGTATAAATTAAAAAATTAAATTATATTTACCGTAAGACAAAACAGCGTGATAATATTTTATTTGAAAATAACATCACTTTTATTTTACATTGTTTTTATGTATACATAATTTATTCGTCATTTTTGATTGTTTTTATCATTTATTCATAGCAGCTATAAAACGCTTAGATCATAATTATGCGCGGGAATAAAGATTTTCGAAAATGAACATGCTTGAATCCTCTTCGTTGAATTTTAGTTACACTCCCCCATTTACAGGTTCCTTTTTCACCGAAGTAATGGTTACTCGTTCTATTTTATAATTGAAGTCACAGCTTTTTATTTTATCTTCAACTCTATGTCCACATTAAGCTTTATTTCGTTTCAGTTTTAAATATATTGAGACGATGCAAAAGACTAATTATCGACGACAAATTCCTATTTAAAACTCTTTGAATCGTACGAATCAGTTTTAATCCCTTACCAAGAAGCTGCACGAGCTCCGCTTGAGTCTATTTACAAATTAGATTTTAACAATTACAGACCTGTAAGGCTTCTTTAATAAGACAGAGTAATATATTATAATACATAGCTGTAGAGTAACCGGTTAGGATAGATTTGGTTAAGAAAAAAAACCAAATAGTTTGTTAACATAAGTTATACTGCAATAGCAATTATAGAGTGCAGTAGCCTAAATTATAATTAACAATTACAGTCCTTTAGATACAAAAATAAAACCGTTATAAAACCAAATAGCTCCAACACAGTTTAAAACCAACAGAAGGCTCTGGAGGAATGGTTCCCTACTTTTTTTTAATGCTTATTTATGTGTTTTATTTTTTATTTCTTTACGAAACTATGCCTTAAGAATATGGCTAAAGAAATACGATTGAAATACAATCCGATCTTTCTGATGTTTTCTGGTTTAACTTTTTGTTTTGGATAGTTTTAGGATCGGGACCCGTTTGAAACCCTTCCGCGACCCACTAATGGGTCGTAACCCACCGGTTGGGAACCACTGCTCTAGAGAACAGTTGTAACTTTCTGATGATGGTGTGTTAGCGATATGTCTATAAAGGTTTTATAAGTTTTATTTTAGTAGAAAAATGTCTGTAATGCTACTTTATTACTGTGTTCTACATTCATTATTGTAAAAAATTGGGTTCTTTATGTAATTTCTTGTGAACGGAAACTTCAAAGTTCGAATGGATGGCTCAAGATATGAATTTGACAAATATAAAAAACTGACCATTGGAGGTAAAAAATAAAACTCTTCAATAATTACGTATTCTGCGAAAATAGACTCAATACTGAGGGAACTGTCCGAAAAAAATACTATCATCTGAAAAAGATACAAGCTACTATAAAAATTCATTATACCCTATAAATCATTAGGCTTTAATTCGAAATATATTCGATACAATCATCAAAATAAAATGAACAAGAAAGAGCACACATAAATTTACTCTTTGAAGAGTACAGGAAGTTACATAATACAAAATCATGTAACCCAGTCCAAACAACTAGATAATGAGTTCAAAAGTTATCGCCAGAAATATGATACAGGCTACAAACCGTGAGAAATACAAAATAGGTCAATTTAGAGGGAAATTAACTTCAGTCAGAGCAAAACAGATGAGTTTAAAAAAAAGCTGTGCACAAAATGGCCTTGTGTAACTTCAAACCAGCTTGTGTTTCGGCTATCTTATCTTCACCGCTCTATTTTTTTATTTAAAGAGGATTCAAGTTTATTTACTCTGTTATTAGACTACTTTGTTTCAAGAATTTTGCATCTTCTTGTTATAATCTTCAAAAACCACATACACAAAAATTATTAAAAAAATTTTTTAGAGTCAATTCCCCCTCAGGTCAACAGAAACATTTTACGTTAGATTCTTTATATTTTATAATTACAATTAATATAAAATAGAAAGCGAATTTCCTTGCAATTTTCCATTTCCTTTCTATGTATTGTGTTGGACTAATATTTTTGTTAGTTACTATTTAAACGCCTTTATTTTATCACTTGCATTGTGTTGTGGTTTCTTTTCGCTTTCCTTTCGCGTTGTCCGATCGTGAATCAAGGTTCGATACCGTTAATCCAATTTGTTTATTTATTTTATTCTTTTCATTCATATTTAACCCTAGAGCATTATTTTTTATATTGTATGGTAACCATGACAACAATTTAAGGTTGTGCAATAGAGATTTCGACGACAACCTGAAGAAAAATTCATATAGATCTTTGAGGAACATATTTCTTAGCCATGAGAAATTAGGTTCAGTGCCAAAAGCGCTAGACCCCGAACATGAAGATAGTCAGTTCTAACCCGAACTAGACCACCAAATTTGTATAATTTAATTTTTTAATAAATATTTGAAAAAACTGTGTTAACATCAATTGTCATCCACTACTGGTTAATAAAATGTATTTGGACAAGATTGGATTAATAAAAACGTATTTTATTAACGATTGAAAATTTTTACGAGGTATATAAGGAGAGTGTGAGTTAATAGAAGGAAGTTAATAATGAATAAAAAAAGTAAGATAATAGCTTGGTTTGTGACTCAAAGATAATATTTAAAGATAAACGCGAACATGAACTCTGAATAAATACAGTTTTTATTTTATAAAACTTGTGCTCACTGAGGATTGTATACTATCATTATATGTACCTATCTTTCTTATATACAATCGTACATATTGTCATTAGAATGGGTCAGATGAGACCATGTTATTACGAAATTGCAAATTTTAAAAGGTTTTTACTAAGTCCTATTAGTAGCCTGTCTGACCGATTGAATTTTGCAATTCACGCCTCAGAACTGAATGACACTGCAATAATTTTATGTTGTTTATAATTAACTAGCTGAGAATAGGCCATGAACTGAAGTTCATTTTAAAAAAAACTAGTATGTGCTATGAAATACATAATTGACATGTGAAATGTAATATTAGCTAATCTCTAGTGCAATCTGTTGCACGCGTTCCATATTTGTAAGACTAAAAAACAAAGCAAATAATTAATAAATTTCAAAAAAATTGACACGTTTTTAAAACGAACAAAAAAAGTTTTAAATAAATTTCCTTGACACACTTACAGATATGTTCTCTTTACAATTCCGTATTTATTTATAATCCAATAAAGGCTGACATTAACATCGGTGAATTTTAACAAATATGAAAATACTTTTAATGTTCAAAACAAATATACGTGGGGTTTAGAAACATGCAATAGATTTTAATAAATAATAAATATTGTTACAATTCGCAGTTTTTACAAATTATGTGTTTCATGTGCCTCGCGTTTTTGTTTTAAACTTTACAAGTATTTTCACGCTTGTTAAAACTCACTAATCTTTGTGTCAACGTTTTATAGGATTATGAATATGTACGGGGTTATAAAGATAGCAAATCTCTAAGAATGCCTACAACGAATTAGTTAATACTTTTTAGTTCGTTTTAAAAACAGGTTTATAAAAACTCTTTTTAAATGTATTACTTATTATCAAATAACTATAAACAAGAATCGATTATTAGCCTATTGAACGGAAATTTACAAAAATATTTGTTATCTAAGCGTGTTTCAATTTGCAAGATATAAATTATAACTGGAATAACTCATTAAACGTAATTTATGTTTGGTAAATGGTAGTTACAGACGAAGAATGTTGACTTTGTATATGCTTAGTACGCTCTTTTGAATAAATGAAACAGTTATTGTGAGGATCTCTAAAGGTTCTTTTCCTAAGAGATAGCCAAGCAAAGAGATAACCGAGTTGTTGCTGTTACCAGAAGATACAGTACCATTTCGTCCAGTCCTGCTACAAAGGAGGATGTTTACAAAGAGCATACGAGACTATCGTATATCGGGACTGCCTAACAGAGTCCAAAATGAACTTCTTCAATTTATCCAGATCGGATTGATGAGCTGAAGTATCCGACTAGGAAACGAAAAACTACTGGGACTGGTTCGTCGATGAGCCTTAGATGACATATTACGTAACTGGTAATTTTCATGGCACTGGGTGACCCAAGGCCGTGATTGGGTCGTGGAGAACCACATGACTGATGAAGAGAAGGAACATGGGTCTTTATAGGAATGCATGGCGAGGCACTTAGATCACCAACGACGATCCCAGTAATAGAGTAATTTTTATTGAAAAGCAATTCTGTAAAGCTATAAATAGTCGTATTATATTTCTGTGCCAATTTTCAGTCGCCAGACAACTAACCCTGTGAAACTGAGTACCTATGGTAACAATGAGCGGTTGATAAATAGTTCAGGCCACATTACCTTCTTTGAATACCTCAAGGCTCTTGTAATTCAATTTTACCCTGTCTGGGTTTGTTGACTTCCAGCGTAAAATTTTGTCTCAACATTAAATCCCACTCCACCCACCTAACAATATACCAATCTATAAGGATTCAAATACCAACAAACAGCGAAAAACTTGACGCGACACTATCAATTATATGTAAACTAATGGGGTTAAACACACAATGAGCGACGTGACGTGGAGCGGACAAGTCCATGCAGCATCGTGTCCATTCGCTCGTTATTAAAGTTGGGTGGTTGTTTGGGTCACTGTCGGTGTTTTTATGCCCTATAATATTAAAAATCCAGTAGCCCCTAACTTTAAAACATCGGTACGTACATCTCACTTGTTCAGATTGTGTTGTTTTATTTTTGCAGTTGTGGCGTCCGAGACAATTATCCAGGTCACCTCGCGTAACGGCTTTATTTCGTGGTGTAAAAAGGAGTTAATATTATTATGTATTAATTTTCTAGTAATGTTTTTTCTGTACCAAATTTATTGAATACAGGATTTAAATATAATATTAATATTTTAAAACACTGTTAAACTGTTTTTCTTCACAGTGGAATAAACAAAACCGATTTAGGTGGATAAAAATACATAAAAACAATTTTTACAAAAAATCGAACCTCTGAGCAAAAAATAAATACAGTTTTCAAATACACTAAGAATTATCTCCCTGTGGACGTTTAAGTGGCTTATAAGTTTATAAAAAAGACCATACTGTTTTCAGAACAGCCTAACTTTAAGGCAAACTTTAGCATTCACCTTGTAATGATGTTTTTCACGGCTTCACTGTAGAATGTTCTGTTCATAGATAGATTCGAAACAAATCATATCGAGGTTTCCTGATAGCATTCATTTTTTAAGCTAACACGGTTTGTCACTGCTGATCATATACAATTCTGGTCGTGTGGAATGTTTCCCAGAACCCCTTTAGTTTGATATCAGATCAGATTAATTGAATCACATTGGACTTGCGGGACAATCATAACAGAACATGGCCAAAGCGTTCAGTCATTTTACCATTATTCCTTATTATGTCTTGGAATTGTCTACTTTAAGAAAGGGGACAAGGAGACTATCAGGAAAGGACTACAAGTACTTCTCTTACAAGATTTCTCTTAGAGTTTAGATGTTCCAAGATTAATGTGGATTCGAATCAATGTTTGTTGGAGCAAATTAGAACAGATTTAGACGAATTATGTCTTGGGAATCTGATATCGAAGGGTAAGTCCCACTCGTGAATGACCTATCATGTTACAAACCTACTCTCTGGGATACACCTCTGGGATGAGGTGTATAACCTCTCCTTAGACGACTATAATAAAACACGCCAAATAACGGCAGTAACAAGTGTGTTCCTCCAACAAAACATCTGAATAAACACTGTAGCTGTCACGTTACAGTACAGCGTTCCAATAGATTCGAAGCGGAATACTTTTTAAAATTTTTCTGCCTTTGAATCTACTTTTCGTACATTTCTGGCTTTAATATAACAAAACCCACTTAAAATAAATATAAATTTTCATTTTTTGTATTTTACTGATTTAAACACAAAAACATTAATTTTAGTCTACTGACGGAAGGACCTGTTTATAACAAGCAGAAAATTAAATAACCTGAAAATTATTGTATATGCTTTTAAATAAGAAAACTTAAGTTTTTAAATTAAAATTCATACTGAAAAGTCCTTAAATTTGTTACACCAAATTTAGAGAGGAACTCTCTAGATTATGTCATGAAAATAAAAAAATCTTTCCATTTAAAACTTTAGACAATTTCTTTAACTAATAATTTATTATTCCTGTTTATACACTCCGAATCCGTCAAATAACAGGCGGAAATGAACGAGTGACAAAGACGCAATAGAATTTAAACATTTTGTTCGATTAATTGGTACAGATTGCACAGGAGTCGATAATACCTTATAGAAAAGCATTGTACGAATAAAATAATGAATACATTTATTACTTAGTGTTAAAAAATTAATGAGAAACTCGTCACCAATTCAGGACAAATATTTTAAGTTATCTCAGAATAATAAATAGGAAAAGCATAAAATATTGAAAACGAAAATAGTTTTCATACCATTTCTATTATAATCATGGATGTACGTAATACTTCTTGAAATCTTAATTTACAACAATTAATATGAAAAAAATTCCAGTAAATTCCTACTGGATTTAACAAACAAACAAAAATTATTTTAGTTACTCTAGAGAACTGTTTATGGTAGTAACCATGGCAACAGTTAAATTTTGTACAATGGAGAGATGGGAAAATAACCTCATAACAACTACAAGACGGGAAAATCAAATACATCTTTGAAAAATATATATCTAGGTATTGGAAAGTTGGTGCAGTGACAGAGTGTGCTAGACTTCGGACAAAATTCTCAGTTCGAATCCGGCTAGTCCCCACAACTTTTATAATTTAATTATTGAATAAATCATTGAAAAAAACTGTAATCACATCAATTGTCATCCACTATAGGTTTTAAACAAATATATTTGACCTTTATTGGATCAAAAAGAACGTATTTTACTAACAGTTGAAAATTTGTACAAGATATATATCAGGAGAGTGTGAGCTAATAGAAGGTATTTAATAAATCCGAAACTACAATATAATAATTAGGGCTGCATTGAATTAAGCAATACACAAAGTTTATCAAAATGAAACATTTAAGCCCATTTCTCTCCCTAAGTAATCATCATCAGAGGGTATAGCTACTGAACAAGTTGCAAAACTTCCAACCTTTGATAATGATGTCTTGCATAGCCTGACTTGAATAGCTCTTGTCTGATTGTTGTTCTTGTATTTGCGTGTTTGGTTGTCATTGTGCTCATTGAATTTTACTTCTTAAAATATAATTAAAATTCATCCTACCAAACTTTTGTTTCATCGAAAACACTGTAAATTAAATTAGTTGTAAACAAATTAAGCAAATAAATTGATAAGTTACGTCAATGGTTCCCAAAGTGTGTTCCGGGGCTATCTGGGCCGCCACGGATCATTGACAGGGGCGCCAAGAAGTGCTACAGAAAGGAAACTTTAAATTAAAAATATTGTAAAAAGAATCAGGAAGTAAACTGTACGCGCCCCTGTGTGCTGTGGTAGTTTGACAGCTGTGTGTGTAAGGCAGTGCAAGGGGGTCAGGCTTAGACAAAATGTCTATTCGCTATACTCACAGTATCAAAACATTTCCTACAACATAATGGTATGTACCTGTGCTGTAAGTACGGTACTGTGAAAACATTGATTCGTAAAATAATGGAAAATTTTCTGTAGGGGCGCAGAGTGAAAATATTATTACCTAGCGGGAGCAATGGGTTAGAAGGGTTTGAAAACCACTGGGTACGTTTTAGATTACATAAAGGGAGCCGACGGGAGTGACAACAAACTCAGAGATTAACACCCCCCCCCCAATTAAAAACTCGGTATTTTGTTATTCAAATAAAATCGTTGAAACTAAGCAAGTTTGTGTAGTTTTAGAAAACACACGTACTATGTAATTATTATATAATAATTATCAGCATTTATATAATAACTGTATGTTAGCAAGTGTCTAGCTGCATAATTGGTTAATACCTTATAATGACGTGCTGAAATAACTTGACATTTTGCGTAGGTGAAGGCGTTACTCACTTTCTTCAATTAGTTCACACTTACTATATATATATGTATATATATATATATATATATATATATATATATATATATATATATATATATATATGTGTGTGTGTGTGTGTGTGTGTGTGTATGACGTTATTATTATTACTTGTAAATAATTTTTTCCACCACTAAGTGTAATAATTTTACCTTATGTGATGCACCTTTCGGTCACTTAGCCGTTGTCGAATCCCTGAGTGCCTCATCACATAAGGTAAAATTATTGCACTTAGTGGTGGAAAAAAAATTATTTACAAGTAATAATAATAACTTCATAAATTCAGTACAACGGAAAAATAATGGACAACGTGATATATATATATATATATATATATATATATATATATATATATATATATATATATATATATATACATACACAAACACACAGACACACACACACACACACATATATATATATATATATATATATATATATATATATATATATAATTGTTATTAAAATACTTTTTTACTCATCCAATCAAGTTGAAATACTTTTTTAAACCTATAGTGGATAAAAATTGATGTGAATACAATTTTAAAAAAATATTTATTCAATAATTAAATATAAAAATTTGCTGGTCTAGGTAGGATTCGAACTGCATATCTTAGTGTTCGAGGTATAGCGCTTTTGGCACTAAGGCCACTTTCCCACAGCTAGAAATATGTTTTTCAAAGATACGACTATAAATGCATTTTTGTTCTGGTTATCGTCGAAATCTCTATTGTACAACCTTAAATTGTTACCATGGTTACTACACAATATAAAAAAATAATGCTTTAGGATTAAAAATGAATGAAAGGAATAAAATAAACAAACAAACAAACCGGAAACAAACTGGATTACCGGTATTAAACTTTGCTTCACAAACGGACAATGCGATAGCGCGTAAATATTAACAAACAAAAATATTAGTCCAACACCATACATAGAAAGTAAAATGAAAAATTGCAAAGAAATACGCTTTCTATTTTGCCACTTAATATTGTTATTCTGAAATATGTATATACATATTTATATCATTTGTAATTATGTAATAAATAAAAAACTAAAATTTTTCTTTGTTGACTTAAGTAGGAATTGATTTAAAAAATATGTATTACTTGTTTTTAGTTGCAATACAACTTAAAGTGGTTCATAATACTCATGGTTTCACTGTAAATGTGATTAATATTGCACAATTTGTTAATATTATGTCGAATTAAAATAGGTAAAACTTTAATTACCGATAGGTTTACCTGCATTTGTAAAAGGTTCAATTACAAATAAGGCTTAATCTGTACTTATTTATTAAGAAACCATGGTGAAAACTTGATCTATATTACTGTATGGGCTACAGTCAAGAAATTTTAAATTTCCAATTATAAGATTAGTTATATTTTTAACAAAGGTCGACACGCGACAGACCTGTTAGGACCTCCTGTCTCACAGGCCCGGCATTTCATAATCAATAAAAATGAGATATTCCGTTAAAAGTAATATGCTGATATATATTCATCTAATGTCTTCTAATCAAGTTCTTTTTTACTAAATACTCTTAAAAACCTTCCGTAGCTTCAAAAATAAACTGTAATTTTAAAAAGACCTTATCTTCCATTAAGTGGAATGTTTATTTATGAAATGTAAACACAAATCACAAATGTCTCAAAGTATAATACCATCGGATCGCAAATTTTTTAAAGGTCAAACTCTTGCAATGCATTTGATAACTAAAACCAAGCCTTACACAAACGAGTTTTAAAACATCAATAACTAACTTTCGCAACAACTGGGTTAGTAGAAAGTACAGCCGACCTTTCGAGATTCGCTTCTACATCGAAGCCTCCAGGCGAAACTAATCGTCATCCCAGGACGCATATTTCGAAATGAATGCCCTAAAACTGAAGGCCTTATAGAAAAATCAAAAAGTTTTTAACACGCTTTCAAATCATATGTTTAGCCGTTTATTTCGAAGTATTTTTTTATCTTTTACAATTTCTACAAAAAATATTGTTTCGAACAATTAAAGCGTCATTTTCAAAAACAAATAGTAAAACAGTGCTAGAGGAAAGAATTTTTATTATTGTAAAAAATGATGATATCTACACATACACACGCGCGCGCGCGCGCACACACACACACGCACTCGCGCGCACGCACACACACACAAATATGATTCATTAAATATATTTTTATTAATATATTAAATTTTTATTATTGGAAACGTTACAATAAATCTTGCACCTGATACCCAGCAAGAAACCTTTTTTTTGTGTTAAACAGCTTTTTATCACTCACCATGGTACATGGGTCTATACAGAGTGGTTCTCGAAGAAATGGAAATATTTAGGTACATTTGGAAAAAAATATTATTCCAAAAATAAGAAAAACGTTCATATTAACGAAGGATGGGCCGATTCCTAAAATGTTAGATTCCGATTTCGATTTTCAAAGATTTCTTTCAATTCTCGATTGTCGATTCTATAAAGCTAATATGCCTATATGATATTCTCTAATAATGAGTTATTATTATCTTGGTCTATGGTGAAGGCTTTTAAAAGTTCCATTTTAATGTAGTAGGCTACACAAAACGTTTAACCTTAATCTATAAATAGGAATTCGTGAAAGCATGAAAAATATATCAGCAAAAAGTAATGATTTATTTAAAATTTAAAATCTGAATTTCAGTAATAGCCATTTCAGTTTGTATAACTGGAGAAATTGGAACTACCTTTTCTTTTTGTTTTGTTTTTACATCTATGAAGCTGTAGCGGCCAGTGATAGGGAGAGAGAGAAAGAGAGAGAGAGAGAGAGAGAGAGAGAGAGAGAAAGGGAGAGAGAGAGAGAAAGAAAGGGAGAGAGAGAGAGAGAGAGAAAGGGAGAGAGAGAGAGAAAGAAAGGGAGAGAGAGAGAGAAAGAGCAGAGCCTGCAGGAGTGAGAGTGAGACAACAAGAGCGGTGACAAACGGACCATAAATACTTTCGATTGTATTGTTGCTGCGACCTAAATAATAATAATATTTGCATTATCTCAAATCAGCATTTGCTTTAATCGTTCAATTCAATCATAGCAGCTAATACATAACAAGTATTATTAAAAAAAAATTAATTCCTACTAAGGTCATTATGGTATTGTATGATAACAATGATAACAGTTTAAGGTAGGTTTCATATACATCTTTGAGAAACACATTCCTAGGTATTGGAAGCTTGGCACAGTTCTAAAGTGTGCAATAGGTCTCTAAACTTTTATAGTTAAATTATTGAATAAATATTTGAAAAAATTCTATTAGCATCCACTATTAGTATATTAGTCATCCACTATAGGTTTAAAAGAATCTATTTGAACTTGATTGGATAAATAGAAATGTATTTTATTAACGATTGAAAATGTTTACAAGATATATATTGGGAGAATGTGGGCTAATAGAAGGAATTTAAAAAAAGACATAATGGATATTGCACACGTATTTTAACGACTAAAAAAACGAATCGGAATCGACACTTTAATCAATGGAGAATCGAGGATCGACGATTACTCGATACCATTAGAATCGACGATTCTTGGAGTCGAGAATCGGAGTCGACCCAGCCTTAATATAATCGTAGATCGATTAGTGAAGGTTCTCCACCGGATTTCCGCAAAATAAGATCGCATTGAATCTTTTGAGGTGCTAACAAAGGGCGCTGAGTGAGGGGTTTTATAGATTTTTTTACCTGTGATAAAGTAAAACAGGTCCCAGCGATATGTAACTTTGTATATAAGAATAAAACTACCTTAAATAGTTTTCAATATCGGGGTAAGACGTAGTATGTCGGTTATGTGAAGAAAGCTTAAGACCCACGAAGTTTGGATTCGGGAGTGGTTTAGTAGCTCATACGGAGCCATTGTTCAGTATTCTAGTTGTTCTGCGTCAACCACCTTGGTACATGAATGGCGATATGTTTATACGTTCATCAGGCGTATATATTAATTACGAAAGGGCATTCGACACTGTGAATTACAACGACCTCATGGGGGTTCCATAGACACTGTGATTACGCGGAAGATATATGTGGCATGGTTGCTGAATTGTACTGAAATCAAAATGCCACAATGTGCATTGATGTGAATGTATCAGAATTTAAGGTATTGAAGGGAGAGAGACAAGATACTTTCACCGTTGCTTTTATTTCTAATTATTTTCCGATAAACTATGGCAACCGTCTCCGAATAGCAATTGACAACTTGAAACTACTATGATATAACGCTGTTACTTTGACCTTGGGAAATCTAGAGAGTAAATTATCTATTGTAGTTTAAGAAGATAATGCGAGTAAAATGAAATGTGTTTGCCGTATATGACAAAACTTTGCTAGAATTAACAAAGTTAAGTTATACAAATAGAAAAAGATTATGAATTAACTTTACATTTTTAAAATAATTTGTTCCTTTAAAGTTTGTTCCTTTTGTCTTATAGTTATTGTTTCGTTCTTTATCGAAAGAATACACATTATCATACAATTAGGCCTACTACATAATGGTCACGGTTACTGTAATGATTGTTCTAACGACGCATTCACTTCAAAACAAGTGCCAATGCCATGTGTATAAACAAACAAAGTAAACAATAACTGTTCGATCTTTAAGTCACCGGTAATGATTCCAAGCTTTGAGCTATAAGCAAGGAATAAAGGGAAAAATAACAGTTACTTATAGATAAAGTTTTAACTCGTGTCTTTTTAAACAAAGATAGTCTATAATATAATCGCGTGGCTTAAAGAAGCGTTCTGACGGGTCAAGTTTAGTAGAACTACTTGAACAAAGGTTGAATTCTATCAACAATGTACTTTTATTTCAACTGTTTACTTGTAACCAATCAAACTTTATCATAAAGCTCATGAATCTATTCCTTCCACGTCACCTTATAATGTTTTAGTTTTTTTAATGTTTTAATTTGTTTTAAAGTGTGAAACTAACATTCTCATTACTTTATCGTGTAAAACTATTGGCTTTAGAACCTCCGGCTGGATTAATAAAAAATAAACATTAAAATTAATAATCCAACTTATAACTGAGTAAATTTATTAAAACTACTTTGCTTTACTGAAACAAAGTGTTTTCGAAAATAAAGTGTTTTCAAGTAAAATAGTTGATGTTAATTATTGTCTCAAGTACAGAGGCGCAGTGAGGGTGATTAACAACCCCCAGGAGGATTACAAAGACTTTTTAAAACATTTATCGTCTCAAAATTACTTTAAATGACCCAGTTTTACCAAATATCAAATAAATTTCAAACTCCCTGAATTAATTCAAATATAACTTCAAAATAATTTTTTATAAAAACGAGTTTACCTGAAGTTCTGAGTGGTAATAAATTCGAAAAAAAATGTCCATAAAAGACTCCAATGTACGTACAGTGATGACCGCATATTGAGAAGTGAAACTAACCATGGCTTTTGACCATGGGGGAATCGCAGTAACAAAAGATGAAGTTTTTAAGAGCTTTTAAAAAACTTTTCGAAAACTCAAGGATATTTTTAAAGAATTGTAGTTTGTGAAAATGCAAATATAAAGTTTGCTTTTGAACTTTTTACTCCATTACGTTTGAGGAAACTTAATTAATAAGTTTACATTAGTTTACGACTATCCGAACTTTAATTTTGTGTTAATTTGTATAAACCTACTGAGACAGAAAGTTTGCAATCTCTCCGTGCGATTTTCCTCAGTGTTTAAATATTCCGATTTGAGTTGTTGGGTTAAGCGGTAACGGTTTTAAAGGCAGTTTTGCAATAGTGTCAAAAGTTGTATGTGATTTGTACAGGGTCTGTTCGTTTAATATGGTTGTATTTTGTGTTTTGTATGTTTGTAAATTTCATACTGTTCTAGTGTGTTGGGATGCGATCCTTTTTTGTTGATGTGTAAAATTTCTAGGTTATGGTTAATGTCTTTGTATATGTGCCCTGTTTCATTTAGGTGATTGGCAAATGCTGAGTCGGTATTGTGTTTGATTGATTGTATGTGCTTTTTGAATCATTACCGCTTATCCCAACAAAAACTCCAAACGGAACATTTAGACACTGGTTAAGTTCGCCACGGAGCGATTAAAAACGTTCTGTCTAAGTAAGTTTTTACAAATTTACACAGAACTAATTATTGTAAAGTTATTATTAAAGTTTGCTTTTAAGACGTTGTTGCTTCTTGCAAACCCTATAACTTTATTACCTAAATAAATACCATCTATGAATTAAATTTAATATTCATTGAGTAGCCTACTCCATAAATTTGGAATGTACCAAATTTGTCAAATTTTATCAAATTTTAACCGTTAAGATGGGATAAAAATATATATTCAATTTTTAGGCTTATGCCTTGTGTTATAGATTAGGTTCCACTCTGGGATATCAAAACACTTCTCAACTACTAACCCTCTCAACAAGAATCATAGCTGCTCTACTGCTAATGTAAGTTCTAATAACAGCCACTTTAAAAATAAAAGTTTCCTCGAAAGTCATGTATAAAATTCAAGTTAATAGAGATAACAATGTAAGAGAAATCTATAATTAAATAATACTTAACTAGGCGAATACGTAAGGGCTTACTTGCTGACGCGTTTCGAAACAATCGTTCCTTTTACGAAACAAAGTCTCTCGTAAAAGCTTTGCTTCGTAAAAGAAACGATTGTTTTGAAACGCATCGGCAAGTAAGCCCTTACGTATTCTCTTAGTCAAGTATTATTTAAATATAGTTTAATCAGCGAATTTAAGATGATTACAACAAACAAACTTAAACTGCAAAAGAAATGCTCCAGTCTCGATTTGTTAAGAGAAATTAAAATGAATGGTGTTGCTGTAAGTGATCTGAAGGACAAAAAGACTATTAGTTTCCTACTCCTTATAAGGAAGGCTTTTTACTTTATTAAATTGGATTGTGTGTATTTTTCGTGAGATTGCTTATTGTATTATTGTGGTTTGTTAGATATTTATGTGGTTATGAACTTTCCACAGCAGTTCTTCAACCACTCTCATATGATTTCTGTCTCCCTATTCCTCTTTATTCTCCAATGCTTCATCATTATCTGATTAAGGTCATGTCTGTGTAGACAAAGAAGTCTTATTTCAAAAATATTTACTTTAATTTTACGAGTAATTTATTCAAGTCTTTTGAATACATGGTTCCCCTTTATAAGATTCGCTGAAAGCCAAGGGCAGCAGAATCATGAAGCAGAACCAATTGGTTTTATACAAAAGGCGATTAACAAAAGTGTAAAATTGTACAATTAACAAATACACAGATTGTAAACCACTTGAAACTATATACATAATTACTGTCTACGCTTGAAAAGGAAACGAATGCTCGAGATGTAGCCTACAGCCTGTATTAGAATCCCAGTTTCGCTTTAAAACGCATGATTCTTAGCTCCATGCCATCCTTCTTCAAAGATGGTGAAGTTGTAAACCCATCTTTAAGTTCTCGATAGAGAGTGGGTCTAAGTCAGGTATAAGGCTCTGCACTCGTTGGTTATATTCCTTCTCTATAATGCATAAGTTACCAAACTGGGGGGGGGGGCGTGAAGGCAAGTCAGGGGGGGGGGAGTGCGAGACCAGTTGGATAATAGGAAGATAAATTCTCATTTAGTTAAAATTTAAGTACACAATTTATCAAAATTTAAAACTAAATTTACACCTCGGATTTTTTTACATAGGTAATTTTATTGAATATGATGCACAGAAAATTTTAATGAAATATATGAATTTATAAAACAAGTATAAGTAAAAGCTGTGGAAATTTTGTAAACTTAAAATTAAATTAATACGACCGCTTGAAAAGTATAATAGTACAAAAGTGTCGCTAAATGTTTACCGTTCAATGTGGCAACATCCCACAGTGGTCAAATCTTTATTTTGGATAAAACACCTAGAAGTGTATCACCGTCAGCTCTTCAATTATACCTGTTTTTTTTCAAGCCCCTACTTGTACAAAACAACATTTTCAGCACTTGTTGCAATGAAATAAAAATATAAAAACAAACATGATTTGCTAATTACTTGGGTTGTGCCTTTACTAAAAAAGAACTTTAAATAAGCATGCTAGCGAATTAAAATTTGAAATGTTATATCATGTTGCTTGTGAAAGTATGTATATATAAATAAATTTCTCTCTCTCTCTCTCTCTCTCTCTCTCTCTCTCTCTCTCTCTATCTATCTATCTATATATATATATATATATATATATATATATATATATATATATATATATATGTGTGTGTGTGTGTGTGTGTGTGTGTGCAGTGCATAAAATTCCGACGTTTCGCTATAATCTCATCTAGCATTGACGTGGTGAACCCAACAACAGTTGAAGAGCAAGAGAAGAGCGCTGACAACTCCGCTCCTATATATAGAGGAAATGTCAAATCTGTTTCTTCTTTGGAGATCAATGACATAGTCAACAGTTTTATTACGACTCAAAACTTTATTCCATGACTTACTTAATGTTTCTTCTTTTATTTCGTCCCATAACTGGGAAAGGAATGTGAGTAATTGTTTGTCTCAGGTGTGTGTGGATTGACGTCAATGGGCGGCATTCCTTCAATGGGCTTCTTTCCTCTACATATAGGAGCGGAGTTATCTGCCCTCTTCAGCGGAGCTGGGAACCCGATCCCAATGTCCGTTAGGCTGATGGTGTACAAAATGTACATCAGACCCATCATCACTTACGCAGCTCCCGCTTGGTATTCCCTTCTGAGCGAAGCTTCAAAGAAGAAGCTGCACTCTCTCCAAAAAGTCACGCTCAGACTAATCACAAACTCTCCGTGGTATGTGAAAAACACGGTAAGAGCCGTTTGGAAATAAATCTTTCCAACCAACAGCAGAAGAAAATATATATATATATATATATATATATATATATATATATATATATATATATATATATATATATATATACAAAGCTCAAGCTCGACACCAAACAAACACGTCAAAAAATTTAAAATTTAAATGACTTCACATATGCTTATAAAGCAATCAGTCAACACACCACACAGAGAAAACTATAAACCCAAGAAATCATTATTAAACTGCTGTAAATGGGAATTTTCAGAAACGGCACATCATAGGAGCGAGACTAAGAGCTCCATCAAACAATCCAAGGCGCTCTTCACTCGCTCTTCAACTGTTGTTGGGTTCACCTAGTCAATGCCAGATGAGATTCTAGTGAAACGTCTGCGATTTTATGCACTGCAGAATGAACGGATGTACTCCAGATAATAACTATTCATCATATTTTTCCATCCGTTAAGGAATACGTATGTATAGTGTAAAGTGGAGGGGTGTGGAAGGCTTTGATTTTAAGAAGAAGGGGCGTGGTACTAAAAAGGTTTGGAAACCCCTGCTCTAATGCATGCCAAAAGGTATTATTATTAGCGGGTAGGTATTATCTTTCTCTAGCTGATAGGCCAAAAAGGATTTCTTTTTATCATGGCTGTATTTTCAATTTGTTCTACCTCTCATAGGCAATAAGTCAAATTTAATGACAGCTTTAGTGACCTGTTAAAAAAGACTACTTGAGTGTAAATTAAGCTAGCTAAAAGTATATTTTAAGAATGCCACAACTCCATACACTTTGGCAAACAAATTATAGAATATTTTATGAATATTTACCAGTCAATGAATTATTTTATCACTAAATAACATCTGTGCTTGTTGCAATAAGTTACAACCTTACTAATAAAGAATTTTTATCCAGTAGAGTCTCGAAAATCTGAGTCCCGATTCTTCGATCTTTCTTTAAATTTGAGCCTATTTCTATTTCAGACTATTTTATCTGTTTGATAGAAAATTCAAATTAATAACTGTTAGACAATAGTAAATTGCTTCCCGATAAAGATCAACTGTGGTCTGATGATATCTGTGCTTTATATCTTTCCGCAAAATAATATGAGCCTAATCCAGCTGATGGATCAGGGTGCTCTGGAATGTATGAAAAAAGTTACAGACGTTACCTTTTACAAACTCTCTTGGAAGCGACTGAAGGGGAAGAAAGCTTTGTAGGCTTTCTAAAAAATTTTTAGCATTGGATAGTATGGGTAGTTTAGCAATGGATGTACGTCAATGGGTGAGTAAGGAAGAACGTAAGTAAGTAACAATAACACATGTTACGACTATTGAAAATGAATCAAGAAACTACTGAAGGCAGTGATAAGAATAAGCATGATGGTTCGGCCGAGACAATAAAAGAAGGGAAAAAAGTCACGGTGAAGGACGGCTGCCTTGAACACTTCAATGCACTACATTGAATAACAGACACCACGCAACAGAAGTGCTTCTGCTAACTGCTTAGACGTCTACAAGACACCGCAAATAGAAAACTATCTGATCAACAGACGCAGAAGAGACTTTATAATAATAACACATGTTACGACTGTTGAAATGGTACAACAAACTACTGATGGCTAGGATAAAAATGAAGGTTCGACCGAGAGAGTACAAGAAGAGAAAATTAGTCACGGTGAAGGAACGGCCGCCTTGGAAACTGCAATACGCTACATTGAATAACAGACGCCACCCCAACAGAAGTGCTTCTGCTATGACGACTACGCGACACGGTAGCACAAAAACGATTTGATAAGCAAACCCAGAAGACACTTTATAACTGTTCCTAACAAATGTAGCAATTGTAATGAAGAATGTATTCCAAAGCAACATTAAATTTACATAAGTACTGTAATCAATAAAGTTCTATAAACCTATTTTGTGCATTCTTAATTATATTAATCACTTCTACATTAGTTTATGACTATCCGAACTTTAATTTTGTAAATTTGTAAAAACTTACTGAGATAGAACGATTTCGATCGTTCTGTGTCGATCTTCATCAGTGTCTAAATTTTCCGCCTTGAGTTATTGTTAGGCAGGTTTTCCATAGTATCAAAGAGTATGTGTGATGTGTTGTATTGGGTTTGTTCGTTTATTATGTTTGTACTTTGTGTTTTTGTGTGTCTGTAAATTTCATATTGTTCTAGTGTGTTGAGATGTGGTTTTTTGTTGATGTGTAAGATATCTAGGTTATGGTAAATGTTTGTGTATGTATGTCCTGTTTCTTTTAGGTGATTGGAGAATGTTGAGTTGGTGTTCTTTTTGGGTGATTTTGTATATTCCTTTTTGCTGAGGACTAATTATAGTATTACGGTTCATTAGTACTATTTTTTCTAATGCACAGGAACGTATTTTCCTGTAATCTGAGTTTGCGTTAATCCGAGGGGATCTCTGTCCCATCTACCTCGAATTATCGAGACTCTGCTGTATTGAAAAGATAAACATTCGGAAATTCAAGTGCAACTGAAGCATGGCCAGAAAATAAAACGCGATTTACTTTAAATATGACTACTAAATTGTTTTTTTTTTTTAATGTCTCCCGCCATTTATTTATGATTATTGTATCTTCAATTTTCTCATGTTATTACATTTCATTCATGGAAAATTTCTTCAAGAAACTAATAAAAACAGGTTTAGAAATGTCCGCTGTAATAGTTGAGACTCTGAAGATCGAATGTAACGAATTGATGATAGGTCAAAATGGAAATATAACAACTAGTAGGCTACATAGTTATAATGTTTAGCCTATAGCTAATACTTGTTATAAAAAATTGAAAATGTTGGTTTAAACATTGAGGAACAATACATACAGATTAAAATCAAACCTTGTAGGCTAACATCAATAGTGCTATTTAATCACTATAACAGATTAAAATGTGTGACTATTTAAGCAGAATCTTTTGATTATTTTGTGTTTCTGATGAACCTAAAAACAGTTATACAACCTATAAATCAAATGCACCTGAAGTGCCGCTTAAACGTAGTTAATGAGTGTGGAGAGAATCTCAAAACAACAGCAATTAAAATTAGTTTTGCTAATATTCTGACCTAAAAGAGATGATATTGGTAAGGAAAAAACTTACAAAGAATATTTCTTTTCCCGATTATTTTCAAGTGTTGTGGGCCCAGGTTATCTAATAAGAATAAAAACGATTAGAAAACGTTTCGATGTGTTTTAAGCAAAACAATGAAAAACAACTTTCTTGAAATAGTTAGGCGTAGACGAAATGGTGAAATTAATAAATGTCATAATATAACCAACAAGAAAGGGAACCTTTTTAATTATTGTATTTCACCTATAGTGCTTTGTATTTAATATTGTAATAATATCAAAGCTCTATAGGTTTTAATGGAATCCTTTTTTTTAGAACTAAAACAGATCCATTTTGCCTAATTCGAGTTTTCTGTCAATGCCAGAAACATACGTCTAGTAAAGATTCAAATGTTTATAGTTTTTTAATAATAATAATAATAATCTTCTTTTTAATACAATTCTTTAATTTTGGAGTAAGACTTAGAAACTTATGCCATCATACGAAATAGAAATGTTTTTTGTTAGTAATAGGTTTGTTGATTTACAATATAAACGCAAGCCTTCACAAAACCATTTTTTTCCAATCAAATTACAAAACAACATCAATAAACACGTGTACATGAAACAAAGTAAACAATAATGTTTCAAAGTCTACCACAGCATTGGAATTGCGAATTAAGGTTATGTTGATAAACTATTGCAAGAGCTTACTTGATTATGTTCCATTGTTGTTGTTACACGGACAAATAACAATGCTAAAGTGAACACTGGTCAAAACACGGCCATACTGAGTTCATGGACTCTTTCTCGGTTACCGGTTTGGACAGCTGACAGATATAGTGGGGGGAAACAGCGATAAATATTTAAACTTGTATGTAATCCTTGATTTTTTGTTAATAAAATACTATGTAATGACGTATTGATTTAGTTTTCTCAGGCTACCCGATGAGTTTTGCACGAAATGAAACATTTTAAATAATTTAATGTAAACTATTTAAAAATCTTAAAGAAGTAAAAATTAGGCTTGATTTTTAACTCAATATTTTTCATAGTCAATTACATTTTAAGCGTATAAAGTAAAACCCCCTACTGTAATACTTTCTAGCCTAAGAATTATTAAAAACATTTTTTAACAGTTGAGCTATTTATTTTCAATATTATTGGTATCTAATCTATGTTTGTTTGACTATCTGTAGGCCAATACATATCGAAATGTTCAAACGTAAAGTTAGGGATTATGCAACATGTCATTTCTGAAATGTGTTGAATAATTGCATTCATACATGAAATACGAACAATATTTAAAGTTTGTAAAGAATAGGCTATAATCTTCTCGTATTGGTAAAATTGGAAAATTATGACATCACGTGGTCATGGCCGCTTACAGTAAGTACGCCCTGTATCAAGAGATGTGGATACTCACTATCCATTCCCGGGCAACTAACGTTTTACTTTTTTTACTTAACAAAACGTCAGTTTTACTTTGAACAGTTTTAATAATTGGTTCCAATGTTGAACTTTTTAAGATTCTGATTCTCTTCCTACTACGAAGGCCGCCATGGAAAGCTGGTACGTGTACATTGAAATCCTGTTCACGGTATTTTTTTACTGTAATATACAATGTCATTTTTATTCAATATCAAGGTCTTTTATTAATGCACATGTATTGTCCGGAGTGAAAGAAGCAACAAATTACTTCTAATTCACTATTTACCATATATGTAAATGTTAGGCCTCTCCGTGGCCTAACAACGAGAATAGGTAGTTATTCAAAGAAACTTGTAGACTTACTATCAAACAATTCCAATTCACGCGTAACCATTTACTCTAAAAGACAATAAATATTAAAACGTATAGATGTTGAAGACAATTTAAGCAAATCTTGCGACTAATTATTTTATATACAGCTATATAAAATACTTCGGAGTTAGGTCATTATCATATCAAGATCTCATTCTTCCTTATAAATTTACACAGCCATCTAAACCAGTCAAATGATCGAAAACAGATAATCAATTATTGGGGCCTATCTTCGACTAGTAAAGGAATTGCGACCCGAGTTAACAAATAACATCGATAAACGGTCGTTCCCATTTGATATGATAAGTAAATGCTATTATAAGTAACCCTTTACCCGTTACTATACACGTTAAACCGTGCAATTGAATTAATAAATGGTTCTGTGATCGTTTATTATTAAAACGTCAAGCATTTGACTTTATCCAAAAGTTTCACAAATTGCAAGAGTCACATGTTTGCGTTGGACGGATTACGGCTAAAGTTCTTGGAAAAACGACGTTTATGATTCTACAAATTATGTTCAGTCTGAAGTGACACTTATAGTGAAAAACTATTACACTATAATAAAGAGTGATTAGTATAAATAAATTGTATAAATTCAATTGCGAAGATTAGGTTATGTTTGTGCATTGAGTTTAAATTGGATTGTTAGCTTGTGCAACAGTACGGGCGTTAGTAGACTATACTACATTAAGGCTAGTTTCATACTTACACGACCCGACACGACCGATTCGTGGACGACTATTTGCTGTGCACGACACAATAGCCCGTCATTTTCACATATACACTACTCGGCTCAGGCTGATCAAACCAGTCGTTCGTCAACCATGGAGCGTACCCAACTTATTGCGTTAATGATATTGTATCGTCGACTAAAGAAAAATAAAAGAAATAGGATGCAGTGGGTTCATCCGCTCAACATGAGACGGCCTGAAGTTGGTGCATTCTTTGTTCTTTTCGAAGATTTAAGAAAGCACGAAGAAATATTTTTTAACCCCAATTGGCTCTGTGAGCTGGCAAAATTCTAAAATTTAATGTGGTCAATCAAGTGTGCTTAAATAAGTTAATAATTGAAAAATAAAATAAAAAAAGTGTAAATGTAATATGTAAAATGTAGTGTGTCTATTAAAGTTGAGACAAATATAGCGTTTTTTAAAAAGATGTGGAGCTATAATTATGATAGGCACAGCCTGTAAATAAATATAATATAAATAAATAGAGCATTTTACTTATCGAATTCGTTTCTCTCCTGTTCACTGATCTCCTCAAAGTTATCCCGCAATTGTTTGCAAACTTCCACCCAAGCACTCTTTGTCTTAACCCTATCTTTATATGAGTTTTCAGTTTTGTCCCATAAAATGGGACGATCGTGAACTAAAGAAATTAGTACTTTTATGTCTACTTCTACCATGATAATAATAATAACAGGATCAAAGTTAAATATTAGAATATGAATAAATTTTAGAGAGCAAAAACAATCGTAGTGACTTGGGTTCAAATCAGAAAACTACTGGACATGTCGTATCGTGCAGTGCTTATGTGAAGCGTCCCCTTCTCCCTTCCTCCTTCAAGCCTTCCACGAATTTTCGGACGTCCACGACAGTCGTCCTTTGCAGTGGGAATGGACGACCACCTACAACATAGCACGACTGCCGCGTTTCGTTTGCCCTACCACGACTTTTGTCGTTTAAATGTGAAATATCCAAATCAGTTTTCACCCCAAGAGTCGTTTAAACGAAATCAGTAACACGACTGCCGTTTAAGTGTGAAACTAGCCTAAGACTAGGCAGCGTCCCAGAGGATTAGGCGACCCTCACATATGCTCGCGCTGACCCGGCCCTACTTAGGCCTACCTGCTGTCGTTGAGTTACTCAACGGTCTTGGTCTATAAAAGTAAAATGTTTTAAACCGTAGCATTTTGTAATTTATTGAAGTAATTTATTGGCAATTTTTATTCTACATATTATTCCTTGGAAGTAAAGTTCAAACATAACAAAATTATGTAACTCCTACAGAAAATAGAAAAAATGCCAGTCATTAAATACAGATTTCCTATATTTATTACATTGAATTAAATTACAAATTCATTAAGTATCTTCATAATCACGTCGTGTTTGAACTATATTTCCAAAGAGTAATAAGTAGATTCGTAAAAATGCTAATAAAAATGCGCTAAATGTAACATTTAAAAAATATTTGTTTTGTAGAGCAAGGCCTCGTAGGTGACTCATGGAAAACCATTGCTGGCAGATAGGCCAGGATTGCAAGGGTCGCGTAATCCTATAGAGCAAGGGTTCCCAAACTGGGGGGGGGGGGGGGCTGCTGCAGTCAGGAGAGGCGCGAGACCTGTTGAAAAACAATACGATAATTAAATATATTTAATATTGTAGGAACAAACTCGATTCTGTTAATGACTTGGATTGTGTCCTTACTAAAAATACAACCTAAAATAGCAATGCTATTGTAAAAATAGCAAGCTCAATCATCTCACTAACAGATTTTTCTCTTATCAGTTAAATTTACCTTGCAAATTAAAAGTTAAAATGTTATAACATGTTTCTTGTGAAGGTATATATAAATAAATAATTTGTTTTCAATGGATAATATTTTAGTTTTTTTCATTTGTTTAGAGTGTAAAGTGGATGAGATCGTGGGAGGATTTCATCTCAAAAGGAGGTGGCGTGGAGCCAAAAGGTTTGCCTTTTACCTTAGAGGGGTAACCTTTTAACCTTAAAAGGTTATTTTTACCTTAGAATGAAATATAAAAATTTGATTTATTTTTATATACCTGAATCTAATTATTCTTAAAAATTTAATTAATTTTGTTAGAGTAATTTTAATTTGTAGATTTGTCGAGTATGATCCGTTTAGTTAAAGCAGCAATTGTAGTTAACATAATATGGTAAAACAGTAGTAAAAACATGACAAATTTTTATATAAACTCAACGGCAATTCACAAAATTTGGGCAAATTGTTTGTAAATGTTTTTGCAAATAGTCTGCAATATAAAACTTCGCCTATTCGACCTGGGAATTATTAACCTACAAACAATTTTTTGACAATTTCTTAAAATCATGGATTTTTTTTAATCTTTAGGAAATAGTTTGAATAAGTTTTGTCAATTTTTCTGATTATTTTTTCATTTTTTATCTGACTATAACCAAATACAAATTTATAAAAGAGGAGAAGGGATTCAGAATTTTTTAATTTCAAAATATTTAGAAATAATTTTTGAGTATGAAATCTTTCCTTTTTGATTTTTACAAATACTTTTTCCTTTATTATTTTTCAAAAATATCAAAATTTTTTATGCGTCAAAATTTACAAAATGACTAATTCGAAAATTCTTGGCGAATATAGGTAGCCTTATGAATATTTTATAAAATATGTTTTACAAAATGTATATATTTTCTCGCACACCAACAGTTTTATCTTTCAACACAATGTTAACTTGTTTAAGAAATGCTACAAATAACTATAGTCGCGGTCGTGTAAGGTGCTACAGTGCTTAGGTTTTACAGTACTCTATTTACATAACCATAAGCTTGTAACGATTCAAAACCTCTTAGATACAAACAAAAATATAACGGTTTTCGAAAAATTTACTTGAAAATGGTTCTTACATTTGACTAAATTATTAAGGAAAATAATTTTTGATACTTATTTTGAAAAATTTTACGTTATGTTACTAATTAGATTTATTTTAGTAATTAACATACACACGCATTTGAATTTTCAATGGACTACTATGTACTGAAAATCTTTTTAAACAATTTTCATCTATGTTTTTAGAAAAAATTAAGTGTCGGAATGGTTTTTTAAAAATTTATCTTCTTCAATCTATTTTAATTTCATTTACAATAGTAGGCCTACTGGGGAAAGCATATCGCGAAATTGAATCAGTTTCACAATAAATTACGGTAAATAAATTTAATAATAACAGTAGCGACTCCGTTTGAAATTTCAATTTATGAATGTATCTGTAAAAATATGTACTAGAGTACGTAGTAAAAGACTGGTTGGAGATCTCCATTGAATTTTTAAATTGCATGACAGATTTTGAAAAGCTATGAGTCTTACCAGCACTAGTTCGTTAAATTTTTAATAAACGGGCTCTAAAACATTATAGAGTCTAGTTTACAACGAATTTTCTCAATAAATTTCTCTACTAGGAAAATCCAATACAAGAAAAACATTCTATACATTTATTAGATATTCAAAAACTGACAGATATTATAGCTAACGAACCACTTAAATGTAAAAGTAGCATTTTATTAGTCTTATTATTTTTATATACTTCCTACAAATTTATAATTCGTTTTAAATTTCTGAACTCTAATTTTCTGAATCAACTAATTAGGTATTAACTATGTGATGATAGATACTGACACTAAATTAAGCTATTTATAACTTTTTTTAAGGTAACAATGATTCTTGTAACAGTAATTTTTCCCTGATGAGGTGAACAATTTAAATATTTTTCGTCAGAATTTAAAAAAATGATAAACATAAATCGCAGTTAAAACTTCTAGTAGATTTTACAATTTTATAAAATAAATTGTAAAACTAATTTAAATGTAATAAAGATAAGTATAGTTTATAAGAAAAAAAAGGTAATAGGCCTAATTTTATCTAGAGATGGTTAATCAAGGTCGTTATTCTCCTATCGTCAGCATCAAAATGTATACATCTATGACTACATAGACCTGTCTGAATTTACATTTTACTTCTCACATCCCAATCAGTCTGACTGTATTGATTTTTCTTATCAAAGAAATAAAACATAAATAAACAATTTAAATTATATTTGCGAAAAAATGTGTTGAAGAATTAAAACCAGTGATATCTTTTTCCAGTTATTTTTTGTCGAAGTTCGTAATTTCATGACTAACGACAATTTCGACTACTGTCCGTAACAAAAGTTGGGAGACTCGAGTTTGGCGGCTCATAAAATCTAATATATGTTATCAATTTGTATCAAATAAAAACCAACAAATTTACCATTCTTTTCTTCATTGATTGGTATTATTTTTAAAAAATTCGGTTTTATTTTCATTTTTATATCGTAGCATAACCGAAAAATATCACGGTTTTTGTAGTCTTTAAAAACATACTTCCCCTTTAAAAATTCAAAACTAATAAATCTGTCATCTGAGTTGTCTAAAATTTTAATATAATATTATACTAATATAATATATATTTATACTATATATATATATATATATATATATATATATATATATATATATATGCCTATATTATACTAATAATATAATATATATTATTTAATCTAAACATAATTTATTAGTTTGAGAATTTTTATTTTATTAGAAACGTTTTTATAGCACTTTTTGATAAACAACGTTTTTTCGAGAAGCATTCATTAGTTAGCATCAACCAATATACCGTCGGAATTGTTTAATTTTGCTTATGTCCATTACTTATGTTATTATTAAATTACAGAATTATTATAAAAACTATTATTTTAGTAATTTCGATAATTTCATGGTAATGATAAGTAACTGTAATGTATTAAAATATTTAATTCTCCCGGGAAAAAATCTGTTTTTTTTAAGAACAAATAATTTTCTTTACGTAAAAACATACTTAGAAAGAAAAATTCGGAATGATCAAACACTGATTCGAGGTTGAAATTTAAAACAATTGATAACAAAAATTTTAGCTATCTAAAAATAGCTCTTCAATACAATACAAATATTTTTTTAATTTTGAAATTATTACTTTACACTGTTTTACACAAGATTTTAGGCAAATTGTAAACAGGCCTACATCAATATTATTCATTACAATTACCAAAACAAATATTGCAGGCTAGCCAACCCGACAACACTTCACTGCCACTGAATCACAATAGAAACTTGAGTACGTTAACGTTTGCGTTATATAGGACTCCCAGGTGATGGAGGAGGCAAGTATAAGCTATACTTCTACAATATCTAACCGCTAATGGCCATGAAAACGCTTAAGTTTCCGGTATCACCAAAACACAGTTTAAATTGTTTCCAATAGCCGAAAAATAAGTCAAGGGCGTTAAAAAATACTGAATTAAAGTTTGCCCGCCTAAATATATAATATTTCATAACTACTAAGAGTAATAAAACATCTTTTAAATTCATTAGTCCTACTGTAGTTTTCAAAAATTGTCTTGTTGAATTTAAAAATAAAATTGTGGTATTAAAAAAAATTAAATTTTTTTCACGTTGGGCATATTATGGCATACAAAACTGCAGCATCAAAAGCAAAACTGAAATTTACATAGAACTGCATCACAAAAATTCTAAACATAATTCTATAAAAGATTACTTAGTAATTTCATTAAAATTTTGAAAACCTTTACCTATAGACCTACATCGTTAAAATTCATGGATTGTGGGTAAAACTCTATACATTTAATCTATCTGTCTGATCTTTCACAGAGCTTTGTATTGTGGTTAGTAGGTTTTACTTATTTAGTTGAAAAATTAGTCCACAGTGCTCAACAAATTTATTAATAGAGCTTGTTGTTTCACATTCACATATTATTGCCACTTTCAGTTTCAATTTAGTAGCCCATATTTTTCTGACGTAGTAAAGGACCTATTCAATTTTAGTATTGTCATTATTACTGTTTAGATAATTCCTGGAAAACTTTCAAATGAAAGATTAAACACTAAAGGTAATATTTTCAATTTTTCATTCATAATTCTCAAAATTGCAGAAAAAACTTACTCTTTTCACCTTCTATTAGCTCACACTTTCCTTATATATATATATATATATATATTTGGTACAAATTTTCAATCCTTAATCAAATAAGTTTTTATTCATCCAATCAAATTCAAAATATTTTTTTAACCTATAGTGGATGCCAATTGTTATTAATACAGTTTTGTCAAATATTTACTCATTTAATTTACTCATTTTAACTTTAAAAAATTGATATCCTGGTCAGATTCGAACTGAGTAGCTATATGTTTGAAATTCAGTACTTTAGCATTGAGCCAACTTTCCCATACCTAGAAATCAATTACTTAACAATGTACTGTATATGAAATTATAAGAGATATTTTCCTTCCAATGGCGAAGCATTACAAGAGGTGGATAGAAAGAGAAGTTGTAAACCACCATCAGTTTCATAAATTAGAATCGAGTAAAAAGAAAGCAAATAAATAGTGAGAAACAAAAATAATCGTGCAACACCATATACTGTATAAGAAGAAGATGGAAAATTGCAAACAAATTCGCTTTCTATTTTGCCACTCAATATTGTGATGCTCTCATATGTATAAACGTATTTATATTAATTGTAATTATAAAATAAAAGGAAACTAAAATAAAATTTTGTCTTTGTCCCCCTCAGTAGGAATTGACTTTTATTCTATATTACTTTTTTATTATGACTACATTAATTGATCTTCACATAACTCTTGTACATCATTGAAAAAACAAATTTTTACGCTGAATTGTATTTGCTCTTTAGAAAGAATGTCATTTAAAGTATTGTACTGAATTCACTTTTCTTTATCTACCTACTCCATTTAATATTTCTACAATTAGGAGTAGATCTCTATTAGCATTCATTATCATAGCTTCATCCACAAACGTTTAAGTAGAAAATAAAATCTGTGGTTCGAGAAATAAAGTTGTTATATCAGCTTAAATAAAGATGAGTGCAAAAACTATCTGAAATTAGAGGTTTTCTATAATGTTGGCTTGGAATGTAAAGTTAACCCTAGGAAATTCAAAAAAACTGTGCCATTAAATTGTGTGATTTTGTAAAACTAAATAACAAAATACAGAAATATAATTTTGTTGAAGAAACAGCTTGAATCTGATGACCTGTCCTTTACATAATGAACTGAAGATTTTTTTTTTTGATTCGGGAACAATTTTTTTAATAATCTAAATATGGTGTTATATTTGTGTAAATATAATAATCCATATACTTTCAATAAAGATTCTTTGTTGAAAAAAATTTCACCTATGTTTTATCCCATATATACTTATAAATGGCATTTTTAAATACAATACCAATAGATTACCCATATCTCAGACATTGTAATCATTTCAGTACAATATTTTATAATTGCCTCCATACTATTAAATAAATAAGAGGTGAAAATGAATATTGCCTTCATTTGTTTTATAGGATTGACACTAAATTTTATATTTTCAACTAAAATCACTTGTAAATATGTTACAATTGCCTATAGTAGCACTTACTTTATAATTGTTGAGGACAGCCGTTTCAGGAAATGTGTCCCATTGTCAACTCAGGCCATAAGGAGTTGACAATGGGACACATCTCTTGAAACGAGCGCCCTCAACAATTATAAATAAGTGCTACTATAGGCAAGTGTAACATATTTACAAATACTTTCAGTTAAAAAATAGTAGCTCACATGAAGATGGAATCAACAAATTAATATTTATATTTTCTTTATTTATTAACAATTTCATTCTACCCTACTATTTAGTTTTTTGTATATCTGATTTTAAAAAAATCTGTCCCCAACTAAATTTTCAATTTAACAGTACTTAAAAATTAATCAGACAGTTATTATTAATGGTAATAATAATAGATTTTTAAAACCTACTAAAATGAATATATTACACATTAGAGCATTTACCAGTACTTTTAAAAAGTTATATAGATCTTAAAATGTTATAAATGATTCAGCATCTAGAATATATTTGATAAATCACTTTAAAAATTATAGTACTGCTGATATTTCAAATATGGTATTCTAACAAACTGTTTTCAGAGAAAAATGCTATTTAATTATTGGAAGTGTGTATATTAATGTCTACCTGTGAATATGTGACGTTGAAAGGAATTCAACCAATATAAGAAATAGTTAATTGATGGAGGTCTTCCTATTGCCACACCACAAAAATGTTGTTAGGACCACATGTAGCAAGAGATCTCATCATAGTGTTATGCATATTTTATTTTACAATTAGGTTCACAAAAGGTTAAACTTTGCGCAGCAGGTGTCAGATGTTACAGCACAAGGGTCAGGCATCATTAAGTATTGTTGTGTAACCTAGTGTTTATAAGGCACTGTGTTACTACATTACGCAAACTATTTAGAACATATATTTTGTTTCCTTGAATTTTGTAGTCCATTACGTTTGGTGAATCTTATTAATCACTTAAACAATAATTTATGACTATATTGCGGGAAGATCGGCACATAGCGATCAAAAACGTTCTGTCTCAGTAAGTTTTAACAAATTTACTAAATATAAAGTTTGGATAGTTATAAACTATTGTTTAAGTGATTAATATATTTTGTATTTGAAACCAATTGGAAATGTTTTTATTTCGGAAAACAAATATTGTATTTATTTATTTGTAACATTTATAGACTGTTTTTTTTTTTCAGTAGCAACACTGATGAACAACGAGTTTCAAACAGATATTTAAGGTAGAAGGAAATAGTATTTCTATTGAGGATGAACTGTACCTAGCAAAGAAACCATTATGAATAAAATCTGGAAAATTACAAAAAAATAAAAATAATACTACAATAAATTCTATTTTAAATAAAGAGATATACACTAATAATTTTTTAAAAAACATGAATAATTATTTTAAAAAATCCATTTACCACTTCTCCAGAATAAACCTATATTATAATCTGGCTTTTGTATATTATTCTGCTTAATTTGAAATGATATATTAATATTATAATGTTTGAAACTTACTTGGCATTATTGAAATAATATTTACTTATTTTAAAATAAATACACACCACTACCCACAGACAATAAATGTCTTTGGAAGAGAGGGAGAGAGGTTTGAAAAATTATGACCTCCATGGCAGAGTCACTTTTTAAGTGTTACATATGTTAGGTAAGTATTGATTAATAATGTCTATTAAACAAAATATTTCTTTA
Source organism: Prosapia bicincta (assembly GCA_036971475.1). Classification (NCBI taxonomy): domain Eukaryota; kingdom Metazoa; phylum Arthropoda; class Insecta; order Hemiptera; family Cercopidae; genus Prosapia; species Prosapia bicincta. The sequence goes on along the minus strand of JBAIZL010000005.1, from coordinate 103,937,223 downwards.
ATATTATTGTAAAAATAAATTTAAATCTACTTTACTCTATCAATGCCATATCTTGGGATCTCTGCGATTCTCTGCCTAGCCTCCCAGTAGAGATAATGTTGAGTCCACTTCTCTAAGTCTTGCAAGCCTGTGCAGTTCTGATGTTGTAAGCTGTCCATCTTGTGACGGTTGCTCAGAGAGCAAATATCCGAGGTGCCAATCCTATTTTAGATAAGTGGGCTTGCAGGGGCGAAAGCAAAAAGAAAATACACAGTGAGCTTTATTAAATGCACATGGAAAATATTTGAAAGCATTAAACACAAACCCCTTGATCCCTGCAATGTTGCAACAACAGATACCAAAAACAAGGCCACTTCACTTGTCAACAAGCTATCCTCTTAACAGACTTTATTATTTTTCTATAACCATATCAATTTTAACTAGACACTTTGTAGCTATATTCTATTATAGTATAACAGTGCTCTGTTTCATAAATAATCACGGCTTTAAAAATTTTTGTGTGTATTATAAAGTTAATTTGTTTAATTTCTTCTATTAGTTCACACTCTCTTGATATATATCTTGCAAACATTTTCAACTATTAATAAATTGCATTTTTATTCATCCGATCAAGTTCAAATACATTTCTTTTAACCTCTAGTTGATGACTATTGATGTTAATACAGGTTTTTCAAATAATAATTCAATAATTAAAATATAAAAATTTGGGGGTTTATTTCATTCCAACTGAGTTTATTCATGTTCGAAGTCTAGAGATTTAGCAATGTACCAACTTTCCCATAGCTAGAAATATGTTTCTCAAAGATATATATTTGTTTTGCCCCCATTTGGTTGTCGTCAAACTTCCATTGCACAACCTTGAATTGTTGCAATGGTTACCACATAATATGAATAATGTTCTAGGATTAAAAATGAATGAAAAGAATAAAATAAACAAACAAACTGGATTAATGGTATCAAAACTTGCTTCACAGCGCGACAAAAAAAGAAAGCGTATAAATAGTAACAAACAAAAATAATAGCCCAACACCATGCATAGAAAGTAAAATGGAAAGTTGCTTGGAAAATGTGCTTTCTATTTTGACACTTAATATTGTTATTCTGACATATGTGTATACATATGTTTATTAATTGTAATTATAAAATTTAAAAAAACTAAAATAAAAATTTTCTTTATTGATTTAAGAAGGGCTATAAAACAAAATTTTTGTATTAGTTGTTTTTTCAAAATTTATAATTTGTAGTGAATACTTATTACTTACTACAGTGACTTACCTAAAACAGAACACTTCAACTTTATTGGTCTCATTATCTATGATTTCATGGAACATATGAACTGTTTTTTAAAATTCTATTTTCTACATACCTGTTTTCTTACAGAAAACACTAAAACAAATTCAATCACATTGTTGTCTTATTCATTACACTTAAAAAATATGGCAACCTGTCGATTCCATTTGTCATGAAAATAGCTTGATTTTGATTTGGCGAAAAGTGCCAATAGCCTCTAGCCTTGGCTGGCATCATTCTAATTTTAATTCTACTCTAGTTAATTGCAGACATAAATAAATGAGTCTTTTTATGGGGCATTTTAGTTAGTGTATAACGTTTCTCTTTCATGAAAAAAACTCAAAAAAGTATTTGACTTTATTTTATTTTTTATATTCATGTTCGCAAATTAAAGCCCTCGATTTATATCCATTTATAGGCTATTAAAAAGTTGTAATTTTAATTTAGCTGTAGTTTAAAATAAAGTTTTATCTTAATGTCATCATAAATAAGTGGTTATCGTTCACCCTCCAAGCTACTTCTATCCTCTACAGAGAAAATTCAATCTTCAAGTATTAAAAACCACTTCTTATGACTAAATGTACAAAATTTATTTTACAAGTTCAAATTTTTAATGATCCATTTGTAATAAATTAACACTTATTCATTGTTTATAATGTTAATTTTTATTATTGCAATGTTTCAACCTTTAAAATCTTTATAAGATTTATGAAACAAATATTTTTAAGAAATTAGAATCTTTAAATGGTTCGCCTAAAATAAATTAAACCAAACTTTTTATTTATGATATTATTTCTGATTTATTGCAACTTTCAAACCATAAAAACCTTAAACCCATAAACCCCTGTGACAAAATTATTGAAAAATATATATTCAAACTTTAAAATATTTTATTTTCAAAATTATAAAGTAAAATTTTAACATCATAGTAAGGGCTCATTATCTACCAGATGATGTTACTCCAAAGCTTCCACTTTCCGTATCTAAAGACCTAGACTGGAGGGATCATTTCATGAAGTCCTTGGGGACTGGTTTTATGAGGCACCCAGGTAGCAGAGCTGTGGTGGATTTGGTCAGGATACTTAGATGGCAGAGGGAAAACACAATTATGCATCCAAGGATATAAATATGTGGCACTCATCTTTGACATAATGTAAATTATGTCGCTGGAGAGGAGGCTGCTCTGGTGTAGACACCTGGAGGAAAAAAAAAATGCAGAGGAGCAAGAGGCATGAGGTTGAAACTGAGTCCTTTACAAATAGATGATGGATTTCTTTCACCATCATTTTGCCGAGGTTATTCTTTGTCTCTTTTTTAGGCAATGATAATGCCATACCGACTATGTTACCATATATGTAGCAGAAGAGATGAACTGCGTTTGGAGATGCTCTGAAGGAGATCTGAAGAGAGCTTAATATACTTTGATATTAATTGCGACTAGACTTTTTGTTAACTAAAGGTTGTTAAATTGTTAACTTACACTTGGAGGAAACGTTTTCATGTTACAACTTCTTCAGCCTCGTATTTTTGCCACTAGGATTGCTGCAGTTGTGCTTCTTTGGTACCAATTTTTGAAAGTTAGAAGTGATGTGGTTAAAGAGTATGTGTGATGTATCTGTGTCATGTTTGTTCATTTAGGATGTCATTTTTATGCAACAACTGCAATAAGTTGTATATTGGATAAACAGGCAAATCTTTTGCCGAAAGATATAAAAAACACAAAAGCGCACTGCACACTACTATTGAATCCACCTTCGCAAATCACCTCATGGACACTAAACACTTATGCAATAGTATGGAAAATAACATGAGCATCCTCCACACATGTAAAGGCCATAAATTAAACACACTAGAACAATATAAAATATACAGATATAGCAACACACATAAAAATGTCATCCTAAATGAACAAACTCGACACATATCACACATAATCTTCGATCACATCACTTCTAACTTTCAAAAATTGGTACCAAAGAAGCACAACTGCAGCAACCCTAATGGCAAAAAATACCAGGCTGAAGAAGTCGTAAAACGAAAACGTTTCCTTCAAGCGTAAGTTAACAATTTAACAACTTTTAGTTAATAAAAAGTCTGGTTACAAGTAATATCGAAGTGTAATAAGTAATTAACAACCAGCTCGTCATGAACAGCAACAAGTTTTTGACATTTTCTGAAGAGAGCCTTAGAATAAAACACTACCTCTTGCAATAGAAAATGAAAGATTGCATAAGTGGAAATTAGACCTAATGTTATGAATTTTGGTACAATGATAGATCAAAGATTGCTCTTATGCTGCAAAAAGTAGAATCATGATGAAGCTGATCTCAGGAATCTGAGTGGGTTATATATCAGAGGATAACAGGAATTCAGTTGATGGGTACTTGGTCACTGCATGCAAAGAGATAGGCAGTGGCGGTTTGTCCAAAAGGGCTCTGGGGCGCAACCCTCCCAATTACAAAAATTAATTTTTAATTAATATTCATTTGTCTTAAATTAGGTTAAGAAAAGCTTAGAATTATTTAAGCAATGTTAAAACCATAAAATATATAGCAGTTGACACACGAAATTAGCCGCAAGCTCCGCGCGGGGCTCACAGCAGAGAGCCCCAGACTAGTGCATTGAGTGTGAGTGGAATAAGCTGAAACAGCCAAAACCATGCGGTGACGTCACTCAAAGCGCGTGTTATGGGTGGCCTGGGATAGAGTCTCGCAGTCATGCACATGCGCTGAGAAATGACTAATCAGTGCTGCTAATACAATTCTATATGATTTAGGAAGCAGCATTGTCTGCTTATTTGTAATGTTCTCACAATGTTTCCATTTATAGATCCTTTGATGCGCATACACAGTGGCCTAATATACTTTTAAAAGTAAAACTTGATTCACACTACTCGTTGAGTACTCGACACTTTAGCATAGGCAGTCACTTAACTACCCAACCTAGCAACATTTCGTAAATCACACCGTAATACATCTATTAGTTATAGCAATGTTAATATATTAATCAATAAGTATAACTTAATAAAAGTTGTAGGTGGTTAGAATGTAAAACGAGTTAAATGGGATCAAATTTCAAAATTGTCTCCGCACCTCGTAAATCTGGGGAGACCCCTTGTCATGAGCCCCACCAATGTAATTGGGCAGGAGCCGCCACTGGAGGTAGGTATACACTAAATGAATCGTGTGGTAAAGATGGGAAATGAGTTCAAAAGCTACAGCTAAGTGCTCCTTATCTATAACATATCTCTAAGGTTCTATAATAATAATAAACAAAAATTCTATTTATGATATCAACTCTGATTTATTGCAACAATTAAGCAATAAAACCACCCCTCAAGACAAAATGTTTGTAATTATTTTTCCAGTTAGAAATTTTTTGTTTCAAAATTATAAACTAAAAATATAACTGAAGAGCACAGCAATAAAAGAATTATTTACATGATATACTTAATTGGATATTTTATTAATAAAAGTCTCTCTCTAATTCATCAGAACTACTATTACGTTTGACATCCTCCTTGGTCTATAATTGGAAGACAATTTTGGTAATTGTCAATGCAGGTTTTGTAGTCCATTTTTTATGGTCGCTGAAAGTTGCACCACATGCTTCTTTACAATTGAAAAATATTTATAATTTCAAGGCGTTCTGGTGCAGGCTTATTTATTATTTTTATTGCTCTTAAAGCATCTTTATGCCTAAGTCATCATCAATCAGTGGTATGAGTATTTTTTATTTCCAAGCCCTATCTGGGTTTGTAAATGAATGTTTTGTTTTTGAAACACTGCTTTTGTAAATGACACAATATTGGAACAAGTGATGGGAGGTTTTAGTGGTATCCTTGATAGAGAACTTATAACTCATCAACTGTTGAAATGCTGAAAACTTTATTGCGTGTTTATGTGTACTGCTTGGAAATTATCAGGTATAATATATACATGTTCCAAAAATTTCACCAAATAACAAGATTGATTTATCAACTATAATTTCATTAAATACCTTAATTTTTAAAATATTTAATTGCTTCCAAAAAATATTTTCCAAAGAATTAAAAGTATTTCAAGATATGTAAAGCTGAACTTTTTTGATAGCTTTATTTTTAGAGTTTAAAATCTTGTGGAAGGGGGTTCTAATACTCAAATTCTAACTTGAAAAAATATCAGTAAATTTTATCCCAGTAAAATTTTTTTAACGATAATGTTTAGCACAAAATATTTATTTTCTCTAGCATTGCATTTGGCTTATACTTTTTTAGTTTTTGAGGTATTCCCAAAAGTTAAATCCTTTTTATAAATTTTGGAAATCAGTAATAAATTCAATTAACTTTTTCTGAAGTCTTAACCTTTTAAACTGGTCAAAGTTCTTGGTCATATTGTTAGTACCTAAATAAAGTTAATGAACAAACAAATGTAGTGTAAAATTATTGCGTTTAATATTAATTGTCAATTAATCACTTAAACAATAGTTTATGACTATCCGAACTTTTTATTTAGTAAATTTGTTTACTAAATAAAAAGTTCGGATAGTTATAAACTATTCTTTAAGTGATTAATAAGATTCACCGAACGTAATGGACTACAAAATTCAAGAATTAATTGTCAAGTTATTTATTTCATATCTGATTATTCTCTGAAAACACATGACTGATGTTTTTTTATAACTCCATTATTTTCTATGGTAACAATTTTTACTAAAATTCAATTTAAAGGTCATTGCTAGTACGTTAAAAAAGGTTATTGGCTCTCTCTTTAACCTTAGATTACTTATGTCTAACTTTTGTCACATGATTATTTTTGTATCGTCAATTTGACTACTCTAATTTCTTCTTTTTTTATTTACCAAAATATTGTGTTTTTTTTATTAATGTGTTAAATCGTAATATCACATACTTGTTTAGCGCTTGGAAAAAAAATTATAATAGCCACGAATCCTACTATTAGAGAGAAAAATAATAATTACGATGACTACGTTTCAATGGAATTGTGAAACATGTTTAAAAAACGTCTTTTAAAAATAATGTTGAACACATTTTATTCACAAAAAGCACACAATGTAACAAACATTTTTAGTAAAATGAAAGAATTTTTACAAAATTATGTAAAGAGAACACAATATTTAAAAGTCACACAATCACTTATGTATCATCAAAATGACGACAATCTCTGTTTCACTAGGACGTATGACAACTTTAGCAGCGAAACTGCACATCTGACATTGAGTGCTGTAGGTACGAAGGAACTGGGAAGATACATATGTGCGCGAATGGCTCATTGGCGAGATACAGTAATTTCTGAAATGGAGCATCGTCATTTTGCTGAGGAATAAGTTATCCTAGGGTTAAAATCTTCCATTTAAAACTACTTAATGTTGAATGGTTACACTAAGTTTTTGGGAAATAAACTGTCATATTCAACAATCTGAAACAAAATTTTGAATGCATTTACTGAAATTTAAAAAAAAATATAAATATATAAACTTAATTTTTTTGTGTTAAAAAGTAAGGCTTTTGAGTTATTTCTGTAAAATTTTAGTTTTTAAAATGCTAAATCAGCATTTTCAACTGCATGTAACTTGAAAAATATTGACATCACAAAAGGAATCGATAGAGAAGTTAATTTAAAGGAAAAAATATGGTGTGAAATCATCCATCTTTACAGTTTCTGTAGTGTAACAATTTTTAGTTTATGAGAAGAGAAACATCCATTGTCTGGATAAAACCACACTTCACCAAAACTTTATTTCCTTAAACCATTTCTACACATTGTACTAACTTTACATTAATCAATACTGTATAGTTAAAAAGATTCTGAACACAACACAGAACTCTCTCTGGACTTGGAGAAACAGAGACTCTCTCTGGACTTGAAGAGCCCATCAAAGTCGCCTTGTAAGATAGAATACTGGTTTAAAGTTTTGCCTGTTTATATTTACGTATTAATTAGCCAAATATTTTACACTTGTGTTTATTATTGGTATATTTTTAAGGTTTCTGTACTGCTTACCTTTATCGTTTAAGTTTGTTGATCTATTTAATACTTGTGTCTATTACATTTTTTGTTATATTCACTCTCTCCTTGAATATTTTACTCTCAGTATTACATAATTATATTACTCTCTGAAATACATAGATACTCTATGTAATATGTATTAATTTACTCTCTGTAATACATAATTTTACCTTCTGTAATAATTTTTATTTTACTTTCTCTAATATATAATTACAGTATTAATTTATTTATAATATATTTTTACTATTTGAAATTATTAATATACTCATCTTCATTTCTGTTAGGAATATTTCTATATGCTTGAGTACAGTTTCTGTCATTCCTTACGATTCATTTTAAAGTTGCTTGTTGTAATCATCTTGAATTCACTGATTAAACATTAATTAAATAGTACTTAACTAAGTGAACACGTAAGGGCTTACTTGTTGATGCGTTTCAAAACAATATTCCTTTTACAAACCAAAGCCTCTACTGGCGGCACCATTACATAGCACACAACCAACTTAACGCACCCCCTTTACACTCATAAATCTCACACCGACAATCTTTGTACTTAGCTAGGACACAGTCAATATAGGCTTTGGTTCATTAAAGGAACGATTGTTTCAAAATACGTCAGCAAGTAATCCCTTATGTATTCACTTAGTTAAGTACTGTTTAATTAATGATTCAGTTTAGTTTAATTAGAACTTAAGAAGTTTTTGAAAATGGAGTTACCTGAAACGCGTCAACAGAGGAGAATATTGAATCTTTAGGAAAGGCAGAAAACTGTACTCAAACATATATTATACTCTTTATTTACATATTTGAGATTTAATTGTTAGAGGGAGTCTTCAACTTGTAATATTATGGGTAATAATAACAGTATAGGTAAACAGCTCAACCATCATCATTGACAAAAACAATTCCCACACTAATGGGCAAAGTCATGAAAAAAACTGTTCATCGTATTCAACCAAATTTTAAAAACAAATTTTAGTATAATTTGAACACAGTCTGTTTTGGAAAAAAAATCAACAGGGTTTCATAAAGAATTGTAAGGCAAGCAAGAAACAAACCTTACTTGTGAATAAGACTTTAGGAAGTAGAGGAAGAACATAGAGAATGATGCTGGATCTTTATATATTTTTAACAAAATTATACAACACAATTGATGTTATGTCACAGATTTGCTGAGAGTGGACTATCTAAGAGTCTCAAAAGAGGGAAAAGGGATGTTAGGTTGAGTTGCTATAATATTGGAGCTGTTTGTTAACGAGGTCTAAAATTGTAGATAAGGTATAAAAATAATTATGAGATTAAATTATTGGTTTCGTGTCACCCTATTTCTGAAATGCATACCCTGCAGCATATATTTCCATCACATGACTCTATTGTAATTGTAAATTATTTATTTAATAAATAGTTTTGATCAGGTAATAAATATATGAATTTATTTGCATTTTAGTAAATCTCAATACAAATATTTCAATATATCAATAATAATTGTGTTTTTAATCCAATTTTAAAAATGAAAACATTTTTAGGCTCGTCTTATACTTTTTAAGGAACTGATTTGAATTGAATTTGTTAAAAATAATTGTATTCAGTCAACAACTAATAAATGATTTTTGTTACCCAAATGGTTATACACACACACACACAACCACACACACACACACACACACATACACACACACACGCAAAGACGTTATCACTTCTATCGACACTACCATAAGTGACATACATAAATTTGATTTTTTATTCTTTCTCAGTTATACCAATGAAATTAGATGACTACAAATTCCAAAAAAGGAAACATAAAAATCGCTGGGGATGTTTTTGCTCCAATGTTACTTGGCAAATATAAATGGTGCTATGAAAATTCATCTCTACAATTCATATCACTTACAACGCAAAATGCATATCATTTATAAATGAACAAGATATTAGGAATATATCAGTCCTAGGAGGAATAAACCTGTAAAATTGAACTATCAAATTTCATTTGTTTAAAAACTTACTTTTATTTCATTGCAATATAATTTTATTTTAAGTGTTGCAGTTATACATAAAAAGAAATACATAAATAAGCAATTAGCCTTAGCTGAGTGTTATTGTTAATGTTTCCCCAGCTGAAATGGTTCTCGCCAATTAGTGGTTTTATTCTTGATGAAAATACATATCTCACTTAAAAGGTAGTCGTATCTGCTAATGCTCATACGATAATAATTAAAAAATTGGTCTGGGTAAATTCATAAATTTTGCACAGCAATATATTGACTCACCTTGGATGAGTAATGTTTTAGGGGTGTACACTGAATTTTTTTTTGTAACGTTTTTGTAGCTTCTTTCCTAAAATATACACAATTACGGCATCCTCCTCTGATGACAACATAACTGACAACTAAACTAACTACTTTATATGAACAATCTTGTAAACTGACCAGCAACTTTTCTAATAAGAATTCAAGTTTACATTGCGTTATGATCACCAGTTGCTTTCTGTATTTCCGCTGTCTAACTAGTGTTTTTTTTGCTAAGGTAAAACCAAAAGTGTAATTATAAAAAAACCTCAAGATGTACAACACAAAAACTGTGAATTTAAATTTTACTATTTTTACCTTATTTTACAAAATTGATTTCTAATACAAAAAAATTAAGGGATTATTAAAGATTTTATTAATTTCGATATAACTAATAGGTACCACACGAAAGCTTTTAGTGTTTACTAAATAGATTATTTTTCTCACCCCCTGTATAAAATAAAATATTGAGTTAGAAGTACTAGAAAATTATTAATTTCTTAGCTTTTTATTACAGAAAGATAATCACTTCAGTACTCTACCATAATGAATAAGTTCATTTTGAATAACTTTGTCAAAGAAATAATTTCTATGGAGACTTTTATAAATTACATATAATATACCCAACAGAAATCTATATGCATGTTGATATAACCAGTTCATAAACCGTAAATTATGAATAATAAATCAACCAAGATAAAACTGCAGAGAGACAAAATACATTACAACGCTATATATTTATTAAAAATAACTTAATAATTCTTAAAAATAACTAAAAACACAACAAACTTGTACTAGCTGAAATAGTGCAATGTAAATTTAAAAGTACCGCATACTGTTAAGGTGAGCCCTGATTGGTAGATTAAAATCGACGATCATGTTTCCGGTTTCCCAAGGTTTAGTGAAGCGGTGAAGCCGTTAAACGTTAAACATTGGATCACTGGAAATCAGTTTTATATTATGGCGTAACTACGACTTAATTTAAACTAGCTTATAGTTAGATTTTCAGTGAAACATTTTAATGTTTATCTTTGTGAATTGTTCTCACTACCTAAGTTTTAATTAACTTAATATAACAACGAATTTTGCGCAACCTACAGTTCAAGCTATAAGTTACAGTTTTATAACTGGTATTGCATGCTATTAATTTGGCAAAAGTTTTCAATCTACCAATTAATCTAACTTCAGTTTTTTTTTGTGAAAATGTTATAAAGAATATAAAAGTATTTATTTGTTTCTCTAGGCTGTTTATATTACATTCAACTTATAACATCTTTGTAGCCTTTTACATTTACTAACATATAAACTTCAAACTATAAATAGTTTAGTATAAAACTTAACCTCAATTGAAATTAAATGTGACCTAGTAGAAAATTGTATATTGTGGTCTTTTAATACCAAAAGGATTGAATGGTTAAATTTTCATAAAGAATTGTGGTAAGTAGGTTGATATCCTAGGCAAGTTTACTAATACCTTAACTATTTGGTCAAAATATAGTCTTAATGACCATTGACTTTTTTTGGTATTTATTCCCAATGTCCACGTGTACGATTTTACCGAAAAAAAATTATGGTAATTGTTAAGTTCGCTAAACCGGGCCTATATTTTCATGAAACATTCAGAAACATGTAAAAAGACTATTTTCATTGAAATTATTTTTTCCTGTGCCTAGAAACATTTTTTCTTAAATTAAAGTTGGGTAAAATTTTCAGCGCGGATGTAGAAGTTGTGAATAGGTGCTGAGTGATACAAATGTTTTTTTTTGTCATAGTGCTGCATATAAGGTTGTGCGCATCGGCCCCGGTACGTCACACAACCTTATGGGTGTAGATATTTGAGAAACAAGGTTTTGGCCTAATTTTTATACATATATTTAAATATACTTATAAAGTCTCCAGTTAGGATAGATTTGGTTTTAAATTTATACATTACTGTATACCTATATTAAAATATACCTAAAAAGTGTCCAGTCAGGTTAGATTTGGTTTTAATTTTATACATTACCTAAATTGTTACATTTATATAATTAGAACTAAATCTATCCTGACTGGATACTTCATATTTTATTTTGTTAAATTCATTAAAATTATGCCAAAACGTAATGCTACACATTATCCAAGTGTAACGGTTAGTACATTTGTGATGTCGTGTATCCCTCTGCGAGGCAGGCAGCCTATTCACAACTGCTACATCCGCGCTGAAAATTTTACCCAACTTTAATTTAAGAAAAAATAATGTTTTTAGGCACAGAAAAAAATAATTTCAATGAAAATAGCCTTTTTACATGTTTATGAAAATATAGGCCCGGTTTAGTAAACTAAACAATTACCAAAATTATACCGGCCGATGCAAAAAATCATCAGGGATACAACTCTCGCTCACGCCCTAAAAATTTAGAATTGTGGAAAATTGTAATTTCTTCCATTGTGGTGCTAATAGTGCTGGAAAAAATGCAAATTGCCCACCCCCATTACAACTCATATAAAATGAATCAAAAAGTTATATTCTGAAGTTATATTGATAATTATTGTTTATTATTGCCACATAAGGTTAATTTTATATAACTATGAAGTATTGAGTCAGGATAGATTTGGTTGTAACTTTATACGTTTAACCAGTACACATGTAAGGCTAGATATCATGTGACGTCACCTGCCAAGAAGTATTACTCCACTGATGTAAACGTCTAATTAGGTAATGTTGTATAAAATTACAACCAAATCTGTCCTCACTGGATACTCTACAGGTATATTTTACTATAGGTATGTAGTAATGTATAAAATTACGGTTAAAATACTGAAGCTCGGCCACCTACGATATTTTGGGAAATTGTTTAACACCACCAAATAGGACGATATCACAAGAATTTTTGTTTATTGACCTAGAAATAAACAAAAATTATTGTGGATATCGTCCTATTTGGTGGTGTTAAACAATTTCCCAAAATATCGTAGGTGGCTGAGCTTCAGCATTTTTACCAAAATTACTATCAAATGTATCCTAACTGGAGACGTTATAGATATACAAAGTATGGTGCGCTATTGATAAGCGGACATAGTACTTAATACTACTCCGCCCTGAATTTTTACCTAACTTTAATTTGATAAAGTGGTATTTATTTCCCTAAATGAGAGTTTTCATATATCTGTTGACATTCTGTATGTCTGGTATAATTTTTTTCTCTAAAATTGTACACATTTTTATATGAAATTAATACTATTAAAATGTTATATTCTAATTATTAAGATCAGCGACTACCGCCCTCATTGTTGAAATTTTATTATACCTAATCAATTTAACCATGCTGAACACAAATCTAAAGTTATTTTGTACGGCAAACATGAAATAACTGACCTGACCTAACCTAGGTACTTACCTTAAAGGTATTTTGGTGGGTACAAAGTTCACACTGCACCAAGTTGGTTTATGTTCACTTTCGTTCGCTCTTAAAAATGAACCTACCTTGGCTGAAACAGTCCAACGACACTCTTCTTTTTTTTTGGTAATGAAACAATCTTCCCATACCTAAATTCGAAGTTGTCCGTGATATTAACTGTTATCGTACTTCAAACAGTTCGTCTTATTCAGGAGCATGTTGTGCGAACATAAAGCGTTAACCTGCTTTTTATCGTACAAACAAGCTTCAAAAAATAATTTGTGTCAAGATCCGTCACAGTCCATCGTCTCTCACACACACTAAATACGAGCTTTTTCCATTGAAAAGTCAGGCGGCATCTGTTGGCCAATGTCGGAAAGCATCTTTCACACGATCTTCTGTATCCAAGTTGGTTGATTTTGGTTTGCCAAAGTGTTTTGCAAATGACACATCTTGCGGTTCACGTGACTTAGGTTTTCAGTAAGGTTCGCGCTTCTTTGACGAGAATAAAAAATTTTACGCGATCAGAGCATTAGGTCAGGTTAGTTTATTTTATGTTAATTTATGTTTACCGTTAAAAATAACTTCAGATTCATGGTCAGCATGGTCAAATTGACCAGGAGTAAAAACATTTTGCCAATCAGAGTGATAGCCGCTGATTTTGATAATTACCTTTTTTTCTAATTACTCGTTTTAATGTGTAGAACAAGAATATCAATTTTTTTGGAAAGTTACTTTTTTCACATTTTAAATGGTACTCTGTAATAACATATATAGGGTAAACGAGTATTATTGAAGTTTAAAAAAAATTGTTTCTAATTGTTTTAATTTTTAGAGTACGAATATTAACTTTTTTCCCCGGAAAATAAAAAGTTATTTTTTTTTTTGCACGTTTTAAATGTTAGTCTATAATGGCATGTATAGCGTGAACTGGCCGCCCATTAGCTACAGTGCACGCTCTACGTCAAAGTCAATTAATTTTGGTAAAAATGCTGAAGCCCAGCTGTACGCATCGACCGAGGTACGTCACGCAACCTTACGTGTGTAGATATTTGAGAAACAACTTCTCCAGTTAGGATAGATTTGGTTTTAAATTTATACAATACTGTATACCTATATTAGAATATACCTAAAAAGTGTCAAGTCAGGTTAGATTTGGTTTTAATTTTATACATTGAAATTCAGTTGTAACATCACGAAGCATTTGTATCACTCCGAGCCTATTCACAACTTCTACATGCGCGCTGAATTTTTTACCCTACTTTAAATTGAAAAAAAGTTACTTTCCCACTTCAATAAAAAAAAATTCTTGTGGATATTGTCCTATTTGGTGGTTTTGAACAATTTACCAAAATATCGTATGGTGCCGAGCTTATGCATTTTAATCGTTATTTTAATACTAAACTTAAAATGTAAATTTTTAACTTTTGGTTTTAATTTTATACAACACTACTATATGCGTACATTAAAATATACCTATAAAGTATCTAGTCAGGATAGATTTGGTTATAATTTAATTAAAAATTACTATCTACCTATATTAAAATATACCTACAAAGTATCCAGTCAGGATACATTTGGTTATAATTTTATACAACATAACTATATACCTATATTAAAATATACCTATGAAGTATCCAGTCAGGATAGATATGGTTGTAATTTTTTGCATCGGCAATAAGACTAAATATTTACCATAATTATAACCAAATTTATCCTGACTGGATACTTCATAGGTATATTTTAATATAGGTATATAGTAATGTTGTATTAAATTATAACCAAATCTATCATGACTGGATAGGTGTATTTGAATATAGTATTGTTGTATAAAATGACAACCAGATCTGGATGTAGTGCAGTGCGCTGTAGCTACTACGTGCCCGGTTCATGCTACAGGCCTACATGCCATTAAAGACTAACATTTAAAATATGAAAAAAAAGTAACTTTCCGTATTTTCCACACAAAAAAAGTTGATATTCGCGTTCTACTACATATTGAAACAAATAATTAAAAAAATTTTTTTTTGAACCAACGTCATTAAGACTTTACTATTTTAACCTTATTTAATATTATTTTTAAAATTAAATATAACCTAGTTTTAAAAATATAATCTAAAATGTTATTTATTTTTGCTCCCACATGTTCGATTGTATTAAAATCAATTATACTAGGGGAAAATCTAGGGGAATACAAAAAAATATATATAAAAGCTTTCTGTCACGTTTCCAAAAATTTGCGTTTGTGTGCCAGGTGAAACGTAGTGCCAATAGTACTTTATTACATTTCGAAGAACTTTGCAAAATAACTTCAGATTTGTGTTCAGTATGGTCCAATAACCAGGGAAAAAAATTTGCCGATCTGAGCTGTAGTAAACACCTAGGTTAGGTTAGGTTTGTTATGAAAAATAACTCAGATTCGTGTTCAGAATGATCATATTGAACAAAAAAATAAAATTTTGCTGATCTTAATATTTACGAAAAAAATTAGGATAGGTTTTATTATCGATGTCATCAATTTTGCAAACAAAATATTGTATAGTGACGTTAAACGTCCTCAGTGATGTTGAAAAGATATCTCCCAGCTAGGTGATATTGAATTTGTGAAAACAATAAGACCTGATGTTGTAGAAAGTCTGTACGATCACAAAAAAATCTATTGCTGACATCCCAACACAAAATTTTTAGCGAAAAAAACAAAACACAATTTTATAAAAACAAGGAATTTTTATAAATCTGAAAAAAAACAATGATACAGCTGCATCGTATGTAGTTAAACCTGTATTTTGTAAGTTATTCTAATTTGGATGTAATCTCTAGTATCCACATTATGGAAAGTTAATAGCTTTTCATTTGTTCAATAATTCATCATTCTCTTTCCCTGCAGTTGATAATTTTTTTCATAAAGTCTTTTCTACAACAAAAAATAACACAAAATAAATTTTTTTAACAAAATTTAAAGTTAAACAAATTTATTCTGCAGATGACTTCTACTTTTAAACTGATAGCAAAATATCATCATAAAAATACAAAAAGATGCTATAATAACGATTATATTTTATTTCAGTATATAGTGAAAATAACCTTTATGACAAAACCATTTTTACACATAAAATTTAAAAAATGTTAAAGTACAATATAACCTACAAGCCTGAAATAAACGTAGAAAACATTTTTCATTAAAATGTTTATACTTAAACACTCGCCCACTCATTAGTTAAAACATAATAAAATAATAATATTTAGAGTAAATATTTTGTACCTTAGTGAAATTTAATCAAGAGTAAATCAAGCGTGATACATATGTTTCACAATATATATCTAGTTACCAAACAATATATAATTGTTTGGTAATACTTGACCAAAGGTAGTCAACTTTGTCTTATTCACATATGTTATTTAAAAATACATTTTAAACAAGAAATTGTCAATCAGTTGAAATAAAACACATTCTCAATGTAGGAATATGTTTAGTAGAAACTAAGTCTTTCTTATATATTACCACATTAATATACGTGTACATTAGAAAACAAGTAAAAGGTTTTTGGTTTGATATATGTATTTGTTATAATGAAATGTATTCGACATGGTTATCTGAGAATAATTACTTTAGTAATGTTAACACTTATTGGGAAATGGTTCACAATGGATATAATAGTATATGGTTATCCACAATAGTAGAAGGAACATTTAATTTAATATAATGGCATTACTTAAACTGAATGTTAATATAGGCTAGGATATTCTAACAATAATGGTCACATTATCTCAGAAAATTTAATTTTTCTTATGACTGCATAAGATACAATTTTAAGAAATTATAAGTAATATTTTTATAAAGAATATATAACACTAGTGTTTGTTAATATAATTAATATGAACAAATAGCTTTTTATCTGAAATATTTTCAAACTCGTTTTAGGATACTTGATTTGTCTTGAACTGAAAAATGAAGAGACGCAAAAGATCACAAATTAAGAAGCCTGGTGTTCAAAAATCTGTTGTGCCTAAAGAAGCAACCCCATCACCCAGTCATCATGTATCTAATGAGTACCCTAACTCTCCAAGTGAACACAGCGACTCCAGTTCTAAGAAAAGCAGTGCAGATGAGGATATGTGGTATAAAAATATTGTTCCTGGGAATGTTTTAGAAGTTATGGATTTCAACGGACAATGGTAAAGTTTAATACTAGTGTTTTTCATATGAATTAATTACAGTATTTTACACAAAATTAATAATTACAGTTTGCTATTATTTTTAAACATTATTTGTTTAAATAACATTGAATTTCATAAACTTTAAATGATGTGTAGTTCTATAGTATAAGTTTTATATTTTAATAATGGTTATTGCTTTTTATTTTCATAAATAAACCGAAATTGGGATACAGATTATAGGAAAAAGTTATTTGCAGAATATTCTTATACTTTAAGTAGTATAAAGTTAACCTTTCTTAGTTCTATTCTTAGGTTTGGAGGTTTAGTATTATAATCAGTATTTAGTTATTTCAAAACTCTAGGAGATACTATACTTTGTAGTACATTACAATTTCAAAGAAAAACAGACACTAATTTGTTGTGACTATTGCAATGTTTTGACAAACCAATGGCATATGTTCATTTGCATAGAGTAGTTGTAAAGACAACATTAGACATAATTTCAAAATATACAGAAAACCAACAACTACCGATATGGTCATACATAATACATCTAATCACCCCACACAACACAAACATGCTGTATTTAATCATTTGTTACACCGCCTAATCAATATACCAATGCTACAGAAAGACTACGACGAAGAACTTAATACCATAAAATACATCGCTCAACAAAACGGCTACCAACACACACTCATAGACAACATACTCAGGAAAATTAAACATAAACACCGTCAAATGGCCACACAGACAAACCACACAAAAAACAACAAATACATATCCCTCACCTACCACAACAAAAACACACAAAATAGCCTCCACATTCAAAAAATTCCATTACCAAATATCCTACAAAACAACAAACACTCTAAGACAACACATACAACCTTTTCAAAAAGAAACTGACAAATACAAACTCTCAGGTATTTACAAATTAACTTGTAACGATTGTCCCAATTATTACATCGGCCAAACCGGCAGGTCATTCTACACACGTTTCAATGAACACATTACCCAAAAAAACAAACAAAAACCCTAAATCCAGCTACGCAAAACACCTAAAAAACACCCAACACACATATACCGACATACACACTAATTTAAATGTTCTACACACACTAAAACAAAGTAAAAAACTAACAACCTTAGAAAAATATGAAATCTACAAACACTACGCAACAGATAGGGAAAATGTATTAAATGATCACACACACTTTGAAGCCAACAGCCTATTCCAGTACATGACACAAAATGTAAACACCAGACCCCACTCCACTGTCATAAATCCATCCCGTCAGATCCTTTGTACACTGCCGATATGTCGCCAGTAGAGGGTTAGCTTCGTAAAAGGAACGATTGTTTTGAAACTCATCAACAAGTAAGCAATTACGTATTTACTTAGTTCAGTACTTTTAAAATTAGTTTAATCAGTGAATTCAAGATGTTGTCATCAAGCAACTTAAATATTTTCAATATAAATTCAAGTATAAACATATACTATAACGTATTTTCGCACTTTATCGATATTTTTAAACAATGAGTATAGTTACTAGATTTTTCTCTCGTATTTTATAGGTACACAATTTCAATTTTCAGCATAACTGTTTTTTTTTTCAGAAAATATTTTTTTTTTAATTTTTAAATTGTAAATATGATCTGAAAATTATTCTTACATTTATGTTTGAATTGTTTTAATACAAGTATGTTTTAAATTGAGCTTTTTTTAGGAATTTTATATGATCCTATAAATTGGAGGTAGAAGTTTTAAATTAAAGTTTTTAGTTTCTAATTTTTGAATTTTTCAGTTTTTTAGGATCAAATTAAATATGACACTATTCTGAAAGGTAATGTAGTTCTAAAAAGAAGTGTAAATAAAAACTATTTCCTTGTAATTCTGAACTTCTAGTTTCCCATTATTTTGTCTTGTAAGAAATAAAATTTTCTGAACTCCAAGTTGCAGGAACACACACAGAGGCTATGTCGGACACCTCATATCGTTAAATACATTGTGAATGTGCCCGACAGCCTTGTGCGATCTAAAATTAGGTCTACATTGTCGGTTACGGTTGACCACAGCGACCCTATGCAAAAATACAGTGTCAGTATCAGTGACCGCCATGACAGTCAACATGTTGAAAAATAAATACACTAAATTTTAAAAAATTAATTTAAAATGAATAATAATCCAAGTAAATATAAACCTTAGGGCCTATTTAGATGAATAGATAAATATATTTAATAATTAATGATAGATACAAATATCATTGATGATATTACTTAAAAATAATTGAAAAAGTTGGGTTATAAAAAATTTAAATAATAACTCAATAATATAGCTATTGCAGAATCATTACTGACATTGTAAATTGAAGCTTAAGATGAAGAAATAAAAATGATCTGCATAAAAATGTCAGAAAAATAATATTATACAATAATAATATGAGATCTTTTTTTAAAAAAAATGAACTACCTAAGCATGACAGAGAATCAATCAATAAGAAAAAAATGAAACAAAATTGAATTAGTAAAAGTGGGGAGAAAATAAAAAAGTGGTTGGAACA
The DNA here is from genome assembly GCA_036971475.1 of Prosapia bicincta. Lineage (NCBI taxonomy): Eukaryota > Metazoa > Arthropoda > Insecta > Hemiptera > Cercopidae > Prosapia > Prosapia bicincta. Next base: position 103,917,541 of record JBAIZL010000005.1, on the reverse strand, counting down.
GGTAAATTGTACGAGGGGTACTTGTATTTCAAATAATAAACATTAAAAGTAAAATCGTGTGATTATTGACCTTAAACCATGGTCAAAATGGATAACTTACAATACGATCAAATTTCATTAATATATATCTGGATATTGTTGTACATTCACAGTAGAAAAATCATAAATTTGTATCATTAAAAGTAATAATATAAAGTTAATCTTGAAAAGTATGAACATGTCTTGAATAGAAGAGAGGGCCTGCTGATCTTCATCAATAGAGGAAACAATCCAGGAAATCTGACACTCATAACTAAATCAGTTATGGGCAATTACCATAAAGTCATTTAATTTAATTAATTGATTTTTTTTCTAATAAACTAAAGTATAACAATATAAAATAAAGTGATATAATTTCAATTTTAAAATGATGACTTCATTTTCCGTCTTGAATGCCCAAATTTGTATATGAAGGTATAAATCCACGTAGAACATTAATAAAATAATAAATAATAATAAATGAAAATATATAAAATGGCCAATAAATAAGTTAAGATAAAAGTATATTAAAAGATGTATGTCTTATGTATTCAAAAAATTACTAAATGGGAACAATTTTGCAAAAAATATTATCAAAATGTTTTATAACTTTTATAAAAACGTAAATAATCAAGCTAAAACATCAATGTTAAATTGGCAGTCATTAAACTAAATATATGTTTTTTAAATAGAAAACATTGTTATATGTAATGTTTTCTTATAAGTTATTTCATATGTGTTTAGTATACATTTTTTTTGCATGAAATATTCAAAATTAGTAAAAATAAGTTGTAGAGAACACTAGAGATAAATTAAGAACTTTATCACCAACATGTGAAAAAGTACTCAAAGAAATTCTTAACTGGTTTTGACTATTTATGAATATTTTTGTAATTTGTGTCATTATTCAATATTTATATTTTTGACAATATTATGGACAAAAATTTTAAATTAAAGGAATATCATTTTCAATTTTTATGTAGTTTAAATTAGTTAAAAGCTTCAGTTAATTTATTGTAGTTTTACCAACATAAAAAATGATGTAGATGTAGTAAAATTTTGATTCTTTGGGACTGTTATAAAAGAATTCACCCTTTGGAAATCATTAAAAATTTGAGCTAGCGCATTGAAATTTGTTTGTTTTTTTTTCAATAAGTCTGGATGTATATTCCACCATCAGATCCTGCTCTGCAGTTCACCGGTGCCAGTGGTTAAACTGGTAATGAAGGGTGGGTCATATTTTGAACTGGTTTACCTGGCCATTGTCAGTAGTCAAGATAAGCCGATGTATGACATGTATTTTTACCTGGTTGCTTTCAGGTGTTGTATGACACAAACATCATTATTTTGCCCTGCATGTATGGATTACCCATTAGTTTTAACAAATTGTATACTTATGCACTAAAATTGGATAAGGAGGGGCAAAATAAGTAAAAACAAGTGGATCATGGAGTTACACACTGAGTAAAACTGTTAGAGTTATCCTTTCATTTGATGTATCATTTTCAATTGTAAGGCAGATAGTAAAAATACTACAAAGTATTTGTCGAAATCTTGTTGCTGTTTATGACGAGCTGGTTGTTAATTACTTATTACACTTTTGCTATTAATTGCGACCAAACTTTTTGTTAACTAAAGGTAGTTAAATTGTTAACAGCCGGAGGTAAGAAGTTCCAAGTGTAAGTTAACAATTTAACAACCTTTAGTTAACAAAAATTCTGATCGCAAGTAATAGCAAAAGTGTAATAAGAAAGTATTTGTAGTATCTAACCCTTTATTCATTTAGACTCACGCATTTCCTATATAGTTCCTACAATTTCAAAAAACTTTTAAAGATACAACATAAATTTTAAAAAAAATTTATTATTTAGGATAAAAATAAGATGTAAACAAATGAATATAAACAGGTGTTTCTTCGAGGTTCCAAAACTCAAATTCTGTTCTTCCAAAGTAAAACTGTTGTTGCAGCATAACTAGCTCAGTTTCTGGTCTCCTGCCTTCCCGATTGCTTTTCTGAACCATTATACTTGTTTTACTATTTTCAGTGTTGAATTTTGTTTCACTTTCATATTTTCTACAATTAAGTCATTTACTTTATTCTTATCCAATATTACACCAAAAACACGCCCATTATCCCTTTTTATAAAATTCAGCGACAGTTGTTCATGTTCTAATTCAGACATTGCTCACCAATCAACTCATTGGGTGTAGTTTTCAAAAAAGATAAGCTGATATTACTAAAAAAAAATAAAATCTTAAAACTGATTGGTAAATAAACTGGCTATGTGAGATATCTTGTGAATGGCTGTTATAATCCAAGAGATATTAAAAGGGCAACACAATTCTTTGCTTCTGTTGCAAGCATTGCTGCTTGATTAACAGCAGTATTGATGTGTCCATCGAGGGTATGTGCCCACCGAAGGTCAAAACTATTGTCAACCCATGGTTAAAGTAAAAAATTTATCCCTGGATTACAATACTCTCAATTGACAAAATGAAATGATAGTATTATAACTAACAAACTGTTAGAAAATGTGTTTTTCTTCTTTTACCTCTTAATTATGTTTTTAATTTTAGTTTTCTGACCATAGCTATGTTTTACAAGTTAAAACATAACATGCTTTAGGCAGATAGTGTTGCAATAAGTGACACTGAAACGGAAAGTTTAATTTTAGTTTTCTGACCATAGCTATGTTTTACAAGTTAAAACGTAACATGCTTCAGGCAGATAGTGTTGCAATAAGTGACACTGAAACGGAAAGTTTAATTTTAGTTTTCTGACCATAGCTATGTTTTACAAGTTAAAACATAACCTGCTTCAGGCAGATAGTGTTGCAATAATTGACACTGAAACGGAAAGCTTAATTTTAGTTTTCTGACCAAAGCTATGTTTTACAAGTTAAAACATAACATGCTTCAGGCAGATAGTGCTGTAATAAGTGACACTGAAACGGAAAGCTTAATTTAGGAGAGAATTTCAAACGGTTAGCTTTTTCCAGTTCACTACTTTGTAACTCATTTGGTAAGGTAACTGGGAATGACCATTCCATGAAGTTTGTATAGAAGCTAACTTTGTACTTTCCCATAGGCAATCCACCGGGTTAGATATGGGTCTAATCAGCAACAGGGTATTTGTTTTACTCAAATATAACAGTAATTAATGAATGTATATTCAATGTTAAAGGCAGAAGGTACTACGAAAAAATTCTTCAAAAGAGAAAATCTCAAATACTCTGAAAGAGCTCATATGGTTATAAGTTATTCTTTATTCAATTTAATTTCTTTAATGTGTGAATAAGGACTATAATTTTCTCTATCTTTCAAAAGGAGATAAATAATTTTATACAACAGTAAATAACTCTTGAATTTTGTAGTCCATTACGTTTGATGAAACTTAACTAATCACTTTAACATTACTTCATGATTATCCGAATTTAAATTTTATAAATTAAAGTAAATAATTTAATTTTTTATGTTAGTAATTAAATATTTGATAATGTTACCTAACTTTTCTTTTGTAACATTCATCATGTGTATGTGTTAATTTTTATTTCAATAAATTATTAATTCGAAAAATTATAATGAAGAGACAGAAAAATAAAAACGAGTTGATTATTTCTATTTTTACTTGAAAGAAGTGGTAGAAGAATTGGAAGTGTTAGATTTTTCTCAAGTATAGGTGAGTGATACAGTTTTGTTGTTTTGTAATTTTATTATATGTTTAAATAGTTTTGAATAAACTTTGGAAAAAAGCAGATTTATGAGCTTAGTTGTGTCTGTATGTTTAAGGAAACTAATCATTTCAATCAAAGTATACCAGAAGTAAAAAAATAAAATGAACATACAGTAATCTCTCGGTATCAGCAAGGGTTAGGTTCCATAGTGATACAGTGGGTTGTAAAACCGCAAATAAGTATAAGCTACCGGAACTAAAATTTGGGGGGGGGATTAGGTTCTAAAGGGATATTTAATACAAATCAGAATACAACATAACTGGTTTTAGTACAGTTTTACTAGGTAAATATGTACAGTATTCAGCCTTAAGGATCACTTTAAAAACTTGGTTATAGCTGATAGTTTCTTCTAACTCTTTGAACTTCATCATATGGGAGCGTGAGCTCCTAGAGTCCTCTGTTAAACCGAAGGGCCCTTTACATAAGGGGATCCGTCTCCAACATGCGATCCGCATGATGCATTGCCATTTGGAGTATGTCTTGAATGGTTTTGAAGGAAAATCATGGCTTCATTTCTTGATCATCGAGATCTTCAAGCTGTTTGGTTGTCTAATTTTGGAATGTCGCCATGCTCTCCAACTCTTCCACTGTTAGTTTCTTGTATCATTTCTTCAACATCTTGGTCGATTTCAGGAAAACCACCCCCATCTACTCACAAGTAATTTCTAAAACTTCATTCACATCTGGTGTTCCCGTTCTATTCGAATTGTTTTCCAAATCAGTCGCTCCCACCACTTCAGGCCATAACCTTAACCGCCATGCATTTATGGTTGACGGCTTCATTTCACCGATAGATTTCTTGATGTTAATAAGGCAATCCACGATGCTGTATGTTTTCAATATTAATGAAACTGTGGATTTAGGGGCATCATCCATCTATTTCAGATGTTGAAATGTTCTGTGCACATAACCCTTGAAGCAGCAATTACCCCTCGCTGTAATGGGTTTAGGATCAATGTGGTGTTAGTGGGTAGGAATATGACTAGAAGTTTGGATTAAAAGTCAACTTGTTGATCTATGAGTTATTTTGTGCTTATTTATTTGTTTTATTAATAGTGGGAATGTCTGTGGATATTCATAATCTGCGGTTGCCGATACTCCTGATATGGAGGGATTACTGCTCATTAAAAGTCAAAAGAATTGAAACTCAAATAATGTAAACCGTGATGTGACTAAAATTTTTTAAATTCTGTCAATATATTAAAACATTTGTTGAAAAAAATTGTTTGCAATTTTCAGTAGTACTTTAAAAATTTTAAATGGAAATGCGACTTTGTACTGCGTTTAAACTGATGACAAAATAATTTAGGTAAGTTCCTATAACAGTTAAAAAGAGAATATTTTTGTTAATACTTTATAAATAATATAGATTATTTATTCTTTTAGTGAAGAGACCATAGATAAAAATTCTATCAGTCAGTCTTTAAAACCTAAACTGTTTTGTGTTTAGATTCATATTTAGTTTTATTTTATTTAGTTAAAGCTAAATATGGTACTTAAACTGATATGAAAACACAACTCCGATTGCATTAAAATAGTTTTTAACAAATGTGTAAAAGATTTTGAGATATCTTTATTTATCCTGCAAATAAAATCTAATAATTAATAAACTCTGAAATAACTAATTTCAAATGTGATTAGGTTAGACAAAATTGAGTAAATAACTATAGAAGTTGAGAAATTTATACAATTTTTTTTGATACATTTTGTGACAAATGTGCTCAATAACTTTAGCGCTGATTAAATTAGACCAAAATTGAACAATTATTCCTGATGATATAGTTTTGATACTACACAAAATAGCAATCCATAAAGAGCCTCAGGTAAAGCAGATGATAATATATGGAAAATCACTTCAATATTCCGATAATATACAGTAGGGCTACTTCAGGTAGCAAGGCTGCAAATGTGAGTCATAATCCTTTACAGTATTTCACACTATAGATTTTTATTAGCGATGGGCCAATGCTTAAAACTTTCTATTCCAATTCCAGTTTCGATTCTCAAAATTTTCTTTCGATTCTCGATGATTTCAAGTTATTTAGGGCTACATGATATTCTCTAATAATTAATTTAATTAACATCTTGGTCATTTGGGGAAACCTTTTAAAAGTTTTGTTTTAATGTAACAGGCTACACGAAATATTCGACATTGATTTATGAATAGGAATTTCTGAAATGGTGACAAACATATTGATTAAAAATAATGGTTTATTTAAAATTACAGATATAAACTTCAGTCACAATTACAATATAATTTCACTAAAAGCCGTTTCAGTTTGTATAACTGAAGAAATTGGAAATATTTTTTTTGTGTTTTGTTTCGACATGTATGAAGCGGTGGCGGAGTAGTAGTAGCCAGAGACAGGAAGAGAGAGCGAGTTTCGAGTTATCAGGAGGGAGAGTGAGACAGCTGAGCGAGAAGAGCGGTGACAAACAAAAAAACCAAAAATGATTCCAATCGACTTTGTTGTTGCGTCATAAATAATAATAATATTTTTGTGATGTCAAATAGACATTTCCTTGAATCATTTAATTCATTCAAAGCAACTTATACTTGAATAAGAGATAGTTGATTAATTATTTAATATTTCATATAAATTACACTACACAGATATTTTAACAGTTAAAAAAACAAGAATCGGAATCGACACCTTGAGCAATGAAGAATCGAGTATCGATGATTCCTTGATACCATTAGAATCAATGATTCCTGGAATCGAAATCAGCCCATTCCTAATTTTTATTTCAACCATGGCTAGAGATCGGTCTGTGTAATTCAAAATCCTTTCCTGTATATTGTGGGTGAAAATAGTCAAATTAACTGATTTTTTTTTAAAAACAAGTAGGGCCTAATATAAACAATATTTTTTTTAAGAGTCAGTTTGTATTAAGGTCAACAAAGAAAAATTTTGTTTTAATTACTTTTTATTTTATAATTACAATTAATATAAATATGGAAATATATAGGCCTATGATAGAATCACAATATTAAGTGGCAAAATAGAAACCAAATTTCCTTGCAATTTTCATTTTTCTCTCTATACAATATATGGATTTATAGATAATCTAATAATTTAGAAGAAAAATGTGTATGTATTAAAATCTTAAATATATAATACAACAAAAAATTATGTATTATATACATACATGTTGTAAACAAGTAAGTAAAAAGAAGTTATTTTTTACATTAGTAGGCTTCATAAAATCCAATAAATTTGTTTGACGAATTGAAGATTTTGTCTTCTAGCGCAGAATTTCTAGTAACTCGCTATTTTTTTTTTTTTTTTTTTTTTTTGTGGCAAAAATAATCGTTGGAGTCTATGTTTTTCAAAATTTGTAAGCCTTACTCAATTAAACTAAGACATTGTGTCAAGTTTCTAATCATCATTTCATCTTCTACGTCAACTGAGTCTAAAGGATCTGTGTTTTGAAGGTCTTGCTCACACATTTCTATGAGTTCATCAGTTAATTGTCCTGGTTGTGTAAATCCAGCAGTTCTTGAACGTCCTCATAATCCACTTCTAAATTGAGTTGTCTGGCAAAACCGACACCTTCTTCAATCACGTCAGCAATTTCATCTGACTGGCACTGATTCCGCTTGAGTTTCAGTGGCGAAAAAAAATACACACCTTTTTCCAAACTCCATTCAAAGTTTTTTGTGAAATTTCATTCCAAGATTGTCCAATGATTCTCAAAGCATCTAAAACATTGAATTGTTTCCAAAAATCTTAAACAGAGAGCTTGTTTTTCTGTCTCATAGCTTCATACAGATGCGCAAAAGATGTTCTTGTGTAATAAGCTCTAAATATTTTGACGACTCCCTGATTCATCGTAGCAAACTAGTTGTGTTTGGTGGAAAAAATAACACTTCCACGTATGTGTGGAAATTAGTTAAAGTAGTAGGAGGATGACCAGGTGCATTGTCAATTAATAGGAATTACTTTCAAAGGAATTTGTTTAGACCGACAATAACGTTTGACTTGAGGTATGAAATGATCACCAAACGAGTCCTTAAAAAGAGAGGCTGTCATCTAAGCCTTGCAATTTGTCATCCAAAATCAAAGGCAGGCTGGCTTTAGAAATATTTTTTAATGCCTTTGGATTTTCTGAGCGATAAATTATGAGAGCTTGCAACTTACAGTCACCAGTGGTATTTGTGTCAACCATCACTCTATTTGTGTCAATCGGTCTTTGGCGGCCTTAAAACCTGAAAATAATTTTTCTTCATGTGCTATAAATGTTCTTTTAGACATTTTCTTCCAGACCAGGCCAGTTTCTATGCAATTTTTTATTTAGTAATATTTTTTATTAATTTTTTAAATTATAATTATTTTTTTAATAAAAGTTATTGTTTTAGCAAGTAACTTAAAGGTGTGATTATAAATGTAAGAACATAGGCAAAAGATATTAAAATGATAATTTTTTGGCAGATAACTACAGGGTTGTAATTATAAATGCAAGACGATTAGGAAAGAGATATTGAATTTATAATTTTATAAACAAAAAAAGTGATTTACTTTATTAAATTTTTTTGCCTAAAGATAAAATATTTCTCTAAAAATTAACTGTCAATTGACACCTTTGTTTTTCAAAGCTGCCATTTAAGTCTTTTAGTTATGAATTAAATATGATCAATATTATTACATTATCTTTATCATTTTAAATAGGGATGGGCCGATTCCGATTCTCGATTTCAGGAATCGTCGATTCTAGGTGGTATCGAGGAATCGTCGATACTCGATTCTTCATCATAAAAGTGTCGATTCCGATTCCTATTTTGTTAACTATTAAAGTATGCGTGTGGAGTAATTTATTACCAAACAAAATGTATTACTAAAATTTATTATATTTGTGTGGAAAAATATATAATTACCAACTATGCCTTATTTATGTATTAGTTGATTTGAATGAATTAAATGATTAAAGTAAACGAAAATATTATTATTTATGAAGCAACAGCAATCAAGATCGTAACCATTTCTGGTCGTTTGACATCGCTCGTCTCTCTCTCTCTCTCTCTCTCTCTCTCACTAAATGTCAGAACAAAACACAAAAAAAGTACAGTAAAAACTCGATTAACCGTCACTGTCGAAACCGTGGCCATGACAGTTGAGCGAATAGACGGATAACAGATACACTGTATTATTCCTCCGAAACTTAACCTTAATAAATTATATTATAGACAGATATCACTCTCATTGTTGAAGGTTTTGTGTAGCCTATTACATTAAAACAGAACTTTTAAAAGGTTTTGCCATATGACCAAGATGTTAACTAAATTAATGATTACAGAACTTAGCGTGTAAGCTAATATAACTTGAAAGAATCGAGAATCGACTAAAGAATCGAGAATCGAAAGGAAAATTTTAGAATCGGAATCGAAAATTTTAGGAATCGGCCCATCCCTAATTTTAAACATAGTAAAACGTTGCACTTTCATCACTAAAATAATTATATTACAAGAAATATGTAAAAATAATTAAAAAACATCAAATATTTAATAATAAACCTATAACAGTAAATATTTGACAATATAAAAATGATAATAACAACAATAAACATATAAAAACATTAATATTTACTATGCACTTTAAGGGGAAAATGACATTGAAAAGAATTAAAATTTTATTATAAATTCCTACGGTACACAAGAGGCCGATGACAGAGTCAATGGCCACAGCATCATCTCCCAACAACTGTTTCTGCATAATTTTCTTGAAGATCAACACATACACAAATATCAAACAAACTATATTCAACCAGAATATGTGTGATTGTAATGGTACCATCACAGAATCCACTAGTGGATTCTTAAATACCAATGGTTTAAAAAGGAGTAACTTATACAAAGACAAGTAACTAGCACTTCCTCTCTATGTTTTGAATGATCAGAAGACTTTCATGGATGGAAGGACAAAAAGGTTGTGGAAATTTATCTAGTGTGGATATAATCTTTAATTAAAGCTTTTGAACACAACTGTACATACAATCTTGATAAATGGTATTTGTAATAGTCTCTTTAAACTATTGGCAGCTGTCTTTCTCCATGCAACTCACATAAAAAAAGTTATTAAAATATAAAACCTAAGTTGGATTTGGTTCTGTAAGAGAAATATTTTGAACATGTTCAAGGAAACCTAAAAGTGACAGCACTGTTACTTGATTTACCACTTAGTTCTAAATTTTATTGCTTCTGTGTAAATAGGGCAGTAGAGCTAGAAAGAATCTTAAAAGTGACGAAAAGAGAAACATTGGCTGTAAGAGAGCAGAACATGAGTCTAACACTAGTATAAACTCTAAAAACGTTTATCTCCCTCCATTACACTTTAAGGGATGTTAAGTGAAAAGTGTCATCAAAGCAGTGGATTATTATAGGACTTATTTCTACTAAAACAAGTTGCCTAAAATGAGGGACAGTAAGATAGAGGAAGGTTATTTGATCCGGATACATGAAATAATGAATGATACCAAATTTGAAGACTGTGTATGACTTGGAGGTTGCTGTTTGGAAATGTTTTAAAAAAGGTTACTAACATTTTCTCGGAATTACCAGAGGTAAATAACTACAAAGATTTAAAGGTATAAAGCCAATGACTTCAAAATGTTACTAGAAATAAACTTCATAGATTCTTGACTTTTTTCTAAGAAATCTTGTTCCTTTGGACGATAAATATGGTGAATGCTTTTATCAAGAAATACCCATCATGGAGAAAGATTACAAAGTAACTTATAATCTAAGAATGCTAACTAACTAATGTTGGAATCTCAAGGTTGATGTATCTTTAACTGCACTAAAAAATCCAGAGAAAGTAAATTTTAGGTATGCATAAATAATTTATGTGTATAATATTGTAATACCAAAATCATAATTTTTTTTTTCAAAAAACAATCAGTGATTACAAAAAATTAATAAACAATTTAAATCAGGGCCAAAAGTTACTTTAAGGTTCAGTTGTTATTGTTCTTGCAATAAATCGAATCAGAAATTTTAACCAGTGAAATTTTGAAACATTCAAAATAAATATTTTTCAACCTAGTTGATTATTTTTACTCCAAGAATGATTTTATCCTAAATATAGCTAGATAAAAAAAATCGAAACTTACTCAAACCTATATTTTAAGTAACCTATAATGGAACTGAGATAATTCAGGTATAGATACATAAATGCGTTAGTAAAAAAAACAGTGAAATTGTATGCATTAATAATCTCTGAAGAAAAATTAATTGCTACCAAGTAAAACCTGTTCCTAATTCTCATCTAGATAAGTCGTAAGTTACCATTTTTTGTTTTGGGAAACCCATCTTAGGGGTACAAAATTAAAAAACAGGGAATATATTAAAATCAAATAAAAAAATTCTAATGTATGAAAATTTTACTTCTAAATGGTATTTTGTATCTAAATTTCTAATTTGGAAATTTTGTTAACAGAAAGATTGTAGTACGTGAATAGGTAAATAAAAGTAGTCTTGATTAAATAACTAATTGCTCCTGAATAGGGATAAGTCAAATTATCAACAGTTGAATTTATATGTTGTCACTTTAGATCATGGGTTCCCAAACTGGGGGACGTGACGGCAAGTCAGGGGGGCAGGAGACCAGTTGGGAAATAAATTATCATTTAGTTAAAATTTAAGTACATAATTTATTAAAATTGAAATCAAAATTTACAACTCAGATTTTTTTTACGTAGGTAATTTTATTGACCATGATGTTTAGAAAGTTTAAATGAAATTCATGCATTTATAAAAAAAAAATATAAAGTCGTGCAAATTTTGTAAACTTGTGACGAGATATTTACACATTTTCAGCTGACCTATTCAATGTCAACATTACCTTCCGCCAGAAGTACTGCAAAATGAAGGTTTGGAAATAAAAAAAAATGATTCCTCTGCCAAATATGATTTTTCACAAATTAGACAAATCTTCATTTTGGATAAAACACCTAAAAGTGTATACCAGGCAGCTCTTCGATTATATTTGGCTTTTTCAACCATCTACTTTTGCTAACAAGTATTTTCAGCACTTGTAGCAATAAAAACAAAATATAGAAACAAAGTTAATGTTGCTAATGACTTGTGTTGTGTCTTTACTAAAATACAACCTCAAATAGGCATGCGAATAAAATGCAAGCTCATCCACTTTTCTAAAAAAATTTTCTCTTATCAGGTAAACTTTACCACGGAAATTAAAACATGGGAAATGTTATATGATGTTTCTTGTGAAAGTGTGTATTAATAAATAATTTGTTAATATATGTATAATATTTGTTTCTTTTTTATATACCCATACCATTCATTTATAGTGTAAAATGGAGGGGCGTAGGATGCTTTTATTTTAAGATAAGGGGGCATGGTACCAATAGGTTTGGTATAACCCTTTAAAGTGAGGGTTAGAAAATGACCATTGTGCTATACATAATTAAGTTTTTTATGATTTGGGCTTGAATTTATGGAAATAAAATTGAACCCATATCATTTCAAAAAAAGTAGATTGTTTATACAAATTTTAAACATGCTAAAACAATGACATTCTAAGTATTATTTCAATGTAAAAAAAAACTTATACAAATTTAATTATTTTATAAGTTATTTAAAAAATAAAAGAATTTTTGATGCACAACTGTGTGGTTATGTTTTTTTCTAGGTACCCAGTTAAGGTAGTAGAGGTTGACTGGGAAGAACTTGAAGTTCTGGTACATTACTTAAAGTGGTCAGATAGATATGATGAATGGGTTCGTTTCCACAGCAACAGGGTACGCCTTCCTAAGCAACCCAGGTATGTGTTTTCATTAATAAATTGTTTTATGAATTTTTTTATAGATTTATCAAATTAATTAGCAAACTTAATTTGGGATGAAAACAATCAGTGTGGCAACAAAGTGGTTGGCTTGTGGTGAAATTTATTAAAGTAATAATAATACTCCAAAACGGCAATGAAATTTAAAATATATATGGTATAATATAATACAATATCACTTTTATCATGTTTTTTATAATAGTATAATTTTACCTCTGAAGATGTTAACAAATTGTATAAATGTTGATATTAAATTCAATAAATATTTTATCATTATAGTTCTAGAGTTTCATTATTCGTTTAATTATTACCGAAATGCAACTCCGTAATTTATCGAAATGCATTTCATTTGAAAAATTTTAATATATGTATAACCAAGTTGTATATATATATATATATATATATATATTTTTTTTTTTTTATTTTTTTTTCAGACCTTGTGTGCTTGAACAATATTATTATATTATTTCCTTGGTTATAATAGAACTTAATTATTGATAACATTAAAAAAACAGAGGGCTATATTATTTTTCTAATATGTTTTTATATTTTATCCAGGCTTTACTGGACACTGAGAAAATGAAGTTCTGAAGTTCCTCTTATGTTTTTAAATCATCACACTTAAGGGTTATGTAGTAACCCTTTGGTCTTTGAAAAAAATATAATTTATTGTAACATAACAATTGTAAATTTTTTTACTCTAATGTATTTGCAAATACAGAAATGTTTTTTAAAAATTTAATGCATTAATAATAATAATAATAATAATAATGATGAATATATAAAATAATATTTGTTTTTTCTCATTTATCGATGACGCATCTTGTGTGCGTCCCCATTTAGTTCCACTCAGACGTTGAAGCAAGTTAAACCGGTTCTGTCCACAATCCACAGTGCACTGAATGTGGTTGTTCCATGATAACGTTCGGTTCAGTTTCACTCTGAGGTATTTAGCAAGAGAGGAGCAAGGGACATTGCTATTTTTATATTTAACCTCTAAGTTACATAGATTAGTTGACAGAGTAAAAAGTTGGTACATGGTTTTTTCAAGACTTACTGTGATTTTATTTTGGTCTGCCCACATTGCAATGTTGCCCAGTGCCTGGATGATTATTACTTCTAGCCTTGAAATACAGCTTGCTGTATCCTATATGTTAATGTCATCAGCATACAACAGATATGAGAGTCCCGGTGTTTACTTGATCACCTTAGTTATATCATTTATCATGGTGTTAAAGAGAAGGCAACGGCTTAGGACAGCTCCTTGTAGAAAGCCATGACGGACTTGTTTAATACTCGATGTTGAGTTAATAAATTTGCTCCTAATGAAACGCTGGTTAAAAAATCCTTGTACCCATCTGAGCATATTTCCCCCTCATTCCCAATTCCCCCAATTTACAGATAGAAGTTCTCGCCATATCCTGTCATGCAGCCTTGAAGTCTATAAGTACTGTAAGTATTGACTGCTTTTGATGGTAACCATCTTTAACAGCTTGTGTAAATTTAACAATTTGATCAACTGTTGACCTATGCTGTCTAAAACCAGCTTGGAATTGCTTGTGGCTCCATTTTCCTAAAGGAAGGTTTTTAATCTTATCTCTACAATTTGTTTGCCACTTTGCAGCAAATGTTTGTGAGTGATATGGGTCTAAGGCTGCTAATTTTATTTTTGGGTTTACCTTTTTTATGAATTGGGATGATCTGCGCTTTTTCCATTGATGAGGCACCCATTTATGCCAGGATATGTTAATGAGTTACAAGAAACTTTCCTTTACTGTGTCTCCTAGGTTTTTAATAAATTCTGGGAAGATTTTGTCAGGCCCTGCAGACTTTTTACTTTTTATGGTGGTAAGTGCAGCATCCTGTTCAGTCGTAGAAAAATTGTCCTCCATTGTTGTGGCGTTTTGCCCCATTTAGGACTTATCTGCCCTCCTCATTTTTATATCTCTTTGATCAATGGCTTTAATTTTTAGAGAACTGATAAGAAGCATAATGTTTGCACATATAGTTACCTATTTCTTTTATGGTTGGCTAGTGAGAATTATCAAGAGTTAACAATCATTGGTTCCCAGGATTGAGGTCTCCTATCATTCAAGCTGGGAAGGAAATTTTGTGCTCACCATGTCTTCTAAAAGCTTTATATATGTTCCTCTTCACTTGTATTATATTTCTTGTAAGGTGTGTTGGTTTCTGCCTGAGTCTTATGCAGTCAGCAAGCTGCTTTGTGGCTTCGGCATTTTTTCTGGCTAGGTTCCTCTCCCTCCTTAGTGCGCTGAGTCCTTTGTTCCAGAAAGGCCTGTATTTTCTAACAAAACCTCAAGGTATACACATTTTGGAAACATTAATAATGTCTTTAACAAAGACTTATGCTGAAAGATCTGGTTAATCAGTTATTAGGTCAGGTGTGACCATTTCTTTAGTAACCGCTTTAAACCTTTCCCTCTAGAGGACTCGATGTCTACATCCATCTATAGATATAGGGAGAACCTGTTAGGCTGCCTGAAACCAAAGCCAGATCTGGTGTGGCTCTATGACCAGCATAGGATAGAAAAGTATAGTCAGACTGAAGCCGAATTAAGCTTGTCATATCCATCAGATCTTCAATTGCTCGACCAGGAAAATTTATGGTAGTATAGCCCCAGCGAAGGAAATGACAGTTAAAATCGCCAATTACTATTAAATTTTGTTGTCTTGTCTTGCTAGTTAATTGAAAGGTTTATTATTAAGAGGGTTGTACACCCCTATAACTTTGATATGTTGGTACTTTTTCAAATGTCAGTCATTTCATGCAATTTAGTATAACTGGCAGCTAATTCATTTTTTACACCGGCGATGATATCTGATGCCACTTGTCTCGATCTTGGTAAAATAAAATTTATGTAATTATTCACATTATAAAACATAAAAGAATATGTCGACGCTCCGGCTTCAATTATGATATAAACATCTGCGTCAACATTAGATTATACATTTTTAAATTCATAAAATTTTAAAATATTCAGACCGTCAGTGTTCCAGAAAAGAACGCTGAGGTAATTGTTACGGTCCTGAGATGCTTTTTAGTAGTTCAGCACGTCTTGCCATCACTGATTATCTCTTTTAGCGCAGTGTCACTGTATCAAATTTAGCGTTACCTAGGGTGCACTACGAGAAGGCTTGCTACCTTACACCCCATATACCCCAATCCAGAATGATGCTCTAAGAATTATAACTAGAGGAACAGTATCCACACCAATAGTGCTATGGAAATTCAAACAAGAATAGAGTCACTTCAAGTACGAGGGCTGAACCTATAAGATCCAACTTGCAGTTTGTTTGATGGTTACAGTGGAGTGGAAGCCATTTGTAGTAATTATGATGGTGAGATCACAGCTGTGCTCTTGGCAATCGAAGAGCTGATAAAAGTTGTAGAGAAGTCCATAATCCACCAAATGGCCTTTTTTATTGACTCTCTATCTGCCATAACTGCCCTAGCTAGCAATACACCACCATTGGTTCTCTAGCAGAGCCATTGGTTACAACCAAATCAATCGTAACTGGAGACTTTATAAGTATATTTCAATTTGTTTGCAAAAACCATAAAAAGCCAAAACGTTTCTAAGTATATTCATATATTTACATACGTTAGTTATGAATAGAGATAGCGTGACGTCACTATCACTCCGCAGACGTTGCACAACTTACTACTCCACACCGAATTTTTTACCCAACTTTAAATTGATAAAAAATAACTTTCCGTGTAAAATTTTAAAAAATTTCTCTGCATATCATCGTAGGACTTGATTTTGAACAATTTTCTATTTTAATCTAATTAAGTAAACCACATCCCAACACACTAGACCAATATGACATTTACAAACACACAAAATACAAACAATTTAAACAAACAAACCCAATACAAATCACACATACTCTTTGATACTAACGAAAACTTGCCATTAAAACTGTCACCGTTTAATCTAACAACAACTCTAAGCAGAAAATTTAGACACTGATGAAGATCGCCACGGAGTGATCGAAGACATTCTGTCCCAGCAAGTTTTTACAAAATAAATTAAAGTTCGGATATTCATAAACTAATGTAAAAATGATTAATACATTAAATAGTTATTAACAGACATTAAATAAAATTGTTGTGTGGTTTTGCTAAATTAAATTCATTATCACAATTTTATCTATAATGTAACATATTCTACACTAATTTCATAGCCACTCAGGAATTTATCGTATTGAAATTAAGATATTTTATAATTTTTTAAAACTAGAAAAATATATAGGTAACAGCTTTCTTAGATTACACCTAGGAGTATAATAACTAGGGTTACACCATTGCTGAGCTTCATATTTTTTGGTATGATGTTCAACATAAATTTCAAGGTAACGCTAAGCTTTTTAAGGTACACTACATATACAGTTCAACATAAAACTATTCATTAAACTTGATTTAATAAATAGGATAGTTTTATTATTTTTTTTAAATTTTTGTTAAGATTTACTTTGTTTGTTGAAACAGCACAAGTTTACGTCACAACTTCAAGGTTGGTGAGAAAGTGATGGCAACTTGGTCTTACAGTTTGAAGTTTCCTGCGGTTATACAAGCACTCCATGATGATGGTATGATTACAATCTTTTAATGGGGGAAAAAAAATTACATGCTGTTTGTAATCTATTATTTTTAAAAGTTTAGGGAGATCTGAGTTTATATTATACCAGGTAAATATGTAACCTATTGCACCCTACAGACTACTCTTTTATATTACGATACATTAGTGGTGCAGAACACACAGATGTCAGTTTTGTGTCATGATTCTTTTTGTTTGCTTTAAGCTATCAATAACTTCAAGTATATCAACGTAGTTATTGTCAAGCTTATTATTTTTTTTATCTGTCACGTGCAAGATTAGACAACTGTGCTGTCTAAAGGGATATTTATCCCCCTCGAATCTTGTACTTTAGATAAGGATATATATTTGTAGACCATAAGTTGTCTTTTTATCAGATGTTCTGGATATGATAGACCCATCATCGTAGTTTAGGTCAAGTGGACTTTCGTGCTCAATATAGTTGTTACTCGATGTCAGTCAGTAGTTGGTATTTGTTTTGTTGTAACGTGTGAACATGGAAAATCTCCAGTCCACAGAATTTAGTGAAATTCTAAATTTAAAAATGAGATATTGTAAATATATGTATTTTTTATAATGTGTATAGTTTTGGTAGCAAAACTAAAGAAAGAAAATTATGTGAAATATTAGAAATCAATAGGGTAGTTCAAATCATACAAGGTTGCACTAAAAGGTCCGGAAGACCAGCTTGCTTTGTTGAAGCAGTGCTACAGGAGGCTTGAAGGGCTGCTTGAATGATAAAAACGACACTGAATTTAAATGAAACACTAAACATTAATTAAAAGAAATAGTTCAATTTTATGAGTGAAGTTAAGTCTACGCCACTTACCATTGCAAGCTATACAGGGTAGTTGAAGAGTTGATGCGGCGGTTGTCCCAGGCCTGGGTTAAGTCCTGAAGTGATGAACCGTAGCTTGCGAAGAAGGGCATAAAACTAGAACTCACTTAAAATTAATTGAAAGTTAAAAGCACTTCAAATAGTCACAATAGAAAATCTTTAATCCACACTTGATAGTTCACACACGAGGTTAAAGAGTTAATTGTCTGTGGTGCAATGAAATACCACGCGGTTAACCTAACACAATGGCAATCAAACTTAGAATGCGGTTAAAATGGCTTATTCAAGTTTGACGGCGGTAATTTATAGTTAGAACGCATCTAAGACATTAACTGAACATAATCAGTAAGCGGTGTAATATTATAACGCGGTTAGAACCCGATGTAATCGGCTAAAGGACTTGAATAGAAAACAGGAGAGCCGCACTAGTAAAAGGCCATGTTGCAAGAGAGTGTGTAACTGAGAAAGCGGAAATGCTAGCAAAAGTAACTAGATCAGAAAGTACGTGGACCTAGTCTAAAAACATAGATGAATAGTCTCAATGCGTCTGGTAACTGGATTGTAAACTACTTCTTTGCAGTAAAAGAAGCCTAGATTCTAGCCGGCAACGAAAGTCTAGTAGGCGGTGGAAAATGAACTGTGGTAAAACACCAGCTGATTTCTAGGTTATATCGAAAATAATGACAGATGTAAATAAACGTGGTTTAGGGAAAGTGAGGTTAGCAATCCTGTACTTAACATAATGAATGTATTTTTGTGAAGCATAGACGCTTCAGCTGCAAAACTTCAAACCAATAGTTTCTTTTAATTTGTTTTTACTAATTATGATTACTACAAATAATAATAATAAACTAACTAAGGTACAAAATAATGGATGAACAATTGCACCCATTTAAAATATATGATATTTAATGGTTTCAATTAACTTCAAATATTTTCATAGTGAAATACAACTCAATACATAAAAGGAATTAATATCTGCCAAATAAGATGGTTCGGATCACAAATAATTTGATCCACAATGGGTTAAAACTTGTAATTATTAATTACCATTCTGGTAGGTCATGCTTAGTAATATTTAGGTACAAGTTAAATGTGTGGTCCTGATTCATAAATTTAAAAAAATAACAGTTAAATTTTCTGTTTTGAATATTGTTATAGGAGTTTTATTTTCTTTAAAGACTGTAGTCGTTAAGTATTATGATATTGTGGCTTATGTAAACACCAAATTAAGTTGTTTGTAATGTTAAAGTTCCAAGTTTTTAGGACATTAATATTGTTATCATTTTGGGACAATAACCTTTGTATCAAGTATTTTCTATTTCTAAGGATTTTTTTCTTAAAACAAATATGTTGTCAGTGATTTAAAAAAAAAAATATATCAACATTAATGAGTAGTTATTGATTGTGTCAGTAAATTGAACACCTATGTCATTGTAAATATGAAGAACAAAATTTCACCGTGTATGATTGTATAGTCTCATGGTCCAGTTATAGTTTATTATTTGTAGCAATATTTTCATTAATGATAACATTTTAAATTTCAAAAATGATATTGATTCTTAAGTATATTTTTATTGAATAAAGAGTATTTTATGTTTGCTAGAATAAATAGATGGTATATAGATGTTTATATTGTTTTGGTTTGTTTCAGACAAAGTTGATGTTCTGTTTTATGATGGGTTTGCAAAAACTTTAAAAAGTTGCAAATTGTCAAAAGCCAATGAAGAAGACCTAAAAAATATGTCTGTGAGTATTCATAATACAATTTCTTTGATATTCTAGTAGATTCTGGTCAGTCCTAGCTATTAGGGCTCTGAAATGTAATTTTTTATATTTTATTCTCTTGAGGTTGAAATTAAATAAGATAAATTAACATTTTGCTCCAATTAAATGATAATGGTAAACTATTTCACCCTCATGTGACTTCCTATTCAAGCACGACCTTGGGAATGACAGCTTTGAAAGGTCAATGCGTATTCTTCAGAATTCTTAATTTTTAGTTCTACTAACAAATTTAACTATCTCAGACTACATCACCATATAATATTTATTATTTTTTTGTAATACCGTATAGCATTATAAACATGAAAACATTTTTTATCGAAACATGAAATGAACAGTAGAAATCATATAAAAATTAAATTACAAAACAAAACAATGAACACACACACACACACACACATGCTTTTTACAGACACACACAAAGGGTTTTATAACATACCATCAAAATATTTTTGAACAGGAACCTCACTTGTTGGACAGAGTTTCCCAATTCGAAAAACAGGCTGAGCTACACAACTACACAAGATTTTAGGAGGGTTACAAAAATCTTTTTCTAGTTTTTATCAGAAAAAAATATGGTATCAACACACACTCACACACAGTGGTACAATATATTACAACACAAATATTGTCAAAAACCTCAATACCACAAAAATAATACAAAATAACTGATATTACAAGTATCAAGATGGCTGACCGTTATTTGTTGGTTGAAGGCGGAGCTTACACTTATACATATAGCAACCTGTCATCAGCGGCATCAGTCTAGTTTTAAAATTATTGTATTATAGATTGCAATGAGACCCGCTGATGATTGATGACATAATCATAGTCGTGTACATAAGGGTTTAATCTTGTAATATTAGTTATTATTTATGTTGTATTTTGGTTTATGCCAATATTTTTATTGCAACACACAAATATGTTTAAAAGCATTATTGCTTTGTTAGTATATTTGGTATAAACATACCTTTTTTTTGTTATATTAGATTGTAAATTATTTTACAACTGGTATTTTAGTAATAAATAATTCTAAACAACATATATACCTCTTATTTATTATCTCTTCGACATTTAAGATGATGATAGTCTATGTATATGTAAACCCTGCTAAAACACTGGAATATAGTTTGAGTATAATTAAACAAATGCTGACATTGTGCTATAGTCTTAATGCGGCTGACATTGAACAGTCTCCTGCTATCATAATAACAGCACGCATTTGTTTTAAGTCTAGTCACGTGTTTTATTACATTTCTTGCAGCTAACCGATTAACTATAGTTGTCTATTAAACTGTGGTATCCTATGATTTTGATTCAGGATTACAAAGAAAAATAGCTTGAGAGCGTATATAAGACAAATATAATAAAATTTGAATTTTTCATATTGTTAATTTAGTGTATTGATTTTATAAAATTAAGGAGCACTAATTTTCCTTTTGAATAGTAATTTACAGCAAAAATAATAAACAATTTCTTTTTGTACAGGCACCAAGGGTGTACAAGGTCGCACCTCGTGTTGGTTCTGATCCAGTAGAAACTGATCTTTGTTCCAAAGAAGAGAGAAGGGAACGAAAACGAAAAATTGATATTCTAGAAGTGTTTCATCCACATCTAAGTAAAAGGAGAAAAATTGCCAAGATAGAAAAAAAATTAAAATCAGAAGAGTTAGAAAAGAAGATACCAATTATTTCCAAACCAACAGCCACCATAAGTTTAAGAAAATCAAGTGGAGATATAAACGAACGTAAAGAGTCAACAATCACCATAAAAGTTGATAAACATATTAAAGAAGTAACTCCTGACAAAAAAATTAAAGAAGTAATACCTGACAGAAAAATGAAAGAAGTAATACCTTATAAGAAAATTAAAGAAGTAATTCTTGATAAAAAAATGAAAGAAGTAATACCTGATAAAAAAACGAGAGAAGTAGTACCTGATAAAAAAATGAAAGAAGTAATACCAGATAAAAAAATTAAAGAAGTAATACATGATAAAAAAATGAAAGAAGTGATACCTGATAAAAAAAATAAAGAAGCAATTTCTGATAAAAAAATTAAAGAAGCAATTTCTGATAAAAAAATTAAAGAAGTAATTCCTGATAAAAAAATTAAAGAAGTACTACCTGACAAACAAGTTAAAGAAATAGTAATTCAAAAACAAATTAAACAAAAAGAAAAAATACCTGAAATTAGTAGTAAAAAGGTTATGGCTGAAAAACTTGCCAAAGAAAAGAAAGAAGAACAGTTGGAAAAAGATGAACCAATATCAAAGACAGGTGTTTCAGAAAGTAGTACTGATCAATCACCTATAGTTGAAGAAGTACAGCCTGAAAAGTTTAAAAAAAGAAAGCGGCGACGAAAGAAGGTAACATTAATTTGTTTCAATTCTAGGATTATGAAGTATGATATATAATGTTTATAAGCAATTCATTAAATTGTTTATTGTTTATGGACAGATAATAATCTTAAATCTCTGTTTGCCTTAAAATACAGATAGACATTTTTTTAAGATACGGATTTATTAAAAATTTTGCCATACAGGCCAACAGTATGTTACGTTGTATTTCATAGTGTATGACTAACAACTGCTGTTGACAGAACTCATATTTTTCCTCTTATTATGAAAAAAAATTTAGTTCTGTATCATCCACAAATTTCAATTTTGGTGCTGATCACAATACAGATATTTCGTTAAAATTTTAAACTAATCTTTCTGGTAATGAATTACCAGATTATTTTTAAACTGTCTTTGTAGTTTATTTATTATAGTTTATACTTGCTTAAGGATGCATTTTTGGTTAATTAACAAAGTTAAATCAGTTTATATAATTTTCAAGTAGTAGAATTGAAGCTGGTGAATTAATAACTTATAGTGAACAAGAAAGAATTTGCCAGAAAGAAAAATTAACCCTTAGCACGCGGAACATATAAAGGGCAAGTAACAGATTATGTGCTATTAGATGAAAAACTTTTTTGCGAAATGTTCAAAGTTCTATTTAATTCTGAGTTCCTAAAGATGTATTTGAACAAAATATATTATAAACTAGTTATTTTTATAATTTTTTATATTTTTACACGAGGTAATTCAAGACATCAATAAATCCATTTAAAATAAAATTAAAGTAACTAAAATTATTATTCACCAAATAAACAATAAATTATTCTTATAATACAAACAAAGGTCACTCGCGTAAACAGTAAACAACTATAGCCATCACAATGCCAACACAAAATACGACAGTTGGCAGACGCTCCCGAGAATACCCGTCATATGCGCATGCATAGACCACGTAATGGCGCCTGGTGGCTAAAGCAACAGAATGTGGATAGGTAGCACGTGGCCAAGAACCATAAACGTAGCAGAGTTTATTTATACCAAAGAAACATTGTTACACATTGTAATGGACTTTAAACAACTAGGACTTCCATTAACAAAATATTGTAAATATGTGATTTCTCGTAATACGCGCTAGCAGAGATTTCAACCTTACGAGAAATCACATTATACGCGTGTAAAGGGTTAAACCAGCATTTTACTATAATACTAAAATTCTTTTTCCAGTTGATTTGTTAATTATCGGAGTTGAGGCTAATTCTTTTAGTATAATTTATTATGTAAAAGTATATATATTGTGATATTTCACATTGTCCATTATTTTTCCGTTCCACTGACTTTAAGAAGTTATTATTATTACTTGTAAATAAATTTTTTCACCACTAAGTGCAATAAATATGAACAAATTCCAGACCCAACTAACAAATACCTTAATACAATAAAAAACCTAATAGTCACTCACAGAAACCCTAAACTATGACAATAAATTAAAATACCACACAAGACTTTACCCATTCAAACCATGTGAACCAATATTAACAGGCATACCTAAAATCCACAAACCCAACACACCATTTAGACCAATAATAAATTTCAAAACAGCACCATCTTACATAATTGCAAAAATATTAGACAAAACAATAAGATCTAAAATACATATCAACAACACATACAATATAAAAAATTGATACGAATTAATTAATAAAATAAAAAACAAAGAAACAAACAGCAACACAAAAATAATTAGTTAGGACATAACCAACATGTACCTTAGTATCCCAATAGAAGGAACCATAGAAATAATAAAAAACAAACTAATACACAATAACAAAAAAGAAAACACAATAAATAGTATCATTAAACTAACCAAACATATATGTAACCAAAATTACTTCCAATTTAACAATAAATACTATAAACATACAACTGGACTCCCCATGGGATCACCCATATCATCAGTCTTGTCAGAAATATATCTACAACACTTTGAACAAACAATAGTTAAACCTATACTAAACACACATAATATTTTGCTATGGACAAGATAGGTAGATGATAGATGTACTTGTAATATACCAACCTACTATTTACAACAAACACATCATAATACTAAACAAATTAAATACATACAACGAAAATATACAATTCACCTTCGAAACAGAACAATTAACTATCTTTTCATTACATTAAATATAACCAATAGAAATTACAGTACACAGAAACCCAACTTCCAACAACACCACAATACACTACAAATCTAACCACCCCTGGACACACAAAATTAACACTTACAGTAACATGATAAATAAAGCAATAAAATACACACAAGATAACAATTAAAACTTAAATTAGATAACATTACAAAAATAACAATAGAAAATGGATACATCAAACACCTTATAAAAATCATACACAATAAATTTTTCAAAAAAACCTTACCTCAACACAATGTTACAACCAAAACAAAACAAAAATTGGAAAAACATACCTAAAATATAAATACACCAATATCAAAATTCAAAAAATAAACAAATGTATACAACAGACTACTACACTCAACATATAAACCAAACAACAAAATAATAAAGTATCTTAACACAAACCTCAAAATAAATACAGAAAAACATAGCCTATCTGGAATCTACAAAATTACATGTAACGACTGCAACGCATTTTACATAGGAAAAACAACTAGATCATTTAAAATTAGTTTTTCGGAAAATTACAAAGCATTCATAACTAAAAATAAAAAACCTATCAAATAAAGCTGAACACCTAATATCACATAAACATGAAATAACATATTACGAAAATAACCTAACCATACTTGAAATAAATAATAACCCAATAGAACTAAACTCACTAGAAAAATACCACATCTATAGGAACATACACAACAACTTAATTAACAAGCAGACAACATATGCAGACAACACACTCTTCAAATTCATCATGCACGCAGAACACAACGAAACATATATGACGTCAACAAGTACCAACATCACGGACCGTTAACAGCATCAGGAAAATGGAGATAAATAATTCAATCTAGTGACCGAAAAGTAAAAAAGGTAGTCACAAAAGGTAAAATTTAATTGCACTTAATGGTAGAACAATTCTTTCAATTAACAATAAAACTTCATATATATATATATACACGGATTGATTACTTACATAAATTATGTTAATCTCCTTTGAAAATGTATAAAAAAATCAAATCAAAATAACAGTACGACATCGCTGTACTTCATTACACATATTTTATATTGAAATAAAAATAAATATTACATCGTTTTAAAGCTAAAAGAAAATATAATTTAGAAATATTGCCTTTAAAATTTAAAAACTCTCTAAATAGGGTCATTTTCAGTAAGTTCATCAATAAAAGTTATGTCAATTGTACCTTGGGACTGGATTGATTTTACTGTAACTGTTTAAAAGAAACATCTTTTATTGAATCGCTTCGTAAACTGTCTTTAGTTTTTATAACATAATATCTCTAACAGTAAAAATTAAATAAACTAAATAACTGAAAGATGAATTTAAAGCGAAAATGAACAAACTCTAAATCTAAACAAAAATTGCACAAACTACAAATTGAATAAATGAAATAACTGATAGATAAAATTCAGAGCAAACAACAACCTCGAAACGTAAACAACTCACATTAATACAACACTTACTATCTGACCGAAGCATCATCTTTCAAACAAACGTCTTATAGTTCTCGCTCGTCACAATTAACCAAGTACATTTTTTTCGTAAAAGTGACTCTGGCCTAAAGGTAACTTCTACATGTTAAGTAGAATAACATAAAGAATGACATTGACAAAACTGAAAATACGCAGGAATTATGCTGCTATGGAAATAAATACAGGATCCCGAACTACACACAGATATAGGCAGCTAGCGTTGACTTAATGGTCCAATCTATACTCGGACATAGGCCTGAAAGTGTTAATATATAATGTTTCCCAGGTGTCTACTCATTAAATTTAGTAACATGTTATACTATCATAGCCCGTTTTAATTTTAGTTTCCCCATTTTTATTTTTCATAATTTATAATTAATATTAAATCTGCTGTATGTTTTAGAAAGACACGGTCTTCACAATAAAGCCTCAGAAACGAAGAGCAACAGATGAAGATGACCCTCGATGGCATACAGATATCCCTCCAGGAGCAACCCCTTTCACATTTGAAGGATCAGATGGTAAATATAAATAAAACATTTTTTTTCTCAAAAAAACTATTAGTTAATTTCTTTGTTAAAAATACTCTTTTTTCATTCTGGCATAAATAGGTATCATTCAATTAAACTTGAATAATTAAAACCTCTACTTACTGATACTTTTCAGTAGACGTGTTTTGCATCAGATCAGTGCACTGTTCAATACTGTGAGTTATGGACAAGACGGTTTTGTTTGTGACTCACAGCATTAAACAATGCTCTATGTAGTGCAAAATGCATCTGCTAAAAATATTAGTAAGTAGTGGTTTTTTCCAACTGATATCACTAAAAATAATTGTTATAAAACCTCAATATGTACAACACAAAAACTAGAGATAAACTACTTGGTTAAAACTATTTGAAGTTTTAGTTATTCTCCTTTTCATAAATATTTTGTTTCCCACTTGGTGTATTCAAGAAACTTATCTAGGATATTTGTTACAAGTAGGAAAATTATCTACTAAAGTCAAAAACATTTGATAAGATTTGTCATTTATAATGATTTGAACATAACTTAAATATATATTAAAGAAACTAGACAAAATATACAGAGAAAAATAAATGCAGGTGTTTGGTATGGAGTAGGTATATCTGTTTGTAATGGGAAAAGCAATTATTTTTATTCATTACAAACATAGTAAAAAACAACAAATTTTATAACTAATATTTCATTTTCTTTGAAGAGATAACAAGGTTTATGGTCATGTGGCCTATTCTAAAAATTTAGATTTTCCAATAGTTGATTTTCACAATTCGCATGATATGATTTTCTACAAAAGCTGTATCAAAAGGTGTTCATATCATTTGTAAATACAATTTTATAATTCTATACATTATTTGATTTACATAAATACAAGGTGTGACACTGAATCTGATGTTTTTCAATGGGTATTACAAGCATATTTGAGAGGGAGGTGTGTAGGAGAATACATTCCATTGCTTGATTCTTAGCATCTAAGCCGTAGACATTAGAACATCGCATGTTCGTGTATAGTGTTTTGTTAGGAGTGATGAGTCAGTGACTGTGGTTTAATGTGAATTTTGGCATATGTTCAACATTCATCGAAGTGACTCTGTTCCCCAGCGTTATACAATCTTACATTGGGTTAACACTCTTAGAACACAAGCCTCATTAACAAAGAAACAACCTGCAATGTACTGTGCATACTCCAGAGAAAACTAGAAGTGTCAGCGAGTGATACTGAAAAGCCCACGCCACTCTGCTTGCCATCATTCAGCGCAACTACAGATCAGTGGCCGTAGAATAAAACGCATATTGCAGAAGAATTACATTTCCCCCTATACAAGATCGCTGTTTCACAGGAAATGAATGTAAGGGACTACTCACAATAATTAAATTTTGGACAGAAAATCCTTGTCTTTATGAGCACAATGAAAACATGCAGGTTGCAATGAGCAGTGAAGCTCATTTCCACCTTAATAAACAAAATTGACGGGTTATTGAAAATCCACTACAATTATATTAAAAAACCATTCCATGGTCCTGAAGTGACTGTTTGGTGTGCAATGAGAACATTTAGCGCCATAGAAAAAAAGGGAAATGTTACTGTAACAGTTGAACATTACATTAACATGGTGAACTCCTTTTTCATTCTAGAGTAACAAAGAAAAGTTATTGATCATCAACCATTGTGATTTCAGCAAGATGTGGCCATGGCACACACTGCCAGAATGTCAATAGTTGTTCTTTGGGGGCGTTTTATGGCCTCCTCGATCCCTAAACTGTCCATGTATGTTTTCTTTCTATGGGGGTACCTCAAATCATTTCTACGAAGCCAATCCACATACATTATTCGAATTAATGGAATCAATCAGTCAACACATCACGAACATCTACTGGAAAGTGTTGACATCAACAACAATGCATTTCTGAAAATGGACATCACATGCCAAACATTATTTTCCAAAACTAAATTAAATGATAGGTTTGTATGTATTTCAATGAGCCCTTAAACCTTTTATTATTATAACTGACGATTTTATGATCATTTTAAAAACATCCGGTTCCCACTCTCCCTGTATAAGCAGCAAATATTTATAAAATATTTGATCAAATTAATGATAATTAATAGGGATTTATTATTTTTAATATTATTAGTGTCCATTATTTTGGACCAAATATTCCATGAGTAACACTTATACACACCATAACTACAATATTTATGTTTAGCCTTTTAGATTTTGGTTTGGAAAGTAAGAATTCTCAGAGACCAAATCTTACTATGGCACAAGCTGAAATCAGAATAAACTACAAAATAATAAGTACAAAAGGTGTAATCAAAGGCATGGCTAGGAGGCACAATTATACATCAGTGGGCTGGTCTGATATATCAAGTAATTATGTGTTTGGCTTCATTGAATTGTAATGTTTATTTTTAATTTTGTGGATGCCATTAAATTCAAGCAATGCACTCTATTTACATTTTGCTAGTACTTGGTAAATAGCCTAATGAATCAGAAACTTTTGTGAGGTTTCTAGAAACCTTTTTTTTTGTTGTAAAATAGTATTTTTGGTGGTAAGTTAATTTCAAGACAGACAGAATTACACTAAGAGAAAATTGTCATTTATGACAATCTTTCACAAGTAAAACAAATTAATGTTGAAAATGTCAACTAATTATCTTTGTAAATTGTAGGAACTGCCTTTAGACACATGAAATAAAAACGCTTTTTCTAAAAATAGGGCAAGAAATTAATTACAGAGATAAATTAGTTTACACTGTCAGTTGTGTAAGCTGATCTACTGGTGTGTGTGGAAAAATATGTTAGAAAGTAGGTTGAATTTTTGTTTCTTAGTTGTTTCTAAAACTTGACTACTAAAAAGCTGTAACCTTTGGATTTTAGGATCAGCAAGAGAATCTATTATAATTCCAGACAAGAAGTTGCCGGAAGGCTGGGCCAAACATACAATGCTAAGGAGAAACAATACCAAGTGGGATGTTTTTCTTGTGAAGTAAGTATACTGTTTTATTACAATGTATAATGCCAATGTGTTTTATTACATTGTGTGTAATCTATGATTACTTCAGAATAAAGTAATGTATGATAACTTTTGAATAAAGTAATCTATGATTACTTTTGAATAAAGTTATCTTGTCATTAATATTAAAAAAATAATTTGAATTAAATGAAGTAGCCATCCTTTGAAACTTCTCTTAATTCTTCCTCATAAAATTATTGTTGATAAATATTTTTAGATGTTTTATTTTAAAATTGTGTACATTTATGCAGAATGTAAAAATAAATTTTAATTAATTAAAAAAACACCAGTGTGAAAGGTGTATTGGAAGGAAATCTTAACTGGCGTGGCATACTTATCTATGTATATATTAGCGTTGGATCGCCTAAAATTTTACTGATGCTGATAGCAAGAAATCGATTCCTGATTCCAAAAACCATAATTACCAACCCAATAGAAAAGGAAAAATGTTATTTTTTATAAAATTTTAAAAGAGATAACATTTTAGAAAATTTGTTTTTATTTTAATTAAGTCAAAAGACTTAATTTTCTCACTGTCATCAATGCTTTCTTCTTTTAGGTGGTTATTGTGCAGATGTTACAACCGTGATTAGACACTAACCTGATTTATTAAGTTTCAGAATGACTCACAACATTACACAATAATAAAACAACCACCAAATTAATATAACATATAATGAAATACATACAACTTTGTTATTTCATTTAGGAACAGACAAGAAACTACAAATCAAGTGAATATATAAACAAAGACAGTTTTGTTTCGTTTCATTTCAATACTCCGCCTTATTCCGTTCCCAGTTTTCGGCGTCGCATAGAGGAATTACACGACACCGACATAGGTAGAAATAATTGGTCAAACAAGAGAAACATTCGTGACTGAAACTATCAATCTTATGCATCTAAGCTGGTGAATGATGGCAACGTAATTATAGGAAATAAAATAATTCCAACTTTAACTTACATTGAAAAACAAATTAATTCATGGTTTTCACTTATTGGGGTTGTTAATATTTAAGTGTTAGTGAATATGCGGTTTTCCAATTTATTGTAATTAAAATAATATTTTGTACCTAAGATCAGATTTGCCATATCGATGTTTGGTGTTCGAAATCAACTCGATGTTAGTTTCATAATTTCATTGTCATCCTGTTTATAAAATTGATTTTCTGTGCTTCATCTGTAAATACCTGTAGCTGGCATTAAGACAAGTAGCTAAACAAATGTACAGATTTTATTTATTTTAAAAGATTAGATTCTTTAATGATAATATTATCAACTTGATGCTTTTATATGTCTATAATCATAGATTTTTTTAATAAGAATTTTTAAAAGAAACAAAATTCACAGAAATATGAGTGGCAACGTAGCCGCCGTGCTGAAATCGACTTTGACTATTAATTCCCGTCTCCAGAATCAGTATAATTAACTTTTATCGATCCATCCCTACTGTATTTACACAGACACACACACACACACACACACACACACACACAATGACATTTTATTAGATGATTTGTAACAGACTTGTTTTCTGTAATTTTTTACCACTTTAAAATTCAAATTTAACAAATCCACTTTCTATGCAGGACCTTAAAAAACAATTATAATTACAGATTTGTATCCTCTCTATTTCTCAAACTATAGACAGATAGTTACCATATGATTTGTTTTGAGATTTAATTTTTGCTTGTATTTCTCCTTGTGAATTACACAAAATTCCATGATTTCATTAAATTTAGTTTCGAGTAATGAAAATGTTTTGAAATTTTCAAAAAATCATTTTTCTTATAAAGCAGAATGAAAAAACAAGCCACAAAATTCTTCTTGTGAAAAATTAGTGTATATTTTAATCAGTATTTTAGACCAGTTTTTTAAGATTAAATAATAAGTGCGAGTGTAAGATTTTAACGATGTTTAAAACTATCAGTAACAATGACCATCTGGTAATTTATCTAAATTATAGTACCTAGAAGTCCAAGGCAAGAGTGTAACAGCACTCTAAATATTCACTGAATTGTGCAAAATGTGAAACTAAACCTATCAAAGAATATACACAAAACAGTAAAAAGTAATTTTTGCTATTTTACTAGATCAATGTACATGTACTTAATAATATATGTTTACATACGTTTCTGTTTAAAATACATATAATAGAAAAACTGGGTAGAATACTTAATCATAGACTACATTTGATTATCCAAAAATAATTCGAGTTAAGACATTGCAACCATGAAATAGTTCAAAAAAAAATAATTCATTGGTAAGCTTAACGATCAATACACATTTACACACAATATCAGGCGATACTGTGCTCTCTCCACAATCGATTTTCATGAAGTAAATGTTTATTCAGGTGAATAGGAAGATCTGTTTTCAGTTAGTGTGCACACTTTCTTGAATGCTCCCCTGGCATTATGATGTTACAATAAACCCAGTGTTTACATTTAGCAGTTTTTTTTAAGAATATAATTTTTATTCACAAAATTGTGCTTTAGTTTTCTTAAAACCAAATCTATCCTAACTAGATATTTTGTACCGTACAGTAAATGCATATTAGCAATGCAATGTAATAGTACATACAAAATTCTTTTTTACTAGAAGTATTTTAAGGTGTGGTTATATTTTCAAGACCAACATTTTTACTACTTTTTAAGCAGTATTTATGTTTCCAATATTTGTAATCAACTGTTTTGTTCATAACAGCTAAAAAAAAATCAAATTTAGTTTTCAAAATACTATACTATTTTTTCCTTGCAATCGATTTTAAATTTATTTCAATGTCTAAATTAAAGTTCATTACAATTTTCAGCATATGACAAATTCATGTCACCAGCATTTGTAAACTATAAATGCTAAGAGCACTAACATTGACTTATCTTTTTGCTGCATCAAATTGCTTAGCTCAAGTTTTGAAAATAAATAAATAAATGGTTATTTACACACTATGTGGTTTCTATTGTTGATGTAGCTTGACCAAGATATTTATAGAATTTATTTGTCGTCATATAAATACCTGAAACTTATATTAAAAAAGATTAATATTGACTGAATTTTTATTGCAAGATTGCTTTATCCACAAAGCAAGTTATCTTGAGTGGACTATATTTTACCAACTTCTATTTCTAATTTTTGTAGATAAGTACAGAGATGTCAAAAAAATTAACTGTGATGAAATGTTTATAGCCACACACACACACACACACACACACACACACACACACACACACACACACACACACACACACACACACACACACACACACACACACACACACACACACACACACACACACACACACACACACACACACACACACACACACACACACACACACACACACACACACACACACACACACACACACACACACACACACACACACACACACACACACACACACACACACACACACACACACACACACACACATATGAAGTTACTATTATTACTTGTAAATAATTTTTATTACACTAAGTGCAATAATTTTACCTTATGTGATGAGGTACCTTTCGGTCACTTGACCATTGTCGAATCTGTGATTATTTTTCTCGTGTGAATGTTCGGTCCGTGATGTTGGTATTTGTTGATCTCATACATATTTCTTCTTGAGCCTTGTGTATAATGTTTTTAAATAGTACGTCGTCTGCATTAGTTGTCTGTAGGTTCATTAAATTGTATGTTTTTATAAATGTGATATTTTTCTAGTGAGTTTAGTTATATTGGGTTATTATTTATTCGAGTATGGTTAGGTTATTTTCATAATTTGTTATTTAATGTTTATGTGATATTAGGTGTGCTGAACATTTGATGTTTTTGTATTTTTTTATATTAAAATATTTTCTAATATTAAAATCAGATAAAACAAACACACCAGTAATAATAGAAAATACCAAATACACCAATTCAATGACTAACCACAAAATAAATACGAACAACTCCCAGACCCAACTAACAAATACCTTAATACAAAAAAACCCTAATAGTCACACACAGAAATACCCTAAACTATAACAATACATTAAAATACCACACAAGACTTTACCCATTCAAACCATGTGCACCAATATTAACATGCATACCTAAAAACCCACAAACCAGACACACCATTTAGACCACTAATGAATTTCAAAACAGCACCATCTTACATAATTTCAAAAATATTAGACAAAATAATAAGATCTAAAATACATATCAACAACACATACAATATAAAAAATGGATACAAATTAATTAATACAATAAAAAACATAGAAACAAACAGCAACACAAAAATAATAAGTTATGACATAACCAACATGTACCCTAGTATCCCAATAGAAGAAACTATAGAAATAATAAATAATACACAAACTAATACACAATAACGAAAAAGAAAACACAATAAATACTATCATTAAACTAACCAAACACATATGTAACCAAAATTACTTCCAATTTAAAAATAAGTACTATGGACTCCCCATGGGATTACCCATATCATCAGTCATGTCAGAAATATATCTACATTTTGAACAAATAATAATTAAACCTATACTAAACACACTTAATATTTTACAATGGACAAGATACGTAGACGATATACTTGTAATATACCAACCTGCCATTCAGAACGAACACATAATACTAAACAAATTAAATACATACAACGAAAACATACAATTCACCGTCGAAACAGAAACAAACAGAACAATTAACTATCTTGACAATACATTAAATATAAATAATAATAAAATAGAAACTACAATACACAGAAATCCAACTTGCAACAACACCACAATACACTACAAATCTAACCACCCCTGGACACACAAAATTAACACTTACAGTAACATGATAAATAAAGCAATAAAATACACACAAGATAACAATCAAAACTTAAATGAAGAATTAGATAACATTACAAAAATAGCAATAGAAAAAGTTGTTTAGGATATCCTCTTTTTTGGAAAGCTAGTAAGGTCTTTCTATTAAAGTCTTCCAACTTGTTGAGGATCAAATCCGCTTAGCTCAATCATCTGATGAACACAGACCACCTGTGGGAGACAACAAACTGTCTTTAGTTATATATTACCATCCAGGCCTATAGAAGCTGAACAAAATATTAAAGGATGGCTTCAAGATTCTTCAAGCTTCCATCCACACCAAAGATCTTTTCTCAAATCCACCACATATTTGGTTCAGACAATCTTTTAATTTGAAAAATATTTTATTACACCCAAAATTACCAGATCCAAGTACTGAAAAACCGCCTAAACTTCCTCATGGCTTCTTTCCGTGCAATAGACGTAGATTCAAGACATGTCCAATACACATCCCAACAAATAGTTTCCACAGCCTAGCAACCAATGTGGACTTCAAGATTCAGGGTCATCATACTTGTACATCAAAAAATGTAATATACCAGTTGCATTGTAAATTTTGCCCAGCACAGTACATAGGTCTTACCACGGATGGTCTGAGCATCAGAATGAATGGCCACAGACATGGCGTCGAAACCATGAATATAGACAGCCCAACCGCTCAACACGCTGCTAGTCACATATCTTTCAATGATTGTTATACCACCAAAATAATTAAGGCCCTTCCCCCTGATTGTT
The DNA here is from genome assembly GCA_036971475.1 of Prosapia bicincta. NCBI lineage: Eukaryota > Metazoa > Arthropoda > Insecta > Hemiptera > Cercopidae > Prosapia > Prosapia bicincta. The sequence continues at coordinate 103,882,573 of JBAIZL010000005.1, read as the reverse complement.
GCTATGATGTAGCATATGCTGCTAATTAAAGGGTTAATGCAGGGTAAGTGTTTAACCTCTACTTTGTCACACATTAACATTTTAGTTATTTTAATAATTTAATGTATATTTACAGCCCCGAAGGTCGTAAATTTAGGTCTCGAAATGAACTGCGAACTTACTACAATGAAATTGATGAACCTTATCCAGAGGATAGCTTTGACTTTGTTGTTGGACGCAAGCAGCAGCTAATAGAAGACAGTAAAAACAGGAGCAAGACTATGTTGTAAGCATTCATTTTTTAATTTTGTAGATATGAACAGATTGATACTATGGTAATTTGTTTTATCAAAATATTTTTGTAACAAATAAAATTGTATCATATAAAAATGTAATCTAATTAATAAAATTAATTATAAAAACCAAATATGTTTCAAACATAAATGGCAAAGTAATAAATGAGCTATAGCTCTGCTGACTCGTCTTTCTGCACTAACAAAAGAAAAAATTTTCGTAACGTGTAAGGGGTGATGTTTTGCCTCCTCACATTACTCATTTGAACTCTAAATGTTTCATAGCACTACAGGTTTGATAAGAGTAACAAATTAGTTGTCGAAACACACTAAATAAATAAACTTTTGACTCAATATTCAATCGGCTTATTATTTATTCAGTAGTATCTCGAGTGTTCAAATAAACATGAATGGTATTTTTTTTTAATATTTGTTGTCACTATATATACATTAGCTTTGTCAGTCTGCTATCAAGCTAATGTTGGCCTACTGACTTTATTCTAAGTTTCTAACACTTACATACTTGTATTTGGTATAAGAAGACCGTACTTGCATTGTCATGTGATTTCCTTAAAAAAATTATTTTCGCACATTGTAACTAACGGTATATTTAGTGTTTTACATGATATAAGTTGTTTACAAATGGCAGTCATGGTTCTCGAATAGTTTTATTAATTAATTACAATTTTTATCTATTGTTGGTTTATGGAAATGGCTTTACTTCATTATATCCTTTATGTATTGCTTATGGTTTCCTTTATTTGCTTTTATTTTATAATTTTTTTTGTGTGTTTACATTTGACTTCAAATTATTAAAATATTTAATGTTGATTGAAGTTTTGCAAAAATGACTACCTTTGTACTTGTCTATATTGATATATTGTTTTGTACAATTTAATGAATTAAGAAAGTAAGCTATATGCAAAAGCATAATGCTGATTCAGTTTTATGAAATAATATAGTGCTCTTTGTCGGGTAGTCACAGTTACAAGTTTCTGCCTCAAAATGGTAGGATAGTTAACCTTTCCTGTGATCTAAAAGAATTGTCAAATTTGTTTTACTAGTATGCTATTAAGACTAGGTTTGATAGTGTATAAATGTACATTTGAAGTTTATTTGTTTTTGTACAAAATTAGAAATATAAAAATTGTGTTGAATAAAATAAATTACAAGAAAAGAATACATTTTTTACATAATTTTTGTTAAATAATATTATTTTTTATTATTTAAGTTTTGTATGTTACAGCACTGAGGAAGAGAAGATTAAACCTCGAATCAAACGCCATAGGAAACGAAAAAGAATGCTTTCTGGTTCTTTGCCAGAGAAAACTGATACATATCCTAGCCAGAAAGAGCAAACTATTGAGACCAGCACACCCAAGATTAAAATTAAGTACGTAATGATGTAGTCTGGCTCTAGTATATTCAAATCACAATATATTTAAATGTCTTTTAGTAATGAGGATAAACTATATTACTTCCTTTGACTAAATTATTAATTTTGAAATAGTTTAACCATTTGGCTCCATAAGCGAACTAAGTCCGACATCACAAAAAATCGCATTCCTCTCCACTGTTAGAGTCAGTCCCGATATATTTTGCAACGTTATTATTACATACTGTAGAACTTCTTATGTAATGATAATATGTACTATGTTAATTTGCTGTGTTCTGAGAATGCAATGTTTATTTTATAAGGCTGATTGGCCGTTTTTATCATCATTTTTTCTGTAAATAAACAACTGATCCCAGAGAGTTGTTAACGATGTAATGCACAGTAAGCGGTAGACATCTAGCCTAGTTGATCTATAGTCGTTGATGTGAAAATATTCCCACTCGTGATCGCCTTTATTTATTTAGTGTTTTGTTTTTATTTTAGTTCTAACATGTATTGTTATATAGATATAATGGTTTCTAATAACCTTACAATGTGTGAGCTGAGGCCTATTGCACGACTTGTCGCAATAACCACAGACTACATACAAACATTTGCTTTGACGAGTTTCACAGTATCAAAAAATATAAACAATAATGGAAGTGTTTTTCAAGTGGCCATATAAAGTAGTATGTGTAAATAAACTCAGCCTAAACAAATTAAACAATTTTGAATAAACCTAAATGACATTTTTCAATAATTTATATTTATACCTATATTTTTTTTGTAGTACCTACTTTTGTAAATATATTTTGTGCTTGTAAATATGGTATTTAGTGCAATTTGTTAGTGTTTAAAAATAATTATTGTGTCTCATTCAAACCTAGTGTCAGCTGACCCTTATAGTAGGTACACCATTCTTAGCATTTTTATGCATGTGCATAGCTTTACACTTTTTAGATAAATATTACAAATAGATTTTTGTACTACTACTTATGCATAGATTTTTATTCAGTATTATTTGGTCTTAAAATGACTCTATAATTCAACAAAAAGAAAATGCTATTTCATCAGCAAAGCTAGATATAATTTTGATTTCTATAATAAAAAACAAAAAAAAACATTTAATCAGGCCTACTGAAATAAAACTTTAGGTTTTCAACATATAAACCTCATATTACTGTTCTTCATTTTATTATGAACACAGTGATATATAATAAATAATATATATTTACTTGAAGTTTTAATTTCTAAGTGAATAATTTAACATACATGTGCAAAACACATGCTAACTAATTGGATCTGGTGGAACGGACCAAATAATTGGAGTTCAAAAAGTTAAAGGAGTTAATTGGATTCATTTAAAAAACTATAGTATTACTATAAGAAACAGTGGCTTCTATTTTGATGCTATAAGTCTTTTACATTTAACTTTTAAAATGCACTTTTTATGTTGTTAATATTTGTTATTTTTACTTGAAAAATAATCACTTCTTTGACCTATGTCATTGTTGCTCAAGATCTTGCATTACATAATGAATATAATTTAAATCCTCAGGAATCTACTATAAAAGTAATACTATTGTCACAAAATTTGTTACAATTAGAATAGTGTCCATTTTGATACAGTTGTAAGATATACGTGCTGTTTAACTTTTACCCCTTTTAATGTCACTGTCATTCCTGTAATCCTTTTATTAGCAACATGTGCCTGCCCTGATATAGTCCCTGGGAGCAACATATTCTTGACCGACTTTTACACTTTTTCTTTTTTCTAATTTTTTAAATTATGATATGTGTTAATATTTTTTTTCTATGTGCTAATTATCTTAAATAACCCAACATTACTTTACATTTACAGACAATTTCTTTGCTAAAAATTATCTGTTAATGTTTATTTTGTAAAATACTTTCATTGTGAAATACCGCACAAACTTTGAAACAATCTCTAAACACGTGGGAAAACCATAGACTTTGGACACAAAATAATTACTTTATTATTCAATCGCCTATTCAATGTGAAATACTCCACAAACTTCATAACGAGCTATAAATATAAGTGGAAAAACCCATAGACTTTAAACGCAAAAAATGGTGACTATGTACTCTGTGTAGTATTTATTGTCCAGATGGTTGCAATTATTTAACATAGAAGGCAGTACAATAAATGGGAAAAATCGTAAATGTACCGCAATGCTTATCTGAAAGAAATGGTAGATCGTACATGTAGGGGAATGCTCCCGCTGGCCATAGCACGAGCTCACGTACTGGCACGTGAATGCTAATCAAAGGGTTAAATTATACTAATTTGCATATGCCAAAACAGCTACTTTTTTGAAATCTTGTATGCATTTAGAAAAAAACATTTTAACACGTTCAGCACGGTTAGCATCTTGGCACGCTCTGGGTTCCCTTACGAGGCACTGAGAGCGTGCCGATGCGTTTTTAGCTTATTTTCTTAGATATGGCGAGCTCACCTGCACACTCTTTCCCAGGCTAATTGAAACTTCTCTAGTGTCGATACACGTTTGTATAAAGGTTTGATTTTTACGTCAATGCTTCAGAAGAGTTTTGAGAATATTGTGCCTGAGTAGTTTTTAAATCCGACCATCCCAATTTAACTTTTGATGCTTCAACTGAAACAAGGCTTCAGAGAGTTTTATGAACAGATTAAATTTGATTTAACTTTTATATTTTAATGTTTTTTTGTTAGTTTAAACCACTTAATGCGGCAAAATATTCAGTAAAAATAACGATCATAAAAATTAACTAACCTTTCTGAACTAACGCAAGAATAAACAATAACTGCCCTATTAGAGTGAATGAACCAACTCGAGGTGGGAACAGGCTATTGTAAATATGAGTCATTGACAAAATGCTTGGACGCCCGAAATCCTAATGTGTCAACTTAAGATTGTAGTAAACAAATGTCAGCTAATCTCGGTTATAAATAATCTCGGATGTGACATATGTATTATCTATGTCTCCGTTTACATTATCGATCTCCGAAACATATGGCACAAACAGAAACAAACATTCCGACTTAAATGTTGAGTGCTTATTTTAATATGTAATATATTTTAGTAGTAGGGTCTTTAGTTTTGTATAAATTTTCTTTTTTTCTCTGTCTTTTTTATTGTGTTATCTTATTTGTATTTCTTTTTTTTAATTGTGACCCAATAAATAAAACTATTTTAGAGTCTAATACACTGTTCTGATGTCACCAATAAACATGTATATGTTAAACAAATATTCTTTGAGCTTAGCTTGTGAGGTTATGTTAAAAACAAATAAAAACATACACTAAACTCACAAATTAATCATTTATTTACTCATACGCGTTTCAATGACCAAGTCGTCATCATCAGTGAGTGTTACTACTTCAAACTCTAACTTACAACTGTAAATAAATGATTAATTTGTGAGTTTTGTGTATGTTTTTATTTGTTTTTATGTATATGTTAGAAATAAAATTATCGAGATGAAAACAACGGGCTCGATAATTAGATGCTACGACAAGCTATGCAACCCGCATAGCGTTCCACTCCCGTCAGGGGTGGAAGTTAACGAAAAACAGACAGTAGTTTGTTTGATGAGATCACCAATATCGCCGCCGTGCTGAAAGTGTTAAGGAACTTCAACCCATTTTCTTATTTTTCTTTGTTGGCAAGAAACTACCGGTCAGAGGGTATATTTTAACAATCGGGTCATTCCGTGTCAAATCAACACACCTATTTTACGACACCCTTTCATATATTAATGAAATTTGGTACACCCAAAGTGGGGCTTGAGACTAAAAAAAATACTAAATTTCAAATTTTTATCTATAACAGTTTCCGAAATACGGCCATGTAAAGTTTTCAAGAAACGGTCAAAATGTCGCTGCGGGAAAACGTTTAAATGGTCATAACTCCTCTCCTAATAAAGTAAGAATCATGGGAAAGGTGTCATTTTTTAGCTCTTTTTATGCCCTTTTTAATAATATATAACACATATAGGTTGTGAGAAAAAAATATTTTAAAAATCAAAACTAAATTTTTGAATTTAAATATTTTTGAAAACACATTTAAAAAAATTTTTAAAAATATATATATAATAGGTCTTATTATCACTAATTTGTATACCAAGTTTAGTTATGGGATTGCAATGGGTTCATAGTCAAAATAATTTTAAACCGAACCTGGCTTTAACTACTTTTACGTATATTTGTATAAAAAAACTTTTTATAATTATAATTAATGAAATCCAACCATTACCATTGCATATATTTCAAACACAGTGAAACTTAACATAAGGTCTACATGTGTTGGAGGTATTGTGATAACATTTCATTGGTTGTTAAAATTTCATCTTCGGATAGGACGTAAATTCTTCCTGTTGGAGTTGTTGGATTCACAGTACATAACACATCTGTGAATGGTAGCCATATTACATCTGGTATTCTTGGGTAGCTAAATGACGGAGAAGGTCCTTTGGGATGAAGGAAGGTAACTTTTAATTCATCTTCGTCTTCGTTTTTGTCCATTATATAAGCAAGCCACCAGTTAGAGTCATAGACGATACTTATGTAACTATTACAGTCTGCAAAAGTAATTTTGTCTGTTGACCTTGATACTGTTACTTGAGAGAAGTTGTTGATTCGGAAAATATTTTCACAGTCAACTTATTTCGGATTGAGGCAACAGGCATAAAGGTGTGGTATTGTTGAGTCCCCTTTATTGTGAGTGCTTCACTAAACCGATCTTTCAAAAAAATTTCTGCTGAGACATAATCTTCTTGCGTTCCATAATCAAAACTAATCCCATGAATATTTTCAACTGACCATTCGTAAAATTCACATGGAGTCAAGATTTGGTTTTGAAACGGTCTTTGTAAACTAGCTTTTGCAGCTAATCTTTTGACCAAGTCCATCACATGGTCCCTTACCGTGGGCAGTGGCAAAAAAATGCCACTCAGCCTCGATGCCAAAGTCGTCAATATGGTTACAAAGGTTTATAAAATTCTTCTTGCTGCACACCCATCAGAAAAATATATGATCTTTTGCGGAACTTCTCCAAACTTCATGGTCAAAAAATGAACAAGCTTCTTTTGAAAACTGTACACGGCTACTGTGTTGTGTTCAAGACATTCTGAAATTATTACATAGTTTAAATGTTTGAGTTTAACACCTTCTCTGTAATATATTACAAAAGGATGAACTGTAGCCTGGTTACTAACCCAGTGATAACTTTGGGCTTCGTTTTGCACAACCATGCTATAGTTTTCTGCAAAATCTAGTGTTACAGCAAATTCAGATTCATTCAAGTTTTCCTTTACCTTGTTCAGGTATGAAGTTTGTTGTTTTGCAACAAAGTCATGTCTAATTAAAACCTCCAACTTGCTGCAAAACATGTCAATGAATTCATCTGATGGTTTCTCCAAAGTCTCTAAAGAACATCGGTCAACTGATATCCATTGTCTGAATGTCACTTTTTCAATTAGGTTTTCTTCGAATGATTTTTCAAGAATTTGTCTAACTAGTTCTCCTCCTGGACATGATGAGCATTCATTCATTAAACCGTCTATAAATGGTGGATCCCATAACTAAACTTAGTATACAAATTAGTGATAATAAGACCTATTATATATATTCTTTTTAAAATTTTTAAAAATGTGTTTTCAAAAATATTTGAATTCAAAAATTTAGTTTTGATTTTTAAAATATTTTTTTTCTCACAACCTATATGTGTTATATATCATTAAAAAGGACATAAAAAGAGCTAAAAAATGACACCTTTCCCATGATTCTTACTTTATTAGGAGAGGAGTTATGACCATTTAAACGTTTTCCCGCAGCGACATTTTGACCGTTTTTTGAAAACTTTACATGGCCGTATTTCGGAAACCGTTTTAAGATATTAAGCTGAAAATTGGTATTTTTTTATTCTTCATGAAGGTAACCTATATTCCAAATTTTATCATAATCTGAGATGGTGATGGAAAAAATCTCTTAAAAGTGTGTTGATTTGACACGGAATGACCCAATCTCTAAAGTAAAAAGTATATAATTAAAGGATCATGAAAAGGTAAACACAAAATTTGCATATAAAAACACTTTTTTTAATAGATTTTTAAAAACTAAATTTTGAATGTAGACCAAATAGAAATAATAGAGAAAGGTTTCAACTTGTGATCTGGTGGTGTAACTCCACTCAGTGTATCTGTGGCTTGATTTTGATTCAATTTGAAATTCAGGCTTTGAGCCATAGGTATTAGAACATCAGATTTTACAAAATAGAATAATTACAACACCTATTATATAATTTAGAAATGTATCATTATTAAATTCAATAAACCACAAAAAAAGATTTGAGGTTATTAAAGTAGCACAATGTAAATACATAAGTTTGAATCTTACTGTGTTACTAATAAAATTGACTAGTTTTTAAGAAAAATTGTATACAGAGTTGATTTTTTTCCAACCATTATATGTCAAAACTCTAACAAAGATTCACAACCTTGTACAGAGAAATAGAAATTCATTTTGAAAATAATCCCTGGGTCAGAGCCGTCCTTAGAAAAAGTGAGGTCTTTTTTTTTAAATTTGTCTCCCCGAAAAATTTTTCCTGGAAAGAATTGTTTAGGTCAATTTTGATGACGTTATTTCGTCTCTAAACACAACAATTATTTACGTGATATTTTAAAATTTGCCAGATTTGAAAAGCCATCAAACAATGTTTTGCAATCCTTTGGTCGTGATAGCAATATCTCGTTTGTAGGTTTTGTCATTAATCAATGATTTAACATATTATGTAGGTAACAGACAAATATTTTAGGCACGTATATCTGTACATTAATATATTACTCTCATTCCACCAAATGTATTTAGCATTTCTAAAACTTATTTTTTTTAAAAATAAATAATATGCTAATAAATACCTTACGGCACCAAGGGCTTCCTCAGAGCGAAGCCTGTAGTAGCTGCTCCACCTTAAGTACGGTTCTACTCTGGGTTTATAGATTTTTCAAAGTGAAAGGTTATAATAATATTGTTAAATAAGCTAAGAACCGAGCAGTAAAGCTCGAGAAATAAAATAACATTTTTACTGATATCTCCTTAGATAGTGATACATTTAAAATACTTGTTTGTTTTATTTTCTAGGCCTCTACTTGCTAAACCTCCAAGTTCACCCACTTCATCTGGGCCAACAGAAGTAAAACGTATTAAAACGTTGCTTCCAAAAAATAAGTCTGTTGATAATGAAGACAGAAAATTGACTCATTCAAATACTTCAGACTTTTCATCATCTGCAACTCATTCTTTAGATTCATTGCCTGTTACACCTTCCCTTCCATCACTAAGTAAGTAATGTATCCCTTTTTACAGTTACTGAAAGGTAAAGAAGAAATATTTTTATCTTAAAATGAGTTAAATTAAAATAATATGAATAAACTATTGTAACAATTAAATCATATAAGAATAAAATACAAAACTGTAGAGTTTTAACTTATAAACATCCTGGAAAAAAATTATTTTTATTCTGGAAATCCTTTAAAAATCCTGGAATTTCACAATTAAATTTCGCTAGACAACCTGAATAACAACTAACATTCACAATCACAGTAGGTAAAAGTAGCGTTATTCCAAAGTAGTAATTACAGTTTGACCTGTTAGTGTGAAATCACTGTTAATTACATTATTATTTTTTTATATTTAATTAAATTATTTGTTAAACTTCTTAGTTTTTAGAGAATTGTTGTTGCTAATAAAACGGTATAAACCTTTTACCAACTATTTATTTCAGTTGTCAAGTAACAACTGTGTTTTCTCTATTAGATAGATTCAGGAATAACAGTTATCAGTAAGGTAGTGACATAATAAAAAAAATATTGTTTCATATCTTAAAATTGTCCCTAAAATTAGTTTTAAAAAAATTGTACATAAAATATTGATCTTGTAATATATTTTGCCTACCAATTTTATTTAATTTTTGTTCTAAATAGCGTTTCATTAAAATTTAGTCTATAACTGCATTGTTTATAGTTCTTAGCGAGACTAAACAACAAGGACCTTTTAGCAGCATAATCCTTAATGAGAAATTTATAATCCTAAAACTAGGGATGGGTCGATATCTAAAATTTTCGATTTCGATTCTCGATTCTTTTAAATTATATGCCTACATGATATTCCCAAATAATAAATTTAGTTGACATTTTGGTCATATGGTGAGGCCTTTTAAAAATCCCATTTTAATATAATAGGCTACACAAAACTTTCAACCTTGGTTTTCCAATTGGAATTTCTGTAATGATAACACATATCGGATGAAAGTAATTTCACAATTATAATATAACCTCAGTAGTAGGCATTTCAGTTTGTATGACTAGAGAAATTGCAACTACCTTTTCTTTGTGTTTTGATTCGACATGTATGAAGTGGTGGGCAAAGAGGGGGGGGATAGTAGGAGTGGAGTGAGACATTAGAGTGAAAAGGGCGGTGACAATTGGTTCAAAAATGTATCCGATCGTCTGTTGTTGCGTCATAAATAATATTTTCGTAATCTTGAATAAACATTTGCTTAAATCATTTAATTCATTCAAATCAACTAATATTCGATTAACAAAAAACAAGAATCGGAATCGGCACTTTAATCAACAGAGAATCGAATATTGACAATTACTCTATACCAGTGGTCTTCAATTACATTTAGTCAGGGTCCGTTTTGGACTTTCTAAAGTCCGCCGCGGGCCTTTATATATATATATATATATATATATATATATATATATATATATATATATATATAGACTATATATATATTCATGGGGTAAAGAACTTAAACACATTTGAACAAAGAAGTAAAGTAATTTGTTTATATTTAGACTCAAAAGATACTAAAAAAAAGAGAACAATATATCTTGAAAGTAATATAAAATACATTTTAGTGAGAAAAATGACATTTTTTTAGTTTGAACAACTTCTTTGAAGTTTAAAGTTGAGGTTGTACAACAAATTCTAAGCAAGTTGTTAAGATGATTATCTGTCAGACGTGATCTAAAACGATTTTTAATAAAGTTCATTTTTGAAAACGCTGACTCACACAGGTACGTTGAGCCAAACATTGTGCATAACTTAATTGCCAATTTTCTCATCTCCGGGTATCTCTCAGGGCTAACATACCTAATCCAAAACTGGTCACAAGGAAGATCTTTGGGGACTTGACTAAATTTGTCCTTCAAACCGATGTCTTCTTGAAAGTCGACCATCTCCATTTGCAAGGCAGACTTATTTGAGTGGAAAATCTTAGCTGCTTCACTTGTCCATTCACCATTTGGTTTTAAAGAAAAGCATTTGTTAAGGACTTGTACAACATTTCCTATTTTCCCAAAATCAGAAAACCTAGTTTCAAATCTTTCAAAAAATTTTGAAATGGTTTGATAACAATACCATCAGTTTCGTCACAAATAGATTTTAGGTTAGGAAAGTGCAATCGTTCATCAGAGATATCTTCACACCAGATACCAATTTTGTTTGAAAAACTCCTAACTTCCCGTGTAAAGTTCACACACAAGCAGACCTTCCCTGGTAGCTTTAAGTTAAAGAAATTCAAATTTCTGAAGATATCTGTTAGAAAGGCAATCGTAGCTACATTCAGTTCTGTGTCAAGTAGGAAGCCTAAGTATTCACTTGCGATGTCTTCTTTGCACTCAGACAGAAACACTTTAATATCGTTAATAACTGCAAAAAATCGTTGAAGAATCAAACCCTTGCTCAACCACCGAACATTGTTATGAAGAAGCAAGTCTTCAAACTGTACATTAGTTTCCTGAAGGAGAGCTTTGAACTCGCGGTGGTGTAGAGAAGACTTTGAACGAATGAAGTTGAGGATCTTAATCACAACCTGCATTTTACATTCAAGAGAAGGGCTCAGTTTGCAGCACAAATCAGTTTGATGAATGATGCAATGGTAGAATAGCAGATTTTCATTGAATTTAGCGTCACTTTTTATTTGATCAACCAAACCTTTGTTTTTACCAGTCATTGCACGAGCACCATCTGTTGTTATCGGAATTAACTTTTTAGGATCAAAACTAGCATTTTCAAAAAACTCTGTTAAAACTTTGTGCAAGTCTTCTCCACGGGTTTGACCTTCCATTGGTATGATAGTTAAAAGTTCTTCAATGAACTGGTCTTTAGCCTTATCTAAAAATCTCACAAAAACTACTAGCTGGGCCATATCAGTGATGTCGCATGACTCATCTATGGCCAATGAATAACTGTCTGTAGCTGCTAAAACCTGCTTTAACATTTTATTATTTTCATCTGCTAAAATCTCTGTATTTATAGTAGTTGTAGCTGCTGAAAAAGGAATACGACTAATAGTGTCAACAACGTCCTGTTTGGTGTCAAATAATGCACACCCTGCCGCTAAAATACATTCTTTAACTATTTCTCCATCACTAAAGGGTTTCATATGTTTAGCGAGAGTCCAAGAAATGCGCAAGGACGCTTCTTCACATTTTTCCTGCGCTGTCATAGATCGATTCATTATTTGAGTGGAAGTTGAATGATTGGCACTTAAGGAATCAACTTTTGACTTGCGTAAATTACTGCCAATTGGAAATTTTTCATCAAAAGACTTGTGTTTTGTCTCAAAGTGACGTTTGACGTTCACACTTTTGACAACAGATAGTCTGCTGACATGTTAAACATAAAGGTACGGCACCAGCGCGATTTGGGAGTATAAACAAATATTTATCAGTCCATTCTGATAGGAATTGTCTATTTTCGCTGTCAACTTTTGTTTTCTTACCTTCCATAGTAGCTGTTGACAAACTTAAACAACTCGCTTTTAAAACTTACAACACACCCGACAAAACGTTAAACACAATAAATGCAGACAACGGCACTGAAATAATCTCCACTATGTACTAGCAGCAGATAGCTCAAGAGTGACAATGACACCGACGTCCGACACCGATAGTAAGAGACTGTCGCTAGACCAGACCGTCCGGGTAAGTAAGGGGACCCATAAGTAACCGGAATTACGCTGTAGGGGGAGGGAGAGTGGGGGAACATATTGTTTGACCACATGTCCCTTGGTGTCACGCCTCCTGCGTCAGTGTGCAAAGTTGTGTTGTTGTGAGACAACTCAAATATTTGGCGCGGGCCGTTCAAAACGAGCTCGCGGTCCGGACCTGGCCCGCGGGCCGCCATTTGAAGACCTCTGCTCTATACCATTCGAATCGACAATTCCTGGAATCGAGAATCGGAATCGCCCCATTCCAACCTAAAACATTTATCATGTAGATAACCTTTCTTATAAATTTATCCCTAAACACTACCTATTTCTTGTCTCTTTAATCAAAACCAATCCTAAATTAAAAATTAAACCCATTTACATTGAAAACATTGTCTCATTTATTCTGTGCCATCCACTTTAACTAGATTACATGCTACAAGGAGAAAGTACTTGACTTAACAAAAAATTTTTGAAGCACAGTCAGCGAATATTATTTTATAATTTAGACATGAGCTTCCAACTTTTTTTGTTTTTACATGTTACTGCCTTTTTGTATTTTGTTTGTTTTTATTTTGTTGTTTTTTAAGGTGCTGTATATTTTAGTTTTAATTTTTATGATGGTCTTAATTTTTTTATAAATTATAAAAACCATGGGCTTTGGTTATGAAACTCGTGTTTTAGTTTATTTGTATATTCTTAATTACATTTTAATAGTTTTTAGTTTGTTTGTTGTGTTTAATTATTAGGAAAATCGGTGGGCTTGTGGGTAGTTATTTAAATGAGGCTAGTAATAAACCTATGTTGATTTCAAGTTAATTTTTACACTTGAAAACAAGGAAAGACGTGTTCTCTAATTCAGTAATTTTATGTGTATGTTGAAAATAAAGTAGATTTGTTGCATTGTCAGTAAATATAAACATTGAAAAATTAACTCATTATTATAACTAGACTTAAGCATAAACTATATGAGGTATGATGTAACATAAATATATGATATAAAATAAATATTAGGTTACTAAAATTAATGAAAGATGGTTCTGTTTTAGGCGCAAGTGTTTCATCACCATGTCAGGAAGGGTTTACATGTCCTATTGATGGATGTGGTAAAAACTTCAGGAAAGAAAACTTGTTACAGGTAATGTTTTATAATAGATTAACCTTCTAAATTGATGGATTTCAAGTTAAATTCTTTTAAAATTCAAGTTTAACCCTTTGATTAACATTCACTTAGTGCGTGAGATCACGCAACGGCCAGAGGGAGCATTCCCATCTGGAACGAGCATAGATCATGAACGTTCAATCATTTCTCGCAGATTATAATTGCCGTATGTTTACGAATTTGTTTTTTGTGTATTGTATAATATTTGATATTATGTATAAATGTTACACAGTACAAAGTCTATGGTTTGTTTCACATGTTTACAGACCGTTGCTTGTCTATCGGAAGCTACAGAATTAGACTTTTTCAAAATATTTTTATATAGATTTGGTCAACAAAATTGTTACGGAAACCAAAGAATATTATGACTTTGTGTGTGAAAATACTACCGCGTCTGACCATTCAAAACTGAAAATGTGGACTGCTACTAATGTTAACAAAATTTATACTTTTGTAAATATCAAATATTTTCTTATCAAATATTAAAAAAGTACAATAATTAAATAGTTAGAGAAAATTATGGAAAAGATAAAATTCCAAAATATGTTGCTCCTAGGAAACGTATCAGGAATGTAATAAGATTTACTTATTAGCTCTTCATTTTTCTTCAAATTTACTGCAAATGAAAACATAGAATTTATTCCCAGTAACTACTCAGATAAATATTTGTTTTTATTTAATTTTTATCTTTTTGGAAGATTATCTTCTCTAATCTGGCCTAATAGACACATTATACGCTACAATATATAATTTTATATTGTATTTGTGCTAATTGGTCATCTAATAACTCATTGTCATTATAACATCAAAGAAACAATAGTATTTAAATAAAGCTTTGTAATGTGACACTATTATTATTATAAGGGGCTCTTACATATAAGGATATTATTGTTTTCACATTGACTGCCATGGCGGTCATCTGTTACCAACAATATAGACCTAACTTTAGATCATCACACAGAGCTGTTGGGCAAATTCACGATGTATTCAACCATATGAGGTGTCCGACACGGCCTCTGTGTGTGTTCCTGCAACTTGGCGTTCAGAAAAGTTTTAAATTTTTTTCTTACAAGACTATAATTATTAGAAACTAAAATTATAAGGAAATATTAAAAGTAAATAGTTTTTATTTACACTTTGTAGAACAGGATTTTTAACAGGATAGAACTGAACAATTTCAAAATTAGAAACTAAAAATTTTACTTTAAAACATACTTGTATTGACACAAAACCAACATAAATGTGAGAATAATGTTCAAATTATATTTACATTCTAATTATTCAAAAAAAAAAATTTTGACAAAAAAACATTTATGCTGAAAATTGAAATTGTGTATCTATAAAATACTTGAGAAAAATCTAGTAGCTATATTTATTAAATATCGAAATCTTGTTGCTGTTCATGACGAGCTGGTTGTAAATTACAAATTACACTTTTGCTATTACTTGCGACCAGACATTTGTTAACTAAAAGTTGTTAATTGTTAACTTACACTTGGAGGAAACGTTTTCGTCTTACTACTTCTTCAGCCTCGTATTTTTGCTACTAGGAATGCTGCTGTTGTGCTTTCTCAGTACCATTTTTTTAGAAGTGATGTGTTCAAAAAGTATGTGTGATCTGTGTCATGTTTGTTCATTTAAGATGTCATTTTTATGTGTGTCTATATATTTCAAACTGTTCTAGTGTGTTTAATTTATGGCCTTTGTTGCATGTGTGGATGATGCTCATGTTATTTTCCATACTTTTGTATGAGTGTTTAGTGTCCATGAGGTGATTTGCGAAGGTGGATTCAATAGTAGTGTGTAGTGCCCTTTTGTGTTCTTTATATCTTTCGGCGAAAGATCTGCCTGTTTGTCCAATATAGAACTTATTGCAGTTGTTTGTATACTCCTGGGTTGTTGTATGTGTTGGTATTATTATTAATGCTGTGTCTGACAGCTGTTTGGCTTTTATTTGTTGTTCTGTAAGCTACATTGTATCCTGCTTTTTTGAATTGGTGCGCTATCTTATTTGTGAGTTTGTTTATGTATGTGAGGGTGATGAATTTGTTTGTGTTTTTGTTCTTACTGTTTTTGTTGAGTATTTTTCTGTGTAGTTTGTCTATTAAATAATTGACAATACAACATACCACCCAATACAACATAAACACGCAGCATTCAAACATTTACTACACAGACTAAATAAAATACCTATGTCCACAACTAACTACACAGAGGAACTAAACACAATCAAATATTTAGCTCACAAAAATGGATATGACAAAAGTAACAATCATCACAACTTCTTAGCTCCCTCCATATCATATAATCACCAAATGTAAGACATTTTTTTCTTTTTTTTTGACCATTTTCTTTAGATCTTTAAAACATAACATAACTTATGTGATGCTCAAGAACTATCCTGATCACCAGTTTTAGTTCCAAAGTATATGGATAAATATTTTCACAAAATTAGTAATATTTCTTTGGTGTTTTTTATATACAAACCCACTACAAATATATCAAAAACTGTCAGCAGAGTTTTTACAACTGCAATTGGACATAGTTCTGATCACATGTACAAGAAACGAGAAATGTAGGTTAGGCTGTCAGTAAACAATGCATCAGCTGTTAACAGCCTTTATTTTCTAGCAAATGTGTTTCATCCGTGCCACCATCATCAGCATCCATTACACCTAGTTTTTCAATTATTTTCTAACTAAATAAAAGCATTTCAATTCTTTAAAAATAGCTTTAATTTAATTAATGTAAATAAATTGTAGGTAATATAGCTTAGATAGTATCATATTTAGATTCAGCACCCTAAAAAACACAAAAATAAGGCATATTAAATAAAAATTGTTTGGCCATCTTCAGGTTGACACATCGTTCTAATGAACTATTAACAACTAAGTTTGATGCACTCATATACAATGTTGTCCAAAAAGACGTTAATACAAACATTAACAAATTAGACAAAGAGAACTCTTATCAGATTTACATTACAGACTATGAAAGTGTTTCTGATAGCCCAGTCTATCAGTTCATTTTGCTAATTTTAAAAATACTGAACTAAGTGAATACGTAATTGCTTACTTGTTGACACGTTTCAAAACATTCGTTCCTTTTACATCAGTAGAGGACTAGCTTCGTAAAAGGAACGAATGTTTTGAAACATGTCAGCAAGTAAGCAATTACGTATTCACTTAGTTACGTATTTTTAAAATTAGTTTAATCAGTGAATTCAAGATGATTACATCAAGCAACTTCAGTTCATTTTGGTCTCTTCATTACATCACCAAAATTTTTCTGAAAGTTCAAAGAAGACAGTTGAAAAACTGTTGGTTATTTAAGGTGTATAAATGTTGTTAAGTAATAACACCATAATGTACCATTTTAAAAATTATTTTATATACCACTAAAAATGTAATCAATCCTTGTATATTTTAATTAAGCAAGTATTGTGATTAATTTCCAGATGCATATCAAACACTACCATCCTGAATACAGTAATTTAGTAGGCTCCACACCCAATGTAGCTGATTTAGCTTACGCAAGAACTACCGGAGAACCTTTGGAAGATTCTCGTGCTGAAATGGCATTGAATGGATCTTCTTTTATTGACAGAATCAATCGCTTTGAAGCAGAACGTAAAGCCCGTGCTAGCGATAGTGGACAACTGTGGAATATTTCATCTATAAAGAAGCACACACTGAAAGAGTAAGCTAAAACTTACATTTATTTATAGTATTACAATTTTTTTAATTATACAAAGTTTTTCTCTTCTATTTATAGGAATAAGAAAAAAAATCTGGTTACAAAAAGGCTTAATTATAATTATATTATTAGTAATTAAGCCAATCTCAGCTAAACCATCAATGTGATAAGCAAAACAATTGGTACGAAAGCAGTATTAACCATGGCAGAAACAGTAACGTGGTTATCTTTTCTCAGTAACAATTGTATACTTAATGCTCTAGTGTTTTAGACACATCAATAACTCTTCGCATCGTAAGCAAACATACGGTGTTGTACCTTTCACTGCTCTATGAATAATGAAATGGCACCATGTGCAGGGGTCAGCGGTCGCAGTCCCTCCCACCAAACAACAATTGCCGCTTGTGTACTAGCCATTTCAAAAACATTGGGGGGGGGGGGTTTCGAGCACATTTAATTTCATAGTGATAACAGAAAAAAAATTGTTCAACATTACTGTAATAACAATATTGGAGTTTATCAACATTTCGAAAACAGTTTTCTTGAAAATTAAAAAAAATTATCTTGAACACCGGTATTTTTATTTGTGGAGGTCAGAGTTACAAAGTGGAAAAAAAATAGCATAGACGAGAAAATGAGCTTGACAGAGGTTAAAGTAAAGTTCCAATGTATTTTGAATCAAAATCTGAAACTTTTTTGTTGAAAATAAAATTAATATACTGTCAATATAAAGATGGCTTTTCAAAAAAGGTTGTGATATTTCACAAATATCTAACATATTATGACTTGTCTAGTAACAGTTCATATTTAATAAAAAAAACTCATGAAATTACCAGAGAAAATATTTTTCACAGATTAAATTTCAAAAGGGGCTAAGTGTAAAGGTTGTGAATCAGTGTCACAACATAAATTAATATGTATGAGTTTATAGAACCCTGTAATGAACCCTACTCACAAAGAAACGTAATAAACACTTTTTCAACAGATGACGTTTTGTCAAAGGTTTTCTACAAGCTACAAGAAACAATCATACCTTTCATAAACACTTAATAAATAAGTCTGTTGGTGGTTCAAAAGTTTTTGTAACTGGTTACTTCATAATGTTAAGGTAGTTAAAGAGCTGTTTTATAAAATGAACCAGTTAAATGATGAAAATTATTATAGCCTTGCATGAGCTGAGGAGAAATACTTCTAGTTTGAATAGGACTGTTACATGTCACATGACCATTTGAGTTTGCATACATTTTATATGACTGAGTAATTTCCTTAAAATGTATGCATCGAAGATACCTATATCTTTTGTGACCGCATTTCTATTTATGAGGATTATTTGTTGCAGTTCAAAAATAAATGAATTAATCTTTTAAAATGAATAGCTTAGATTGAAATCAAGCAAGGGTGAGCTATGCAGAAATTACAAAACGTAAACCTAAAAATTATGTACCTTTTATTAGATCATCAAGACCTACAACTCCGAAAACCCCAGAGAGAGACATTTCTGAAGGTACAGCACTTCAACTCCTGTCAGTAGATGTAGGTGATGCTGATGTGTCTTCATCCAGTCTGGAATCTTCTGCAACCACAAATGACATTTCTCCTAAGGTAAGGTGTTACTGATTTTTAATATTTATACTTTTTTTAAGCTTCATTCATTAATACATAGTACAACCTTTTTAAGTGTGTCGGCTTCAACTCGGTCCTTTGGGTAACCCAGACCAGTTTAGGAAAAATGTAAATACGCATTCTGTCTGAGCTATTGCATATTTGAGCACATAATTGTAGTGCACTGTATAGTAACCATGTATCTGCCAAGCTTATAACTGGTTTTTTCCCCAATACTCTCTATGTAGCAACTTTACAAGCTCAACAGCAATTAAGTCCTCTGGTATTTAAACATCATGAAACTTATCACAAACAGCTCAGCGCCAGATCATACAAGTCTAGTAACATAGTATTTTAGTTTGTCTTCTCGATGTTTTTTTGTTGTGTTCAAATTTTTGTAGTTATATGAAATAGCAACAAAACAAATGAAAATGATCTGAAACATTGGGCTAAATTGATAAAACGAGTTTTTAGAATTGATTGCTGCTCTTTATGGTATCAGCCTAGCAGAAAAAAAGACAAAATATTTATTATTTTTGTGTCAAAATTATTTCAAAAGATAATTTGAAAGATAGATTCAAAGCAAAAGAGTGCTAAAAATTATGTTTAACGCTTCTGTTAATGGTTTTTTATCTGTAAGCTGAAGTTCATGTTATGTAGAAAATCTCTTTGCAGCTATCCTAAGAAATTTCTGCCCAAGAAATATTTATGCTTAAAATATAGAAGATTTGGTTAATGATATGCCTAATAATTAACGAATCCAAAAAGGTGTATGATGTTGTGAGAAAGAAAGAAAACCTCCTTAAAAGCCAATTGCCGTATTCTAATAAACCTATCATGCATATTAATTTTGTAGAGGCTACTGAGACTCTGAATAATTTTAGTTATATCACATATTTATTCAGTCAGGTTCCAGTGTAGAGAACCAACACTAAGGTTTTAAAACTTTAAAAAAATTAATATATAGATTAATAATATAGATTAAAAAATAATCACTGTTTTTTTGTTAGTCGTCTCCGGCTTTATCTACACCAACTGCATCACAATCAGAAGAAACCAGTTTGGAAACAGTTGCAAGGGAGGAACCGTCCCAACTGCAAACAGAAACATCTGGCACAAGTAAATTGCATTCATCTTCTGCAAAGGAAGACAAAATTTCAACAATTAAAACGATATTACCTCTTCGTCAATCTGCAAGCAATTCGTCCAGTATGTAAGTAACATTGTTTTTCCTTAAAATTAATTGATATTTGTTAACTACATCAGGCAATAATCACAATCAAACGACCTAGAAACTTGAATTTTTATTCATTTTGTAAATTGTCAAATACATGGTAATTTATGGTTTTGTAGATTATTTATTTCAGTAGTATGTAAAAGGCATAATAGGGCCTCATTCTAGATGTTCATTATAATTAAAAAATTTGTGTGGTAATTTGCAGGTGTGTTCTATGAATTAGAGTGAATTACCATGAGTTGACTATATATTCCTTCATGGATTAAAGAAAACAATTAATTATTTTTTTTTGTTGTAGTCAAAATATTTAATTTTTGTTCTTATAATATTGTCAGAAAAATGACAAATAAAGTTTTCTAAACCAAATAAAAACTTGTTCAAATGTTTTATATTTAGAATGTTAGGAATAAAGGTCCATTTTAGCGAAGACATCCTCATAGGGAATTAAATTAAAAGTAAAGTATTTTATGTGGAAACAATAATTCATTGGAAAAACATAAAAGTAACTTACAAGCATTTTGTGAAAATTGTCTGGCTTTATTATGTGTAATAAGTATTATTACCCCATAGCCTAAATTAATTTGGTTGATATTTTGATAATAATAAATTGTATTAATATCAATTATTAATAATTTAATTATTATTGATAAATTGACGATAATAAACTTAATATTTAAACATCATAAAATTAGAAAAATTATTAACAAATATTAGATACTATAATTTAAAAATTTGAGAAGAAAGAAAAGGTATAAACATTTTTCAAAAATATGTTGCACCCTGAAGCCATATCAGGGCAGGCACATGTTACTAATCAAAGGGTTAAATAACATTATTATTATTATTATTATATTGGTGCTTTATATTGTGTTAGTTGAGGCATTTGGACATTTTCTAAGAAACATGTCATGTTTCTACTTACTCAAGTGAAGTATGTAAGTGCTACTTATTCACGTAGCAATACTACTTATTCAAGTGAAATAAACTTTTTTTTAAAACAATTTTGTTAATAACAAATAGGAAACAAAAGAAGCCATCAGTACATAGATTATAGTAGTTTTATATTTTAAAATGCAATTAAACATTCACGTTGTCAAGGCCTTTATCATCAAAAAAAGATAAGTTTTTAAAATATTTATATTACCATAAAAGTTTTTGTAGACTGATTAGTATGGAAGCATTTAGACATGGGAATGAAGTGACATCCCTGCACTCCCATTGAGAATTTTTTTGAGGGGGCAACAATTTGTTCCTAAAAATTTCCGAAGGATAGCAAGCAGTTCACTTACAAAAAATAAATAGATCATAACATATACCTTCACACTGTTTTAAAAAAATATAAAAACGCAAAATTGATGTCACTGCTGTTGGCTTATTACAAGCAACATTAACTGTCGAGTTGTTAACGTTCAAAGAGTTGAAAATTTTTTTTTGAAATGTGTGTGTTTCAAGAACCTGATTGGTTAGGTTTTTTTTGTCTTCACTAAAAGTTTGGGCGTCATATGTATTCTAATAAATTTATTTTACTGGAATTGTTTTTTTTTCAGGATGGATCTTGCATTGGAGGAAGACAGTGAAGATGAGGACTCACCAAATGCGTCTTCATCTCCTATTAATAAAAGTTCCCAGAAAATACTCAGGAGTGAAGATTGTCCTATTATATCAAAAAAAGTGAAAGCAGGTTAGAGCAAAATTTTTAAGATTATAATAATAGATACTTCAATCTTAAGATAGATAACACTCTGCCTTTCTTCCTGCTTTTGAAATGATTGGTGTATAATTATAATTTATAGTCTGTTTAATTAGCTTTTTGAAAGCTGCTGTCTCATCTAATACAGTAGAAATAGGTTAATTACAAAATATTTCTGTTACCTAGCGTAGAAGATTTATTTCCATAGTCTTAACCCTAATCCATATAATTTTTTTACATTGGCGTGTTGTAGAGAAACCCCTTATAGGTAGGCTATCTCAGGAACCTAAGCTAACATGGGAACCATTTTATATAGATCCCAAAGGCACATTCATGACTATCTATTGTTTATAATCTGTTCCATGCCCTTCACCACAATTATAGTCTGTTCCATGCCCTTCACAACCATTACAATATGTCCTATGCCCTTTTACTGTTTACTTTAAAAAACCGACACTTAGAATTTGTTCTATTGCACAAGAGGCACATAAATGAATATATTAGAATGAATAGTTATATAAAATGTATCTTCTTGAATAAAAAACCCATGATTATTTAAAATCATAGATTAGCTTGTTTTAAAAAGTATTATTTCACTTGAATCTCTTGGCTGCTGGCCGATGACTGATATTTATTCATTATTTATTGCTTCAAAGTACTTATCAACAATAACACTTTTTACTAAATAGGTAGCTTGTAGTGAAAATATTTTGAGTACTATTTGATCTATATAAAGTAGGGATGGGCCGATTCCTAAAATTTTCGATTCCGATTCCGATTCTAAAATTTTCCGTTCGATTCTCGATTCTTTCAAGTTATATTAGCTTACATGCTAGTTCTCTAATAATTTAGTTAACGTCTTGGTCATATGGCAAAACCTTTTAAAAGCTCTGTTTTAATGTAATAGGCTACACAAAACCTTCAACCTTGATTTATCAATAGGAATTTTTTTAAACATAATAACATAGATTAAACAAGATTAAAGTAATGACTTATTTTAAAGTTAAAAATGTGAACTTTACTTATTTTATGATGTTGAAAAAATTCCTAAGCCTATTTACATTGTCTCCCAAACAAAACAAAAATTAAAAACAAACGAACAACATAAAAAGTAAAAAATTAATACAAATAGGATAGCTTTTAATATTTAAAGGTCTGGCAGGTAATGAACATTTCTGTTCAAAAACACAAGC
The DNA here is from genome assembly GCA_036971475.1 of Prosapia bicincta. NCBI lineage: Eukaryota > Metazoa > Arthropoda > Insecta > Hemiptera > Cercopidae > Prosapia > Prosapia bicincta. The sequence goes on along the minus strand of JBAIZL010000005.1, from coordinate 103,859,346 downwards.
ATTTGAACACGTTGTGGGTCAAGCTAGTTTCATCGCTAGTCACAAGCTCTTGAAGTTGAGAAAGGTTTTTCAGAAAACACTGTCGTGAGTGGGCAGACAGGTATTTTATTGCCATTGCATTTAAATGAGGGTATTTGGCACTTTGTACTGCCAAATACTTCCCAACATCACAATCTGGACTGGCTAATGGTTCCCCCAGATAATTGTTTACTTCTTCTTCTACTGTCAATTCCCCTGGGGTACCTTCTTCCCCAACATTCTGGATTAGTGGGGCATACCTTCTCCACATCTGGTGGGACCTTTTTTTCTGCAGGTGTCTGGAACAAGTGCAACTGAATCAGTCCTATTTCGTATTTATTACTCAATCCCAGTTGATTTTTAACCGACTATCACTTGTAGGTCCTGAGTCTGAGGATAAAGTTTCTTCAAGTATAGATCTTTTTTGTCGATAAATTTGGGCAAAATGAATGTTGTTTAAGTGCTTTTTCATATTTGATATATTATGTGGTTTTCCACCGTCAGTTTCTGTTAACCGTCATCGAATTGACGCGACTGCCAGTATCCTGAACCGAATACCGTCGGGGCTCTTAACGCTTTATGTTTATTAGTACTACTCAGCTGGTGTTGCTACTTTTGGAAAAAATAAGGCACAGTATTTAACAACAAGCTTCACACTACTTACAGATGTATTTACGATGGTTTTTGTTTGATAGATAAACGCCGACGGGATTAAAAACATGATGTTAATCTAAGAGCGTTTTGTCCGTAGTTACGGGCCGACACACATATTTGTTATAACGTATTGTAATGATTTTCACTACTGTTTTCAAAATTTCACAAAACCTTAAAAGTAAGTCTGAAATATTGACTAAATATTTAGTTGTAAAATAATCCTTAAAAACGGACTTTGTGAAAGTTAAGTACAAACATCGATACACTTAGATAAACTCATCCTTACTAGGAAGTAAATTATAACGTAAATTCCTTAACAAGTAAATTATTTGGTGTTAAAACTTTTACTTAATATGAATCTTGGATAGTATTTACTGGACCTGTAGCATTCCTTATCAGAGAGAGAATATATTACACTTTAGTTCTATATTCAAAATATTTTTAAAGTCACAAATCAATCACATGTGACACGTTTACGTGTCTTAGTGATAGGCGCAAAAACACTTTTATCACCAGTCAGTTTAATATTTGGGTAGCCGGGACATGAAATTATGGTTTTGTTGTTTCTTGCTAACACAAAACACAAAAAATATCAAAACAGTGTTGCACGGATAATAAAATTTAATTAAATCAAAAACAATGTCGGGTAAATTGGTCCGACGGAGTTTATTTACGTTTCATTTACGGTAGGAAAAAACTATGTTTGGCCAGTTGGTCCGACACGTATTTTTATAAATATTATGATGAGAAACGTATATTCATACTTAGATATGATAGGGGAACAAAGTATAAGAATACATGATTTAAAAATGAGCTTAAAATATTTTGGCAATTCTCTATGAAAACGAGATATTATGGTCGGCAGCTAAAGTATTAAGGAACAGTGACGCGTTCGCTTTGTTTGTTAAACTACACGAACTATTTCACCTGTAAGTTTATATTACTGTACATTATTTTGCTACATTTTTAGCTACTGTGCGGATTTGTTTATCATGTAATAAATAGTTTCATTTGCTATTACAATCGTGTTTATTTTCTTTTCGCTCCCAAATATATTACATTACTGTGAGAGTGATATCTGTCTATAATATAATTTATTGAGGTTAAGTTTCGGAGGAATAATACGGTGTTTCTGTTATCCGTCTATTTGCTCAATCATCATGGCCACGGTTAATCGAGTTTTTACTGTACTTTTTGTTCTGACATCTATAAATCAGTGGCAGTAAGACACGTGGGGGAGAGAGAGAGAGTATCGAACCCGCTCTAGTGAGAGAGAGAGAGAGAGAGACGAGCGATGTCAAACGACCAGAAATGGTTACGATCTTGATTGCTGTTGCTTCATAAATAATAATATTTTTGTTATATTTTCGTTTACTTTATTCATTTAATTCATTCAAATCAACCAATACATAAATAAGATATAGTTGGTAATTAATTATGTTTCCAATAAATTACTCCACACGCATATCTTAATAGTTAACAAAATAGGAATCGGAATCGACACTTTTATGATGAAGAATCGAGTATCGACGGTTCCTCGATACCACCTAGAATCGACGATTCCTGGAATCGAGAATCGGAATCGGCCCATCCCTAATATAAAGAGATTTATATTATTGTCATTTAAATTTTTAGTTTTTGTTTACAATGAGTATACTGTTTCTATTTTTATTTATTATTAATTTAGGTGATGGGTACAAAAACACTTGCATCAAACACGAAGTCCAATCTAGCCTATTTTTAACAATGATATGCATGTAATTTAACAGTTTTATAAAGTATCTAACAACTTTTTCATTCTATGTTTCAAAGCAATTGCCCAGATTTATAGACCACACTGGATTGTACTTAATACAGCTTATTTTTTACCTGTATATATAATGTTCGATTTTATTTCTTTTATAGAACAAATGTTTTTGGTAAAAACTGATACCATGCCTACATGCTTCAGATACTATTGCAGTTAATTTTTTGTTATTAGTTTTTAATATTAAATTGAATTCTTTTCAATAGTTATATTTAAAATTACAATAAGAAAATCAGATCTTAATTGATAATGTTACTGTATTCTTAAAGTTTAAAAAAAGTGTATATATATATATATATATATATATATATATATATATATATATATATATATATTTTTTTTTTTTTTTTTAATGTATCTTTGTGTAGGCCTATATATTAATGTTTAAAAAAGAAATGTGTGAGGAAATTGTTTTAAAATGGAACAGAGCATATATAGGGTTAAGTCAGTCACCAACACAAAATATTTTCTAAAGACATCTGGTAAATCATCAATACTGTTTAAATAATTTACCTGTATTATAGCTTTGAGGTTTTTTAAAAATTTGTCTAGATGAAACTGCCAAACCTGAAAAGGGACAAGAGGATGATAGACAAGTTCTTACTTCACCAAATGGAGGTACAAGCTATAGATTTGCTCGACAGAGGACTCCACTTGTGTCTCTAGAAAAACTCAAGGTCATTCCTGACAGTAATGGTAGGTACTTTAATGATTAAATTTTAATTTTCTTATTGTTTAAACATTTATTTTACATAAGTAAAATAACTTCCTCATGGCTCCTTTCAGTGCAATAGACCTCTATGTAAGACATATCCAACACACATCCCAACAAATAGTTTCCATAGCCTAACAACCAATGTGGGCGTCAAGATTCAGGATCATCATACTTGTACATCAAAAAAGTGTAATATACCAGTTACAATGTAAATTTTGCCCAGTACAGTACATAAGCCTAACCATGAATGGTCTGAGCATCAGAATGAATGGCCACAGACATGACTTTGAAACCATGAACATAGACAGGCCGACACTGCTCAACACGCTGCTACTCACAACATCATATCTTTCAATGATTGTTATGCCACCAAAATAATTAAGCCCCTCCCCCCTGATTGCCACCCTGCAGAATTGAGAAGATGGGAGTTGTCAATACCAGTGGTACACCAAATCTAGAGAACCTCAACATCAGATAAAACTCCTTCTATCGTCTTCCCTAACTTCTACCATCTTTAACAACTCCATCTACCTTCCTTCTGACAGACTTCTAATATCTAGTTTCAAATAATCCAATATTTATACAAATAACATGTAGTACTATATCATAAACTATAAATCTGTGACATTTGGATATTTATACACATTTGTGGTTCATTTCAGTTATTTCTTTTTTTTTATTGATAAAGATCATTGTATGATCGAAATATTTCAATAGTGTGATAAGTTTTTATATGTGTCTCTATTTCCAAGAGATAGCAGTTTTGGACTATTTCCACTAGGTAAATCTGTCAGTCTCCTATTTAGTCAAAAAAATCCTTTATATATATATATATATATATATATATATATATATATATATATATATATATATATAATTTTTAGGTTAGTTTTGGTTGGTAAAGATTATTTAGATTTTTTGGACTAGGAGACTGACAGACTTACCTTGGTAAGAGTCCACTCTGTAGTCTTGAAATAGAAACACATAAAATCACTTAAATAATGATATATTTCAACCACACAGTGGTCTTTGTCAATCGAAAAGAAAACACAAAAAGAAATATGAGAGAATGAAATAAAATAATTGTAATCAGATGAATTTCAGCTTTCCTCGACTCACACCTTCAACCCTTAGTAAAGAACCTTCCATCACATACCCAGGACACCAATCATTTCATAGATCGACTCTCACAAATATCTGTACCGCTACTCCCGGTAACTATTTTGGTCACCATAGATGTCACCTCTCTCTATACCAACATCCCTCATGCACACAGCCTATCTGCAATAGAGAATTTTCTAAACAAACGCCCAGGCAAGCCTTCTCCCACTACACCTTTTCTTGTGAACCTGACCAGGTTCATCCTCGAGAAGAACAACTTTCAGTTTGAGGGAAGGAACTACCTTCAAATAAAGGGAACAGCAATGGGCACCAGAATGGCACCATCGTACGCAAATCTGTACATGGGATTGTTGGAAGAAAGTTTTCTAAAGACACAAACACACCAGCCATTATGTTGGTATAGATATATAGATGACATCTTCCTAATTTGGACACAGGGTGCTTCAACACTTGAGGCATTTTTAGACAGCCTGACACAATTCTCCATACTTCAATTTACCTGGGAGAAATCTACATCAGCCATCACCTTTTTGGATGTAGAGGTAACACTCCAGAATGGAAATATCAACACAGGAATTCACATCAAACCGACAAACCACCTACAATATCTCCATTTCGACAGCAACCACCCAATAAACATAAAACGATCCATTCCATACAGTCAAGCAATCAGGGGTAAGAGAATCTGTTCGAATGATAGGGAATTGGAAGATTTTAATAGAAAGATATCAACAGCCTTCCAGAGAAGAGGATACCCAAAAAAACTCATTGAAAACCAAATTCATTCAGCACAATCCTCGGTTCACCATAAACCACAAACAGAACAAAATAAACTGTCTTTAATAACAGACTACCATCCTGGTCTACATAAACTCAACAAGATATTGAGAGATGGCTTCAAAATTCTTCAAGCTTCCGTCCACACCAAAAATCTTTTCACCGATCCACCGCAAATTTGGTACAAGCAACCTCCCGACTTGAAAAACATCCTAGTACATCCTAAACTACTAGACCCTGATGCAGAGAAACCACACAAACTTCCTCATGACTCCTTCCAATGCAATAGACCTAGATGCAAGACGTGTCCAATACACCCCTCAGCAAATAGTTTCAACAGCCAAACAACAAAAATGGTCTTCAAAATACAGGGTCATCATAATTGTACATCGAAAAATGTCATATACCAGCTACAATGTAAACTTTGCTCAGCACAGTACATAGGCCTGACCACGGATGGTCTGAATATCAGAATGAATGGCCACAGACATGATGCTAAAATTATGAATATGGATAGACCAACAGCTCAACATGCTGCGAGTCACAACATCACAACTTTTGATGACTGCTATACCACAAAAATAATTAAATCACACCCCCCTGATTGCAATCCCTCAGAACTGAGAAGGTGGGAACTATCATACCAGTGGTATACCAAGTCCAGAGAATCCCCTAACCTCAACATCAGATAAATCCATTTCCCCCCCCCCAAATAGCCTTATCTCTTTTCCCCTGACAGACTTATATAAACTATAATCACTCATATGCTCATAAACAATATATATATATATATATATATATATATATATATATATATATATATATATATATATACCTTTAATCTGTGCATCTGTGACATCTGATTTCTACTCTACCCAATCTGTGATTACAATTATTTTATTTCATTCTCTCATATTTCTTTTTGTGTTTTCTCTTCGATTGACAAAGACCACTGTGTGGTTGAAATATATCATTGTTTAAGTGCTTTTATGTGTTTCTATTTCAAGACTACAGAGTGGACTCTTACCAAGGTAAGTCTGTCAGTCTCCTAGTCCAAAAAATCTATATATATATATATATTTCACGTCCATTATTTTTCCGCTGCACTGACTTTATGAAGTTATTATTATTACTTGTAAATACTTTTTTCACCACTAAGTGCAATATTTTACCTTATGTGATGAGACACCTTTCGGTTACTTGACCATTGTCGAATCACTGATTAATTTTTCTATATTTTTCTGGTGTGGATGTTCGGTCCATGATGTTGGTACTTGTTGACATCATACATATTTCTTCTTGAGCCGTGTGTATAATGTTTTTGAATAGTACGGTCGTCTGCATATGTTGTCTAGAGGGTAGAGGGTTAGCTTCGTAAAAGGACCGATCGTTTTGAAACGTGTCAGCAAGTAAGCAATTACGTATTCACTTAGTTAAGTAGTTTAAAATTAGTTTAATCAGTGAATTCAAGATGATTACATCAAGAAACTTCAGATTAAATTTGATTTCCCCAGAATGGCTGATTGGTTTTGTTTTATTTCTGTTATATATGTATCTTATTACATACACACGTTTTATTTTATTTCATTCTCTCATATTGCTTTTTGTGTTTTCTCTTTGATTGACAAAGACCACTGTGTGGTTGAAATATATCATTGGTTAAGTGCTTTTATGTGTTTCTATTTCAAGATTACAGAGTGGACTCTTACCAAGGTAAGTCTGTCAGTCTCCTAGTCCAAAAAATCTTATTATATACACACATTTGCCCAGTATTTAATTAACATGTGTAACAGAAATTCAGACAACAGTAACAAACGTTTTTGTCTGATTACCTAAATCTGCAGTACTTTGTGTTTTGTATTTATTATCATAATATGTGTTTGTTTGTATTAATATTATTTGAATTATTCCCTACATGAGTTTTGTCAGTCTTCTAATTATGCCAAAAAAATGTCAAATAAGCTTGGAACACTTGTATATTACATACACTAATGTCTTCCAAAAATCAGTAACAATGTTAATGTATGCCTTTTACTTGATCAATAGCAGTGAACGTGTTTTTGAGTTGTGAATGACAGTTGATTTTGAAGCACATACAATATTTGAAAAGGAGGGCAACATTGTCTTTCTTCCCTCACTTGTGTTATTTAAGATTAAATTAACTACCATTGCCATTGAAATATTCATTGCAATTTGACTGATGTTTTGTATTTAAGTGTTGCATTATATATTAATTTTTAATCATGATCAGATTAGATTTGAATTTATACACAGATTATTTTTATAACATTTTAATTTCTATACTTAAATTTTCAGACCTTTTTGTATTTTGTTATCAATTGTTTATTTCCTTCTTTGAGTGAGGTATGCACACCTAAAAATTATCCTTAATGGCATATGTGATAAGGTTTGAATTTTATTAGAGTATTTCAAGTTTCGCTTATAGTTTTAGGTGTTTCTTTATATTTCCCTTTAAACTTGTTCTGTATATCCTATATTTTTTCTGTAATTCCTTTACATAAAACTCTGGTTTATTTAGTTTTTTGGCTTGTAAGTTATATAATATATTAGGATGTTGGTGATTCTTTTTTTGTGAGTACTCATTATGAATGTAACTAAAGAAAAGCCAGTTTTTGTTTATTGTTTATAGTTCATAATTTTATATTTATAGTTTTATAATTCATAATTTTGAAGTTTTGTTATAGTTTAATTTCAATTTTATTTGTTTTTTCTGTATTTATATGTTTTTTCTTGTGTGTGTTTGAGTATACTACGAGGGCTGTTTTTTTATCAACTTCCGATGTGGTATAAAAGTAAAACTAGTGAGAGTAATTAAATAAATTTATTATCAAGAGTTAGGTACATTATTAGTTACTTTTCAACATAATCGCCTTTTAAATTGAGGCATTTTTCATACCTGTGTACAAGCTTCTTAATACCTCCGCCGAAGTTTGCCGCCAGTGATTTGAGATGGGTTTTCACGGCGACTAGCAGCGCGTCGTCAGTTCGGAAGCTCTGCCCTTCTAGCATCATCTTCAGTTCCGGGAAAAGGTGATAGTCGCTCGGCGCTATATCAGGGCTATACGCCGGATGGTCAAAAACGTCCCATTTAAACCCGTCAAGAAGACGTTTCGTCAAAGCAGCACTGTGAGGACGGGTGTTGTCATGAATGAGCACAACTCCTGATGTAAGCATTCCTCTCCTTTTGTTCTGGATAGCTCTCCGCAAATGTTGTAACGTACCACAGTATCCTTCCGCATTGATTGTGGTCCCTGGCTCTAAAAACTCCACAAGCAAAACACCTTTTTGATCCCAAAACACGGTGGCCATAGTCTTTCTGTTGTTGAACGTTTTTTTGAAATTTTGGGTTTGTTTGGAGAGTTTGAATGCATCCATTGTTGGGACTGCTGTTTCGTTTCTGGGGTGTCGTACAGAACCTATGTCTCATCTCCTGTCACGATTTTGTTAAAAAAATCATCGCCATCAGCTTCGTAACGATTCAGAAAAGACCTTGCTGACGCCATTCGTCGAGCTTTGTGGTCATCAGTCAACATCTTCGGCACCCATCGAGCACAAAGTTTTTTGTAGCCTAACTTATCAGTTAGGATAGTGTATAGGGCTGACCTTGAAATATCAGGAAACTGATTGGATAGCTCCGTAATCGTAAACCTCCGATTGTTTCTTACACTTTGGTCAACTCGTTCAACGAGGTATTCGTTTGCGATCGACTTTCGTCTTTGGCCCCCTTCATCATGAATGTCAACTCGTCCATCTTTAAATTTCCTACACCAATCACGCACTGCACTGTCACTCATAAAGCTTTCACCGTATACTCGTTTCATTCTACGGTGAATTTCTGCTGCGGATAACCTTTCAGCTTGCAAGAAACGAATGACACTTCGCAACTCACACTTGGCGGGAGATTCTATCTCGGTAGCCATGTTTATGTGTCACTGGTAATGGCGTCGGACGCCCGAAACGAGTGAGGTCGTAGTGGGAGAGGTGCGCAGTCGATTGCCGCGCATTACTGGCCGATGCCGCTCGCCCTGCCGTCTAGCGGTACAGTCGGAAGTTGAAAAAAAAACAGCCCTCGTATTATCCATTAAAAACATATAATAATTTATATGCTGCTTTGGATGATAGAATAGTTAGTGTTGTGATTGTGGTTTGTGTTTGTTTGCTGTGCGTCAGAAATTCGATGTTATTTACATTTCTTGTTAGATTTAACATTTCTGTTAGATATAAATAATTGATTTGATGTTGTTTTTTCTTGTATCTTGTTTTATATTTGATTGCAAATTGTTTCTTACTTTTATAATAGTATTATAATTTATTGCTTTATTTTGCTATAATCAATGTTTAATGCTCTTATTTGTTAGACTCATATTTTCATAATTTGTATTAATTTTGACCAATTGCTGGACAAGTATACCTACTATTACATAGGGAAGGGTTACTACCTTAATAGAATCGCCATTTTGTTATTAAATGTAAAGTAAATTTGATTTAATATTTTTAGTGGTTTTTTTATTTGTGTTATACATTTTTCATGTCTAAGATTAGTTAACTTGTTATGACTTTAAAAAGTTTCATTTAATGCGGTGGTTATGTATGTATAGTGTGGTGTGGTTAATCGAAACTTGAATAATTTAAATAAAATACTATTCCCATTGAGAGTTCCATAAAAGATTTGATCATTTCGATTTTCAAATATGTTCTGTTTGGATAAATCAAACTATGTTAAAGAAAATAATATGACATTTTGTTGCTCAGGTCACATGACACACCTACAGTGTACTAATACAGTAGTTTACATACAACAGTAATAGAAAATACTCTATCTTGCTTATTTCTTTTATAATTTACCTTAAATAAACACATATGTTATAAAAGGTCAAGGAATGAACAGGCTATTAAATAACAATACTGAGCCCACAGAAGGCGTCCTAGAGGAGTAGAGGGAACAAATAGAGGGCCGATAGTTGGAAGTGTTTACTATTCCAGTATGAAAACATATCTTTCTAGTAGTATTTTTTTCTATAGAGCTTGGAAACAAAAAAAATTTTCATATCCATGTAACAACATGTGACAAAAAACACAAGCGACAGATCAATATCAAATTTCTTGTTAAATTTTTTGAAAACTGCGATTGAGTCCTGTAAGTTGTTGAAAGAGGAACATATTCTCCATCTTGTTTGCATTTTTTTGAATTGAATAAACCATTTTCAAAGGCCGAGAGAGCACTGAATATCCAGGTTAACCTGTCTCTTTTGCAACTGTGCAGTCATTTAAATTTAGTCGCTTAAACATTGATGTTTTCTTGATATTTGTTTTTCATTGCGTGCTTTTTTTCTTAAACATTTTTAATAATGTTGTATTGCTAACATAGGTCATACAACACCTTAACATTGAATTGAGATTTAAAACTACTTTTAAATAAGTTAAATTAATCCAACAAGTGTGACAAGGAGTGAAAATAAAATTATATCGCAAAAGGATGAGAAGTTTTAGCAAACACTTCATCTTTTTTGAAAACTATAATAAAATATTTAAGAAATGAAATCAGAAAAACTGCAACAGTTAAAAGCCCGTTAGAGGAGCTGATCACCTGAATTGGGCAATTATATTTTTACAGTGCTTCATACAAATATTGAACAAAACATGCACTGTAGTGAACCAAATAAGTGAACTGATTTACAAAAAAATTAAATGAGGATTTGAAAATAGTAGGTTAATTTACAGGTTTTATAGACAGAAAAACAATTCCATTCTAAAATGTTTGTGGTATATTATGACATTTAATAGGGATCTAGAGAACAAATAATATACCGCAATGACATTCAATTACAATGTTAGCATTTTCAACGTTTAACTTCATACAATTCTGGATAGTTTGAAATTTTAGCATCCTACTGGAGTTTTAATTTTAAAAACTCTGCTGTATTTGTAATGTTGTCTAATATGAAATTAGTATTTTCATTTATGACTTGAAGCGGTTTTTTTAGTGAATAAAATGTATGAATTGTATTGTAAAATTAAAGATTTTATTTATGAAAAGTTAATTCATTTTGAATGAATGGTCAAACTTAAAAAAACGCAGAAAGCTTATGTCAAACAACTTTCATTTGCTGAACTTTTGCCTGTTTCATGAGTGTGTTTGCTACAATATTTGATGTTGTATAAAACCCAAATTTAGCTTTATAATCCCCAATGCCTACCCATTTGTGTAGAATTGGTTATTAGAACACAGCCTTTTTTCCACACTTATCTGCTCACTTGTGAATCTGAATCTTATTACAGTTAATTAGATATTTACCTCTGCATTTTAAAAATATATACAGAACATAAAGTATAATGGGAATACTCAAATGATTAGTGAAATAAAGAAATACTATTGAATCATATTCGCCTATATATCAGAAATATATTGAATTAAGCACCTATAATATCAGAATATATGTTTTTCCAAAAAAAAGATTTTTTTAGAAAATCTTTTTTCTAATATATTTCTATTGTTTGTTCTCTTTAACCCTTTTAAGACCATCCATTTTTGTTAAATTGCACACAAGAAAGACCACAGCATTGTTTTCATTTTTTAATACTTCTTTAAATGTTATAAATACAGATATAAATCTGATTTTTGTGATATCTTCCACAAATAATTATGTTATTAAATATTTATGTTGTAACTCATTCATTTTCCCAAATTTTTATGCGCAGATTCAATATTTCTGACATACTATCCTCAGTTTTCTTGATTTTTCAGGTTTCCAAGCATATGAAATCTTCAAAAAAAAAATCCTGTCACCTTAAAAACTGGCAAACGTTTATCACTAAGAGGTTTTGTACATATGTTTAGGATTTCAACTGTCTACACTAATGAAACCCTTATTTAAAAAATTTTAATTTATATTCGGTAGCATTATTATTAGTCTGAATTTCGCTATGACCTCATTGTTCAATTCTATAACCCTGTTTAGTTATCGGGCTATCAATATTATTTTCTAAAATCTATAAGTATCCTATAATAATGTGAAATAAAATTTCAACAAATATGTTTTGAAACGTCCATTGCCGTTCTATTTGTAGCAGCCGTAAATAACACATTAAAAATAGAAATTAGAAAGCAAATTAGATGTTGGCAGAAAGAATACTAAACAAGGTAAAAGAAATTCTTATATTAAATTTGCATGTGATCACTGTAACACATGACAGAATCGACGATTTTAACAACAAAAACTTAAACATGCGCTAACAGTCATTAGGATGCTTGCAGTCTAAATATCGTCCAAGTTCATTGCTGTATTTGTGTAAAAAAGAACTATTATGATTCTATATGAAATAAGCTTTCTTTTGGTAACAATAGTAACACAATCTCTTTAGTTTTAAGAGAATTACAACGGTTTGAAATTTTGTACTGATATATTGGCCCATGTTCTTTTTTAGTTACTATTCAGAAAGCCAATATATTGACTCTTGGTCTTAAAAGGGTTAAACATTTTGACATTAAAATTTATATTAGGATATTACAATTTTCAAATTTATGTTTGTGTGTGTGTATATATATATATATATATATATATATATATATATATATATATATATATATATATATATATATATAGGATAGTTTTGGTTGGTAAAGATTATTTAGATTTTTTGGACTAGGAGACTGACAGACTTACCTTGGTAAGAGTCCACTCTGTAGTCTTGAAATAGAAACACATAAAAGCACTTAAACAATGATATATTTCAACCACACAGTGGTCTTTGTCAATCGAAGAGAAAACACAAAAAGAAATATGAGAGAATGAAATAAGACAATTATCTTATTTCATTCTCTCATATTTCTTTTTCTCTGTGGTTTATGGTGAACCACAAGCAGAACAAAATAAACTGTCTTTAATAACAGACTACCATCCTGGTCTACATAAACTCAACAAGATATTGAGAGATGGCTTCAAAATTCTTCAAGCTTCCGTCCACACCAAAAATCTTTTCACCGATCCACCGCAAATTTGGTACAAGCAACATCCCAACTTGAAAAACATCCTAGTACATCCTAAACTACCAGACCCTGATGCAGAGAAACCACAAAAACTTCCTCATGGCTCCTTCCCATGTAATAGACCTAGATGCAAGACGTGTCCAATACACCCCTCAGCGAATAGTTTCAACAGCCAGACAACAAAAATGGTCTTCAAAATACAGGGTCATCATAATTGTACATCGAAAAATGTCATGTACCAGCTACAATGTAAACTTTGCTCAGCACGGTACATAGGCCTGACCACGGATGGTCTGAATATCAGAATGAATGGCCACAGACATGATGTTAAAATTATGAATATGGATAGACCAACAGCTCAACATGCTGCGAGTCACAACATCACAACTTTTGATGACTGCTATACCACAAAAATAATTAAATCACTCCCACCTGATTGCAATCCCTCAGAACTGAGAAGGTGGGAACTATCATACCAGTGGTATACCAAGTCCAGAGAATCCCCTAACCTCAACATCAGATAAATCCATTCATATTTTTTTTTTTTCCAAATAGCCTTATCTCTTTTCCCCTGACAGACTTATATAAACTATAATCACTCATATGTTCATGGAAACAATATATATATCTTTAATCTGTGCATCTGTGACATCTGATTTCTACTCTACACAATCTGTGATTACAATTATTTTATTTCATTCTCTCATATTTCTTTTTGTGTTTTCTCTTCGATTGACAAAGACCACTGTGTGGTTGAAATATATCATTGTTTAAGTGCTTTTATGTGTTTCTATTTCAAGACTACAGAGTGGACTCTTACCAAGGTAAGTCTGTCAGTCTCCTAGTCCAAAAAATCTAAATAATCTTTACCAACCAAAACTAACCTATAAATATATATATATATATATATATATATATATATATATATATATATATATATATATATTTGGACTAGATAGGAGACTGACAGGCTTACCTAATAGCAATAGTCCAGAACTGCAATCTCTTGGAAATAAACACATATAAAAACTTAACACACTATTGAAATATTTCGATCAAAAATGATCTTCATCAATAATAATAAAAAAAAAAAAAAAACAGACCGAAGTGAACTACAAATGTGTATAAATATCCAAATGTCACACATTTATAGTTTATGATATAGTGCTACATGTGATTTGTGTAAATATTGATTACTTGATACTAGATATTAATAGTCTGTCAGAAGGAAGGTAAATGAAGTTGTTGAAAATGATATAAGTGTGGGGAAATGTTTCTTATATTATTTCCTTAAATATTTCAATAGTGTGTTAAGTTTTTATATGTGTTTATTTCCAAGAGATTACAGTTTTGGACTATTACCTTTAGGTAAGTCTATCAGTCTCCTATCTAGTCAAAAAATTCCTATATAGGAATTTATTAAGAAATTTTGGACTAGATAGGAGCCTGGCAGATTTTTACCTAGTGGCAATAGGCCAAAACTGCAATATCTTGAAAATAAATAAATAGACACACATAAAAACACATTAAATTATTTCGATCTCACAAATGATCTTTATCAATCAAAAATGAAAAGACTGAAGTGAATCACAGATGTGTATAAATATACGGTATAACCACTCAAATCCGAACCCCCGCGAAATCCGAACATGATTTGATGAATTTATTTATTCATTAATTTATTTAACTGTAATGCCTATTCTTATATTAATACGAACTTCTTTTTGCCTCTCTTGTATAAACCATAAAAACAGCCTCCTCAATTTTTTCATTCACAGAAACTTTCACGTGATGGTGTTGTTCCAAAGACTTTTCATTTTTAGCACTTTAAACGTGTTCAATTTTTTTACAGAAATATGTAATGAATGCTTTAATATTATTCGTTAATAAAAAAACGCACTTCTGTCAAATGAAAAATACACACCAAATCCAAACAGGCTATAACTCCAATTAGTTCGGATTTGAGGGGTTCTACCTCAAATAAATATATATATCTGAGTATACTCTTTTCAGTGTCCGGAATACACATTATTTATATGTGTGTGAGCTATAAAAATACAATTTTACATTTTAAATTGTGTAAAATTCTTTTTTGTAACATTTTTATTTGTTTCAAAATCTTATAACATCTGTAAATTTGTTTATTTTCTTTAGTCTTTATAATTTTTTTAACTTTTATTCTTTTTATTAATAAAGTTTATATTTTCTACCAGGCCGTGTTTTATTGTCAGCAACAGATTTGGATAAAAAGCCTAGTTTAAAAGGTATTTCAAATTTTATTTTATTTTTCACAGATTAGGTTTTTTCACGTTTAATTTAAAAACTGATGGAACTTCTAAATTTGTTTTTTATAAATTCTTCTTGTTAATAGTTATAATACATTTTTACTAACATGATTCATATAATATACAACTACAATATTTAAAAACTTGTTTAATTTTATGCAAACAAATATTTTCTTGTTAAAAAGTTTCACAATATTTTACTATATTTGAATTGAAAATAATTTTTTTCAAATCTAAAGTAATTGACAAATATTTTGTTTTTTATATTAGTTTTAACAGGATTGAAGTTTTATTGTCATGAAAAATTATAATTATAGTAACAAAAGCAGAAAACTTGTAGTTTTTTTTCATACAAATTGAAAATGACTATCATAAGTTATACATTCAATCTTATAGGAAAAGTTTATTGGCTAAATAGAATAAGATTTTCTTCTGTATAGCTAGCTATTGCTACATATTTAGGGCCTATTAATCTTTAAAACAGGGCTGGACGTAGATAATTGAAAAAAGACAAGCTTCATTTTTGCGCTCCACTTCAAAAATGCTAAATGTTTATTTTTAATGATAACTTTTTTGTCAGTTAGAATGAAACACAACAATTAAACCTAAATCTCACCATCACTCTATGAAAAATGGACTCGTCCTGTTTTCCTTGAACTCTAAGTGATAGCACCATGGAATGTTTTATATATTTTAACATGGCACGACATGAGAAAAGAATCATACACTATTCTTGTCGGTCTGGCTGACAAATGACCCATATCTCTATTATCACCAGTGCCGTTGTACATTAACCTATTTTGTGCATTTACAATATCCCCATCTGTCTTGTTAGATCACTGTCTCATTCACGCCCCGAAATAATGTGTATCGTCTTTAAATGAAGCTCAGAATAATATCAGTTAACAAGGATGGAGCTTAAACAAAAATATAAAACTTTTTAAAAAAGGAAAGTTTAAAAAAAATGGTTGTAAACAGAATTTTAAAAAATACGTAATTTTTAAAATGTAGTTCAGTTTAAGAAACATCAGGCTGAACTTGTAAGGCAAACAAAAAATGTAACTAATAGCGGCCTAGAACTTGACTGTAGTGTATATTTTGGTTTTCACTGTAAATGTAACTGTTCAAATCTCAACTATTTCATCTGCGATCACAATTAATGGCAGCAGAATTTAAATGTAATTGTAAATGGGAAATGTTAAACAACTAAATTACTTAATGTGTACATGATTAACTAACATGTATATGTAGTAAGTGAAAGATCAAAATTAAAATTGTAAAAATATCTTAATACTTTTCATGGCAAATCGTAGCTTATGCTCTTCTAATTATTTGGGTGTAGATATGCTTGAATATTTTTGTCATTTTCAACTTGATTGTAGATTTTGTGGGGCCTTGATTGCTTAGCTTGTTTCGCTAAATAGTTTTAGGATATTACCTGTAATATCCTGCTTTATTCTTCAAAATCAGACCTATCAGGGATATTACAGCATCTACGGTAAAACAACCTTTACATAAGGCGCCGCAAACATATGAGTAATTATATTTTCCTAGGTTAATAATACGAGTTCATTACTTAATCTACCAACAAAATCTTCAGGTGCATTACCAGTTTCACCGCTGCTGCTTTTCAGCTATCCAGTTTCCTGGAAGATAGAATATATCATTCTATTCACCTGCAATAGGTGGTTTACTTTTGTAATGATTGAATGGGCTCTTTACCCCAACTTTCCTCTGACTTCCCTGTCAAGTCCTTTCACTCATTTTAATTTAGTTTTATCATTATGATACACCATTTTCATTGATGTACTGTAGTGTTAGTGAAGTACACATAAAGTATTTTTTTATTGCAATATTTATCATCATAACTCCAAACTTTTAACTTTCCTTTATATTTAAACTACTATACCTTAAAATATAGTAGTGTTTATCAAACCATTTTTCCTGATTCAAAAAAAATTTCTTGAATGTTACATACAATTTTACTATTTGTTAATATATTATCAGCTTCATAGTTGTACCATTGGTAATCTGTCTAACTTTATCCCAATGTGTCCACATAAATTAACCCATTGCTTATTACATACTCGCCGTGGACACTAGCGGGTAAGAATTAATTCCTCACGTCAATTGAGTTGTATTTCACTTCAAAAATATTCTCACCTATAAAGCACTAAATATTATATTTTCAATAAAAGTGTAAGTTTTTTGTCAGGCATTTTGTACCTTTCTTAATTGATTATGCGCAATCATAATTAGTTAAAACAAAATAAAAGTTAATTACAGTTTTAAGTTTGCTTTAGATTCTAAGCTCCCACTATTATTGTTCATTTCTTATGCGCACAAGACTCTAATTATAAAAACACAACAAATATCAGCTGCTGACAGACTAAAACCTATACTGAGCTTCTCACTCCAGTTTACATAAAAACTGCTGAAATGTTCTATTATGTTCCCTAGATGTCTGACAGAAGGTTAGTGGGTCATAAATATCTTTCTTCGTTTATTCTGTAAGTTTTGAGTCAATAAATATCCCTTAGAAAGCGTAGATGTCTAGTCTTGTGTGTGACATACCAGAAAATAAACTCTCTTGAAGCGAACAAATCAATCAAACAATGACAACATTAATGACTAGCTGTGCTAGTGTTTATACGCGTTACTAATAAATTGTTGTGACTAGCTGACCTAGTCCGTAAACCGCAATAGTTTAAAGTGAAAGTGTATGAAGTATATTTGATTGCATTTGTGTGTTTGTAGTGTTTCTGACTTCTGCAAAATATTTAATTTTGTTATAATATTCTAAATTTCTGCTAGTATTTATACAAATTAGCTAAGTACAGCCATTCTCCGCATTTAATACATTTTTTTAACTCAGGAATTTTTTTTTTTACTTTTGTGTAATATGCATGCCTTCCTTAGTGCATTAACATTATATAGTATTAAACACATTTTCAACTTGAGATCGTAGATTTATAACACATTTTCTTGTCTTTTGTGTTCATTTATTGATTGCATTAAATTTAATGCAAGAGTATTTTCTATACAGGTGTCAATGAAATACTTTGGCAAAATTCACCAGACTATTCTTCAAGGAAATTACCAAAAAAAAGTCTAATAAGGAATATTCTTATCCTGCTTTTTTCGCCTTTTTTACTTTATGCATCTTTTTACTAAAAAATTACATCGCTAAGATTCTTCAACTTATTATCTTGGTGTCCTGAAAGTAATTTGTATTAACAAATGTCTAAGATTCCCTGTACCTCCTGCCACCAATAACCAAATTTTAACATCAAGGTTGTCTATTCTGTAGTGTAGGAATGTCATTTTCTATTTCCTAAAATAAATAACCCAGAAACGTTGATGCTTGTCTGTTTCATTAAAGACCTATCTTTCTTCAAGTACTCAATGATCAGAAACCTTGATGTTGGCATATTATAGTTTATTTCAAGGACTGTATGAACACTGCTTTCTTAAACAACTTATATACTCTAGCTGTTTTTTTTACATCTGTCAAAATTTTATGTTTGAAATAAGTTTTAAAAGTAACGTCTTTCAGGAAATATGTGATACGAACCATTGTGGTGAAAAATCTTTATTTTGTGATTTCTTTAAGCCCATGTTAGGACTTGTTTAAGTCGATTGAAATATGTTTCTATTTCCATTGCTAAAGGCTGATATCAGTTTTAGAAATACCAGATATGAGAAATAGTGCTTTGATTGGTAACATTTTATAGTAATGTTGTCACTGTCACGTAGCTGTTCACTATAACATTTCTCTATATCCAAAATTTGAGAAGCCCAAGATGTATGTCTCAGCATCTTGATTGCAGGATAAAAATTCTGTGTTTGTTTTTACGTGATTATCATTAACATTTCCAATAGTCTAACATAGGTCACTGTCAGTAAATGCACTGTTCTCTCCTTTAACACATTGAGTGCAGTTGGCATACATGAACGCCCTTGCATTACTGGCGCCTGTGGCGATAGGCGCTCATGTACGCCCCACGTCCACTCTCAATTCATTGGTTCAGTGTGAGGTTAGCCATTGCCGGAAAACATTGTACCTCTTATCGTTTATGTGTCAGTTTTTGTGAACATTTCGGTGTGTTTCGTTTTTTGTTCCACCTTTGCTGTCGCATAGGAGGCTGTGTTATAGTATTGGTGTTACTTGAAGTGTGTTATAGTTGTGTTTAATATATTTTATACAATGAATATGGATAATGAGGTTGAATCATTGGAGAATGTCTACTCTGACAAGAAACATGGCTCCGAGGATAATTCTGACAGTTCCGAGTGATAGTTCTGACGATGACGACAAGGTGTCTCCAACATGGTGGCCGACACTTGGTGCCACTGGCGTGATAGATGTACCTTTCACAGGAGATTCTGAACTTAAGAGTGCCAATTTCCAGTAACAATACTCCAACTGATTGGTTTAATTTATTGATAGACGTTATTTTCTTAGAAACAATTGTTGCTGAGACAAACAGATATGCCTTGGAATTTTTTATGGTCCACAAAACACTGCCAAGTCACAAATCACAAATTGGACATACGTGACTTCGGCCGAAATTTTAATTTTTTGAGACCATTGCTTCACACCAAAATAAACTGAGCCTGTATGATTTCCGTCTCAAAGTCATTGAAGGACTTCTACCCTCCAAACAAGCTCCCACTACGATGACTCCTACTCGAAATACAGTACGCAGGATCTCAAAGAATAACAAAAGGAAAGCATTTGGACGTCGAGTTCAAAGAAAATGCCGAATTTGTGCAAAACAAGGCAAAAGGAAATTGACCACCTACATTTGTGCTGTGTGCCCGAATGAACCAGGACTGAGTGAACTGTGATGTTTCGAAAAGAAATGGATGACTAAAGCTGAGTATTAAAATGGCGGCGGTGAGGTTGTATATGGTATTTATTTTGGAACTTTTAGAAATTATTATAAACACTGTGTTAGAACTATTTATATATGAATTACTTATTGACATTGTATGTAAACTTATTTTTATCATTGAAAAACATTGTAAATAGCAGCAGAAAGGGTTGTAGGTACTTGAATTTGTTTGTGGTACTTTTTCTATACCTATAAGTGTTGTGACTGGAAAAAAGGTTTTTCGGTATCCAGCAACAATTGGGAGAGAGACCCAACAGTTAGGCAGTCGACAACCATCACCTGAGATACAAGAACCGGCACCACCGGCGAAGTACGTACATGAACGTATTGGAAATGGCAAAACTGACAAAAATAAATGGTAGCCAACTGCAGATGACATGTGAGTCAATCAACAACATTTTCAATGCAAGTAACCAATAATATATTTTCAGCAATTTTGATGCGCAACTATAAAACATTGCCGTACTCAGCGTGTTAATTTGTTTTGAAATAGTTGGGGTTTTTTCTTAAAGCATTGGCACTCTAACAGAAGTTCTCTTTTCATGTTTGTGCCACAAAGATTTTTTTCTTATACTTGTCTGTGTTTCCTCAACTATTTCTATTTTCGGTTGAAATTGCAAAACAGAATATAAAAAATAGTAAACACTATTTTCTGCAAAATAACTAGATCCATTGAAAATTTAATACCAGATGGTTGTCGTTATTTCTTTAATACCAGTTTGTGACTTTAATTACATTTACTTACTGTATGATTCTGACAATTTGAAAGTAATTTGTTTGAATATGTGCACCTTAAAGGAAGTTATCTCTTACTTTTTAATGTACTTCTCTAAAAACCATTTTGAGTTTATTTTAAATTGACTTATTCTTTTTATATTGCTTAATATTTGTGTGTTCCATGCTCTTATAATCCTTTTTTAATTTAATTTTAGTTGATATTGGTTTGTTTAAATAAAATAATTGACATTCTTGGTTTTTTGCCAACAAAAAAGTATCACTAACATAAAATTATAAACTTATTGTAGCTTATCTTTAAAATTTTTTTACATGATTAATCAAAGGTGAGGATGCAGTAGAACACACTGCTCGAAAGACTCATGTAGAAATTGTTATAGAACCACTCCGCAAAGATGAAATTATCAACTGCACCTGTGGTTATATGGAAGAAGATGGTTTAATGATACAGGTAAAGTCTTGTAATCAACATCTTTAGGTTTTCTTGTTGGGCTAGTTGACACAGTTTTCTTTTTTCATAAATTAAATTTATACTAAAAGACTCAAGAATTTTTAAAAATATTTTAAAACATTTTTTTAAGTTGAAAAAATTTGTATTGTGGGTGATTTTGTAAAAATAGTAAATTCATTGTTAAATTTTTAACCATGTACTTAATAGACATCAAAATGTATAGCAGAGGTGTTTAACAAAAAGGAAGATTTTTTTTCTTTACATTTTAATCTGTAGGCTAAGAATGTTCCAACATATTTTATACTTGAACATAAAACTACATTTTAATATATTTTACATTTTAATAAAAGCAATATTTTTAAAATTGAAAATTAATTTATAAATTATAGAGGTAAAAATAAATACCGCGTATCCAAACTTGTGAACAAATGCCAGTGTTTAAATTAGGGATTGGCCGATTCCGATTTTGGATTCCAGGAATCGTCGATTCTAGTGGTATCGAGTAATCGTTGATACTCAATTCTCCAATAATTAAAGTGCCGATTTTGATTTTTTTTATTATTTTTTTTTTTTATTTTGTGCGGTGTAGTTTATTGAGAAAATAATTAAAAACTATGCCTTATTTATTTATTAGTTGCTTTGATTGAATTAAACGATTAAAGCAAAACCTATTTGAGTTAACGAAAATATTATTATTATTTGTGACGCAACAACAAAATTGCTAGAAGCATTTCTGACCCGTTTGTCACATTCTACTGTCTCACTCTCACTCGGATGGGCTCGGATCTCTCTCCCCCTCCCTCCCCATCTCTGACCCCCACCGCTTCATAGATGTAAAAACAAAACACAAAGAAAAAGTAGTTACACTGTATCTAGTTATACAAACTAAATTGGCTATTACAAAAATTATATTCTAATTGTGAACTGAAGTTCACATTTATACTTTTAAATAAACCATTACTTTTATCCAATATGTTTGTCACCCTTTCAGAAATGCCTATTTATAAATCAAGGTCGAACGTTTTGTGAAGCATAATACCTTAAAACGGAACTTTTAAAAGGGTTCACCTTACAACTAAAATGTCACCTAAATTCAGTATTATAGAGTAGGCCTATATAACTTGAAAGAATCAAGAATAGAAAGACAATTTTGAGAATCGGAATCAAAAATTTTAGGTATTGGCCTATTCCAAGTTAAAATAGAAACAAAAATTTTAAAAAGATAAAATAAATAATTAAAAATGTTCTCTGAAGAATAAATTTTGTTATAGTTCCTTTGCACGAGTCTATAAGTTTTTATTTATAATTTCGTTTTGTATTTTCAAACTTTGTTATTTGGAGCTTATTATCATCCAGCTGTTTTGTAGCTACACAATATACTTGGCTCAGGAATATTTAGAATATATACTTCAAGGGATCCTCAATTATTCCTCTTATTATTCATAATTCCATGTTTAATTTTTGAATAGTTGTGATGAAATATGATAAATATTTAAATATAGTATTGTAATCAGTTATTTAAATATATAATGCAGTATAATTCAGTAAAATATATTATATTAGTTGTAAAGCAAATTTAAAATAAATCGAAAAACTACAATTTATTTTTAAAGGTTCTGATGTTTAGGGGAATTGACTACACAACCATATAAATAGTTATCAGGCAGTTAACTAAAAACACCTTACATACAACCCAGCAACAAAGCCTGAGTGGCTGATATGCAACACAAAAACAAAAGGTATTGAGAGCAACATAAAAATGACATTTTAAAGAGGATCTTTCACTTCTCAATTTTATGCTATCCAAATATACACAAAACATTAAACCCCTACTTGGTAGCCAATAATTTGGTGTTGATTGCAGTCCAGTGACAGAAAAGATTAAGGTTTTCTGTACTCATACCTACAAAAGTTTGAATAAAAATATTGAAAATTTTATATCTATATACACTAGTCACAATATTCTGAGTCCCGATATTTCGAGCTTCCGTTAAACTCAAGCCTGTTTTAATATTTTGAAAGAAAATTGTGAGTGGGGCTCCCAAGAAATTTTTATAGTCGTATGGTATACAAAGGAAATGAGTCGGGCTTCCAGGCAATGTGTATATCAATATGTTATTCAAAGAAAATGATATCCAAAAAATGTTTATAGCTATAAGGTATTCCAAGGCTTCCAAGAAATGTTCATATGAAGTTCTATAAACTTATTTACTGCATTTTTAATTATCTATATTATTAGGGTTCATTAAAACTCCATTTTTTTCTAATACACAGAAATGTATTTCCGTATAATCCGAGTTTTCGTTAATCCGAGGGAGTCTCATTCCCATCTACCTCGAATTGTTGAGACTCTATTGTACTAATAGAACTACATGATGCATGTATGTATGTAGTAAATTTACTAACAAAATGGCTACAATAAAGAAATAACGATTGTATATTTTATAAGGGATATTTTATGAAAAGGATAAATACATCAAAACATGTTGGATAAAAACATTAAGTATATTAAACTTTGTAGGAACAAAAATCAACATTGATTTTTAATTGGATTTTTTCGTAAGTATATTAATAAGCTATCCAGGTTACATATGAAACTGCTCTGTTAGTTTTATTAAACTAATTAAATTTAATAAAACTCTTAATGAAAAAAATAGTTTTTTATATTTTTTTGTTTTTATGATAATTTATTCGTAGCTTGATTGTTAAAAAGCAATTGTTAACCATGGATAATTTAGTTAACTTTCAGCACTATCCTACCATGAGAAAAAAAGGCAGCTCCCTGCCATTCCGTGACCTCCAGAAGACAGGATGCACATTATTAGTAGGAATTTGTACCTACTGAGGAGAGTGATATCCCTCATAATAATTCAGTTAAACAACACAACACTCAAATAATCCTACTCACAACATATACAAACACACACATGCTATTGTTATGTTTAACTTTCTATCTCACTATTATAAATTCATAGGCTAATCAATGTGTAAAATTGACCCCAGTAGAGAGGTGAGTAGGTGTAATATAGCAGAATTATAGTATTTCAAATTCTTTTGCTTCCAGCTGTAGAATTAATGAATATTAGTATATTATGCTTGAAGAAAAGTTGGCTTGATTTACAGGCTGAATTTTAGGGTATAAATATCCTATAAATAATGTTTTTAAATAAACTACTGTAGAGGTCAGTTCCCTTATTTTTATCATGTGTGTATAATATATGTTACAATATTTAGAGGTTCTAATATATAATTGGCACTATTGCAGTGTGACTTGTGTTTATGTTGGCAACATGGCTTGTGTAACAATATCAGCAAGGAATCTGACGTACCAGAAAAGTATATTTGTTACATCTGTCAGCATCCAGCCAGACAACGCAAGTCTCACAGATTCGCTCATAACCAGGACTGGATACGAGAAGGCAAACTGCCAAGGTGTGTAATACTTTAAAAGTTATTTTAAAAAGTGGCTTTTATATCTAATCATGCTTTTAAAAATAAACTGTTTTACTAACAAAACGTTGGTTTTATTGTGTATAAGAATTTTTTAAATAGAGTAAAATAGATTGACAAAACGTTTAATGTATTAGTGAACAAAGAATCTGAAAAGATGTATTAAATAGTACAATACTTTAACAATAGAATTATTATAATTCTGATTTTTCACAAGAGGATTTCTGGAATAACAAATAGAAGTTTTATTGGAAACAAATAATAAAGTTTCATTTTCAAGATATCTGGATTAAAGAATTATACTCAGAATAAAAACTAATAATGAGGGCATGCAGAATCAAACTAGACTGTTTTATAGGTAACTGTGTTTTATTTCGGAGGAAACTTGTAACAGGAAATAATAAAGACAATTATAGACAAGCCTATGCCTAACAGGCATGTTTCGAACGAGTTACAATCCAACATTAAAGTTACCAATTTATATTTTAGAATGGAAACTCAGAATAAAAACTAATAATGAGGGCATGCAGAATCAAACTAGACTGTTTTATAGGTAACTGTGTTTTATTTCGGAGGAAACTTGTAACAGGAAATAATAAAGACAATTATAGACAAGCCTATGCCTAACAGGCATGTTTCGAACGAGTTACAATCCAACATTAAAGTTACCAATTTATATTTTAGAATGTAAACAAGTGGCTTACAAATGAACATCAATCAATAAACTAGGCTTTAACTTACACACATACACTTAGTTGTGGTAAAATAAAGCTAAAAACTTATTTTAGATCTGTTCATAGCTGTCGATGATCTGTGGAAGATCTATATCATGAGGAGTTTCTGATGCTGAAAATACTTAGGTTAACTACATTGTGACATAATATTCTAAGTATTTTCAGCAGCAACATTATTAAACTTGAAGAGAATAACATTGTGTAAGCTTACAAGCGTCATATGAATAAGGAACTGCTTTAAATAGCTAACTGAATTTTCAGAGACGTGCAAAAGCCGACAAAAAGCTAAACAAAAAAATCTTACTACTATTTGTTTCAAGTTTTTCTAAGAATAATTATGTCCAAATCTTAGAGTTCATATAAACTAGTACTAAAAATTTGTATACTGAAAATTCATAAAAATCTGTTTTTGCAATGGTTTAGGACATGAATATTGTTTTATCCATAGTTAAGTTCATCTCAAGTGCTGAAAGTAATAACTATAGTGAAACCGACCAGCATTTTTAATAAACTTTGTTTTACACATGTTTAATATTTTGTACATGGATTTCGGGGTTATGCCTTGGCTTGTCACACCCTATGCTCTGAACATAACATTCCTGAAATAGCAGGATTATCAGACAAATTTAATGTATAATCAGAAAATATAACCAGGTTACAACTAGGCAATACTTTGAAAAAAATAACTGTAAATATTATTGGAAAAACACTACCCTTAGTAATTCCATCTAACTATTCTCCTATTCACTTTGGACTACCAGCTTTAGACATCTTTCAAGGAAATGTAACAGTATTTATGTGTAACCTTCTGCTTCAGGAGCAATTTTGTTGTCATTGATCAGTTAAGCCTTTTAAGATAAAATATTTAACCTTATTTTTTTAAAGCGACCTTAACTTTACTGACCCATTTTCAATCCTTGGTCTTGTAACATAGATCTCTCTCAACAAAAGACACTCTTAAATAAGGACACTACTTGCTATTTTCAGTCATAAAATTTTAATGAAATTTTGCCCTTGTGGACAGAATATTTTATGTTGAAAATGAAAAATGCTCAGTTTTTAAAAGTAAATGTCATTCTATTGC
Organism: Prosapia bicincta; assembly: GCA_036971475.1. Taxonomy (NCBI): domain Eukaryota; kingdom Metazoa; phylum Arthropoda; class Insecta; order Hemiptera; family Cercopidae; genus Prosapia; species Prosapia bicincta. The sequence continues at coordinate 103,832,608 of JBAIZL010000005.1, read as the reverse complement.
TAAGAATTGCCATTCTCCCATGCTAAATGTCTCTTGCTCATGCATTTCAGTGTTTTAACTGCTATACAGAATTCAAAGAGCCTTAGTGTACTTTTCGTATTTTGTTTTCAATCTATATTACGATAAACATTGCAACTAATGAAGGTGATGAATTAGTTTATAGTGAGATGCATATCATTTATGAAGCACAGGTATCCAGCTTAATTTTAGTAATACAATCATTAAAGTTAACAAAAATCTCTTTGAATAAAGACAAAATCGCTTTATTTGCAAAAAGAAATATAAAATTCAAATCGAACATTTAAAACACAATGATTGCAACCTGCCTGGTTTCAAATGGCTAATCGTTGAGCGCTTGCAGCTGTCTACACTCATATTAGTTTCTAGGCCTGTACTCATAACTTGTTTTTGTTAATAATTTATGTGTTAGAGATAACATTTTTTAAAATATTTTACAATTCATTAAACAATACTAGAATTAAAGTGATCAGCAGTCAACTTATTTAAACTAAAAATTTTAATTAATTAAAATAAATTATTTATATTTAATAAATACATTTTTTATATTAATATTATTTTAATTATTTATTGTTTTAACACCTAATTATACATTTTTTTCAGTTTGTCTTTCCGTACAAAAAATGAGCCAGAACTAAAACAAAGAGAACGAATGTTGAAGAGGTCACATGATCTTGCTGCAAATGTGTTACAGTTGCAGACAGTCATACAGAGCTTGCGTGTAAAAACACACATAGCACAGTAAGTAAAAACAATTTTTGTATGTATTAGAGAAGTTGGATATGATTAACATTTCAGAATTTATACCATGTACAATATGGACCATTTTAGTTGTTTATCTTAGTGTGATAATTTACTTTAATTAGACCATTGTTGTTCGGTATATGATAAAACAAATATTCTACATGTTTTTTTAGTAAAACGTTTTATTTTATAATTTTTTTCTATGATTTATTGCTGAATTAAACCAATGCATTTTATGGATACTAAAGACAAGACTGTCATTACTTTTATTTTATACATAAAATTATAAACAATTATTCCCCCATTAAGTCCAATTAAGTTTTACCTTGTGGGACAAGGCATCTTTCAGTCACTTCAGAAAATAATTCAGTGATTCGACAATGGTCAAGTGACCGAAAGGGGTCTCATCACATAAGGTAAAAATTATTTGCACTTATGTCGGAATAATTGTTTACTATTAACATATAATAACTTTATAAAGTCCGTGCAGGAGAATAATAATGGGCAACGTTAAATATCACACAAACAAGGTCTGGCTGATTATGCAAAATTTTTGTTTAAAAAAAATTATTTTAAAATCGAATACTCCACTTCAATTTATTCCTCTCCTCTCGCTACGTACAGTTCCATTCATTTTCTTCATTGGTCAAGGCAATGCTGGAAGTCTTGTTATTGTAAGAACATTTAGAAGCTCTATCGATTTCTTAATCATCTGTTCCATCGACTGAAACCAAGTTCCTTTAAAGACAAACTTGATCTTTAGAAATAGGAAAAACCTGTATGAGGCTAAATCAGGTGAATACAGTGCATGTTTGAGGACTGGAGTGCCTATATCAGCTAAATAACGCTTCACAATCAGCGTGTTATATACATTGTTCTAGTGCAAGATCCATGACTTGTTTTTCCACAACTCTGGCTGATTCTTATGAGCTTGCTTTCGCAGTGCTGTACAATAGTAGGTTTGGTTTACAGTTGACTCTCTAGAACTCATTCAGTCATCACTCATCAGTCATTGTTGATGTCTAAAACAAAATGATTAGCATGGCTTTAAATTTTAATTTTAGATCATTGCTTTTTTTCATTATTGGCGATGCAGCAGCTTTCCAGTGTATGAATTGCTGCTTAGTTTCCATATCCTATTGGAATATCCAGGTTGCATCGCAAGTTTACCATTAATTCAGGCGCTTCATCTAACCTCTTAAAAAAGTCAGCAAATCTTTTGACAGACAACAAGCTTTTGGTCAGGGGTAACATTTTTTAGGGCAAACTATGTATATATTTTTTTCATATTCAATTCATCATATTAAATGTTTCTGAAATTTTCTCAACAGCATTTACAGTCTCAGCAATCATCCCAATACTTCTACGGCGATCTCCATGCACATTTCATTGATTTAGGTCATTGTTTGTGGAGTCAAAAACATGTTTGTTTCTAACCTCTATAGAAAAGAAATATTATACAGCAACAAAAATGTGTTTTGTACTAGAATATTAGACACTTTCAGCTATCCACTGCTGGATTTGTTTCCCACATACATCTCTAAGACATCTTTTATGCCAGCAGTCTTGTTATTTAATAGCCAGGACTTTGTATGTACATGTGCGTTTCCTGATGTATCATACTGCTGACACATCTTATCTAAAATGTAAACATCAATCTTGATCTCTGTATTTATTAATGAATATTGGCTTTTTGTCATACATTGCTGGTTAGATAACTGTGTTGAAAATTCTTGTAGATCTAAATACTCCTTTGATTGTTATTTTCTAAAAGTTATCCTGAAGATCTGGTTCATCTTTCATGGTCATTCTTCATTTGTTATAGCTCAGCAAGCTATTCTCCTTTTTTACACTAACCTTTCACATAGGGTCTTCTAGTTCATTTCTAAGACTTGTTTTCTACCCTTAGAAACAAAAGAGATTACCAGTGAACGACTGTACGCTTCATGACTACTGGAGTTACCACATTATACATCCAACACTGGTTATAACTTCATATTCCTATGCTGCCCATATTTTACACCATTCCTATAATGTATCTCAACTAAAAGGCAGAGGAAAAAATTAGTTAATAGATAAACAAGTGTAATCTATTGAATTTAAAAATAATAAAATTATGGTTTCTCTTTAAATAGAATGTTGTAAAGTTTTACTAAAAAAAATTAGTTTTTCTATAAAAAGTTATAGACATTTTTCTACCTAATCATAATCAACAAATATAATATAACTACAAACGGCTTTAAAAAATTTGTACTAAAAACCAAATATCTTAAAACACTTGCAAGGGCACATAAAGTGAAAAGTAATCTTGTAGTAAAATTTTCGAATGTCGATAGTATCGATAATAGGTTTTATCAGCATTTGTGCTACAACAGTTTAAAGTTGTGAATAACTTGAGTCATCATATAGGATTTTAAATTAAAAACCAGGGAAGAGAGAAGTTGGAAAGATCAAGACACAAAACAAAAGAACATGTTAAGAGAATGAAATGCAAGGGAGATTTCCAGAGGTTTTATAAGATACAAATAGGAGGTAATTGACCAAAAGGAAAAAAATTATACAGTTGGTTAAAGAAGTAAAGGTCTCTGTTAAAAAGTAGAAAGTACTTTGATATTGAGATGGCAGATGGGTATTTTGAGGACAAAAATCAAAGAGATTTCTTAAACAAAAGCCTCCAACACTGATTCAATATTATATGATGTGGTAAATTTGTTTCATTTTTTATCAGCTAAGTACAAACAATTTTAAAATGCATTCAACAGATATAAATGTTAAAAACCGTATGAAATTGGTAACTTTTTCAAAACCTGTCTTGAGTTGAAGGGAAAACATTTAACTAGTTATATATTATCTTAAAATAAAATATTACTTTTCAAGGAGACAGGTATTAAAATGAATGTTAACAGATGTATTTGTATGGTTTAATAATTAGTTGATTATGAATAAATTGTTAACACTTTGAAGCCTAGTCCCTTGATAGACACGCATCTCTATCTTCCTGGAGGTTTATAGGTGAAATATAAAAAGCCCCTGGCTTATAATAAATACCATATTTACAGCAGATTATACATTTTTGTAAAAGGAATGAAACTAGCTTTTAAGAAAAATATACTTATGAATTGATTACTTACATATAGATAGTATTATGCTTCGTCGAAAAATGTATACAAAAGTCAACAAAATAATATGCCAACAATGTACATCACTGCACTTCACTACACATGTTTTACATTGGAATGAATGTTAAATATTACATATGTTGTATATCATTTTAAAGCTAAAAGAAAATGTTATTTAGAAATATTGGCTTATATACTTACACAACCTATCCTATTATATTGGGTGGAAGTTACAGAAATACTTTCAAAGAATAAAAACCACTCAAATAACACTACACTATACTTCAAATAATTTATTCAGTATGGTATCTTGAATCAACTTGGGACGCACACTAGCACTGTCTAAAAAAGCAACATATTGAATCGCTTCCTAAAGTGTCATTAGCCATTATTTCTATAACGTAATATCACTAACAATAATATTAAATAAATTAATGATAAAATTTAAAGGGAAAAACAAACTTGAAACCTAAAAAAATTTACACAAACTACAAATTAATTACACAAACAAAATAAATGATAGATGAAATTTAAAGCGAACAACAAATTTGAAATGTAAATAACTCACAGTAATAAAACACTCAATATCTCACCAAACCAACAACTGTCTGTTAACTCTCGGTCACCACATTTCACAAATTAGGTTTCTTAAAGCAACTCTGATTATCCTAAAGGTAAATACATGTAAAAGTAGAATAGCCCATATAAAGAACGATTTAGACAAAACCGAAAATAAGCGGGAATTGTGTCGCTAAAGTAATAAATAAGTGAGCCCAAGCTACACATAGGCGTAGGCTTGAATATGTCAAAAAGTCAATTCCATTTTACTTTTTTTAGAATAACATTGAATTTAGAATCGTTATATCCCCAACTTGAATAAAAGCATATACTGCTGCTAAAGTTTCAACTTATTTATTTATAAATTTCGTAAATAGTTTTAAAATGTGTATTAATGAACAAAATGTATTCTGTCTCATTACATCACTCATATTTTACAGTTGTTGATATTTTTATTTTTTCAGAAAACCTGATCATCCTAAGCTCTATTTGTGGGCAAAGAGTTGGGTAAAAGAAGGTGACAGTAATTTGAAAAAGGAAAGTCCAGAAGAGACGCACAACAATTTAGAAAAAAAAGATGTTATTGGTAAGAAAGAACCACTTATTTAGTAATGAATATACAATAATTCATTCAAAAGTTATGGTACCGCTTTACAGTAAAAAATATTTAGTCAAATATACCGTGGTTATTTATATTTGCTGTTTATGTTGTTATGCTAGCTACAGTTGATATTTTGAAAATTAATAAGAACAAAGTTGAGCAAGATATACTCTTGGCAATACGTTAAGTCCAAGCCCACATGATGTAGTCTTATAGAAATGTTCTTTGCACTACTATCTCTTGAAGTTTTTATAAAACCATTTGCTAGTGAAAGCTAAAATCTTGGACCTTCCCTATGATGTCACGTAACAGTAACAAATTTTTTATGTATGGTTTTTACAACCTCATAATGATTAGGCATAATGATTACCCATTACTATTATAACACATGGATTAAGTGTGTTGACACAATAATTATACTTTAAATGAACCTTCAGGTTTGACTCACTGCATATATTTTTACTTGCACTTTAAATATTGTTTTATAACAAGTAGAATGTGTTTATTCTTTAGTTCTAGTTTCAAAATAATTACCAACCAATCACTTACTTAATTGTGATATTTTTAATATCCCTTAGTGATCAGTGACAAAACCCATTTCTGGAATGAGTTTTTGTTTATGTTGACAAGGTAAACATTTTAATGTAGTTTGTGTTGTTTTGCTTTTACAAAACAATAACAAACATAAGGTAAGGTGCTGAGCTCTCTCTAAAGATTGTGTTTGTCATTCCACTATGGGTCAGGACTAAGGATGGGCCGATGACTAAAATTTCCGATTTCTATTCTAAAATTTGTCTTCCAACTCTTGATTTTTCTAAGTTTTATATGCCTACATGATATTCTCTAATAATCAATTTATTTAATATCTCGGTCTTATATATATATATATATATATATATATATATATATATATATATATATATATATATATATATATATATATATGGAGAAGCTTTTTAAAGTTCCGTTCTAATCCAATAGGGTACACAAATGTTCAACCTTGATTTATGAATAGGAATTCCTGAGAGGGTGACAATCATATTGGATAATAGTAATGATTTATTTAAAATTACAAATGTGAACTTCAGGTTAAAATTACAATATAACTTCATTAATAGCCATTTCAGTGTGTATAACTGGAGAAATTAGAAGTACTTTTTCTTTGTGTTTTGTTTTGACGTCTATGAAGCTGTTTCGGCCATAGACAGGAGGGGGAAGACCGAGTGGGTGTGTGTATTGACCTCTCCAAAGTGAGAGTGAGACAACAGAGCCAGACGAGGGGTGTCAAACAGATCAGAAATGTTTCAGATCGTCTTATCATAAATAATGATATTGTTTTTGTTATTTCAAATCAGTGTTTGCTTCAATTATTAAATTCATTCAAAGCACCTAATACATAAGTAAGACATAGTTGATAATTAATTATTTTCTACTTCATTGCACCACCCATATAACAGTTTAAAAAACAGGAATCGAAATTGTTACTTTAATCAATGGAAAATCACTTCAGATGCTCCTATGTTAGAACACAGATGCATGCCATACACAATGTGTTGATCATGCATATTAGTAATAGTGGTAGTTATGGCAATGATTCTGATAGCAATAATTCTGAAATTAGTAAAATTAATTACAGAAAATCCCTTTCTAACATTGCGATAGACAATCAGTAAAAAGATTTTTAATATCTGATTTAATGTAATTTAGCTATAGATTTTTATATCCAACTGAAAGGGTATTGTGTACTTAGTATTAATTGTAAGATGCATTAATTTATGAGTAGTTTTTGAGGTATTGCAATTTTAGTTGTGCTTTTAATTAAGATTATTTAAGAGAATTCAGTTTTGAGAATTGATACACAAAATAGAAATAGGTTAATCAGACAGTTAAATATATATTTACATGATTCAATAATTAACAATGATAGTGTGAATTTGCTTTTTTTATTGTAGGTGTGTTTCAACTACAAAATAGGCATTAAGACTACTTATAAATATCACAATTGATCGAACGAAATTAAAACAATTGGGCTGTATTGTTACTCAATTTACATTGCTTATGATAAAATGTGTGCTAAGTCTGAAATTAGAGTACCTCCATTTATCTAGACATAGAGTTGGAGTGTCACACGTTTTGCAAATATATATTATTTCTCACCTTAGTGGTCTCTTTAGACCATAGGTTTAAACTTTTTGGTACCATGCCCCCCCCCCTTGAAATGAAAGCCTCCCTACGGTTTACGCTGTAAATAAATCGTATAGGCATATGAGAAAGAAACAAATATGTATTGAAAACAATTTATTTACTCATACTTTCACATGAAACATGATATAACATTTCAAGTATTAATATCCAAGGTAAAGTTTAACTGATATGAGAATAATTTGTTAGTGAGACGGATGAGATGGAAATGCTTTTTCGCACAACTAGCTGCTTTAAAGATGTATAATCGAAGAGCTGCCTGCGATATTCTGGGATACACTTTTAAATGTTTTATCCAAGAAGATTTGTTATAATCATATTTGGCAGAGGAATCATTTTTGCATACATTTCATTTAAATTTTCTAAACATCATGGCCAAAAAGATTACCTATGTAAAAACAATCTGAGGTGTAAATTTAGTTCTAAATATTAATAAATTGTGTACTTAAATTATAACTAAATGAGAATGTATCTTATTTTCCAACTGGTTTCGCGCCCTGCTCCCCAGTTTGGTAACCCATCCTTTAATTGTATTTCTTATATTTGTTACTATTTTTACGCTTTCTTTATCGCTTGAATTTGTTGTAGTTTCTTTTTGCTTTCCTTTCCCATTGTCCATTTTGTAAAGCAAGGTTAGATAATGTTGATCCAGTTTGTTTTATTCTATTCGTTCATTTTTAATCCTAGATCTGTATTTATGATAATGTGTAGTAACCATGGCAACAATTTAAGGTTATACAATAGAGTTTTACATATAGATTTTTGAGAAGTTCATCTCTAGCTATAGAAAGTTGGCTCGTGCCAAAAACCGCTAGACTTCGAACAAGAAGATACTCACTCAATTCGAATTTGACTTAGGCGCTGCCAAATTTTTATAATTTAATTATTGAATAAATATTTGAAAAAAAATGTACTAACATCAATTGCCATCTACTATAGGTTTGAAAAAATGTATTCGAACTTGATTGAATGAATAAAAACTTATTTCAACAGTTGAAAATTTGTACAAAATATATATATATATATATATATATATCAGGAGAGTGTGAGCTAATAGAAGGAATTTAATAATAATAAAAAGAAGATTGACTGTGTATGTTGTATTTGGTTCCCAAGACATATTTGTGGGATATGCCTAAGACTTTTGTTGTAATTAATTTTTTGTTGCAAATCAATTTTGGCAATTTTGGTACCTGTAATAAACAATTTATGAAAATTAATAATCAACATTATAAATTAGTCTTTTATTATCTTTTTTGTGATTTATAACAAGTTAATAAAATCTTTGCAAGCAAGGAAAATAGAAATTTTTAACCATGTTGAGGAACATTTCTCAGTGCTTTTTATTAATTTTTTTCATAATTTAAAGCTAAATATTCAATTCTTATTAATAAACATAAAATAGTATTTTCCTGTTGAACTTTCACATACATAGTCTTCCCATTTTTCCTGTGCATTAAAAGATATGATCCTCTAAAGTTCCTAACATGTTGACAAGTTATAGCTTCAAGTCGTAGAGAATTCTTTCCTCAAAGTGAGGAGCAACTAATTGTAATCAAATCTTTCTTTCAATCCTCTCCGCTAAGTTTAAAGTGAAATGATGATAGTTGACTTGTAGTCATTGCATCAAATAACACCTTCAGATTTTCTATGATTTTTCATGTTTGATTCTAATTTTTTTTCACCTCTTGTTACCAGTTCACTTGAAGGAAAGTTGTACATTAATTATAATAGGTTTTAAAATTTCAAAATCTATAATTTTGTCTAGTATCTTTCGATTTTTATTTTATTGAAAAATGTAGCATTAATTAATCTTAGTTGATAATAGTCATACTGGCTGACTGCCTTAAAACTAAAAGAAATTATTATTTTAATTTTTGACAATTTTATAAACATTTACATGTGTTGTTTTATTTAACATATTTATCTTTGTCTAACCATTTCAATATTTCTTTTTCAAAAGAAAATAATGTTTTAAAATTTTAAAAAATTTTGTCTTTTTCAAATTTTAATTCAACCCTTGTATATTTGGAATTGCAGGTAGAATACCAGAACCTGAGGCGGCCATAGATATGGAAGATTGTCAACTCAGATTGTTGGAGCACATAGAAGATTACCAACACAATCTGGAAGCAAGGCTCACTTCTCTCCAAGCACAAGTTGCAGGTTAGTTCCTTACAAATGTGATGCTATATATGTAAGGGGAACTAAAAATAACCCGGCGGAATCAGCTACTTTTGTCACTCTTATAGTTTCAGTTACGGCAGTTGGCCTAGCTCCCAGTCAATGACAGTCATCTGCACCACAAACTGTGCATCATTGACTAAATAAATATGTATAAAATATAAATACTAAATTTAATGGAGTAATCTGACTCCTAACACTTCCTTATAGCAGTAAGTTTATTCATAAATTGGTGCATTGTCATGATGAAGAAGAAAGCCATTCCCCCAGTTCTGATAAAGAAGAAGCCAGTTGTTCTCTTTGGAGCGAACTGTAATCACAACTACGCCCTTCACTATCGAAAAAAAAAAACAATGCGCATGACCTTGATGTTTAATTTCACTGACGTGCTTTTTTAGGGCGAGGAGTTGCACTGGGAACTCTGTATTTTGGTCTTGAAGGGTCATATCAATAGACCCAAATTTCATCTCCATTAACAATTTTGGCCATGTAGTCCAGATCTGGTTAAAGACGATTCTTTAACTCTATGCAGACTGACGCATGATTTTCCTTATGTTCATCACTAAAAAGTCTAAGAACAAAATTTGCACTCACTTGTCTCATTTGCAAATTATTGGTTGAAATGCTTTGAACGGAACCGTACGAGGTCTTCCGATAGCTCTTGAATAGTCATTCACCTCTTTGAACAAACAATTGTTTCTACTTTTTGCACATTGTCGGCTGTTTTTGAGGTTAATGCTGCTCATCTTCAACCGATTCATTTCCGTTTTTAAATATGTCATACCACTTGTGCAGTCTTCAGAGTTACCACAGTATTGCCATACACAGGTTATAACATTTCCTGAACTTCTTTAGCATTCCTTTACAACTTAAAACAAAAAACTTAAAATCATGTTTGTTTCAACGAAATTCATGATGTGCGACAGACACTATAAACACGACCTTAGTTTAGCGGCTCTGACAATCGACGGACAAGCTCCAGCGTGTTGAAACTTGTTGCTGCCTGTCTTAACAGATCAAGCTAATAAACAAATTACATCATATGGATGTAGCGTCAGCAGTTGCCACTATATTCGCCGTATTTTTTTATCACCTCTTGTATTACATAGTATTATTAAATACAGTCCGTACCTGAAAGTCACACCTCTAGACTGAACAAAATAAACAGCAGGGGACGAAATGGAAGTGTAATTTGGACATTGTTTTCTGAGTACAAATACGATAAGGAAAGTCGTGGCATTTTGTAATGATATTTTGCACATACACACACACATAAATCTATTAATTCCCCATATCATTTCCTATCCTCAATAACTAATAGCAACTGACAATCACAGTTTGACCTCTTAGTGTGAAGTCACTGTTAGTTATATCACTGCTGTGATGATAATGTTTTGTGCTATTTCTATGTTTACATTGACAAAATTTTCTTATGAAGCAATAAGATCTCCTTGTACACTGTTACTTCCCTTTTATACTGCTAATATTCTTCCAAACCATTTTAAATTTTGTTGTTCCTATAAGTTAATATTGGCTCTAGGCATACAATAATGTTACTCTACCTAAGTCGAAAAAGACAGAAATTTTATAATTTTGGGCAGGGAAATATACAGGAATTTGAAAATTATAAAGCCACCCTGCTTTAGTTATTGTTACTCAGTACACAAATAATGTTTAGACTTGTTTTTATTTATACAATTATTTTTATACTAATTTTTATCTTATTTACTTACTGACGCGCTTGTGTCCAACAAAATATGTTTAGTTTAATGGAAGGAATATTAGTAGCCTCCCACTTCAAACAATAAAATTGAAATTTGTTTTTCCCTTCTGAAATTGAAATCCTATAGATATTTAACAGTATCTTTCTTTCGAAGCAAAAACTCATCATTTTTCGTATGGTCCAGCTTTCAAAGATATACTATGAAACAAGTCTTATGTTTTGTACACTAAGCCTTTAGTTCATCTTGAGCTATATTCCTTCCATTTAATTATCTGAGCTGTTATTGGCTAAAAGATTTTTTAAATGTCTACTTGTACATCATTTTAAGATGTTCTCCAATAAAGAATATCCTTTCCTAATCCCAGTTTCATACTTTATCTTTAGTTAGTTTTTTCGAGCTGAATTGAATATTTTTAATGATGTGTTATTTCAATAAATTCTTCAAGGTCAGATTGGATAGTAGACAGCTAAATCCATCTATTAATTTTTTGGTACTTACAAATTATATGGAGGCCACTATCATATCGTGTGCTGCTGTGGTTAGGTTAGATTATCATAAATATGGTACTGTTACTTCCCTGTTATATTATGAATCGAATGTGGGAAAGTGCTAAATAGAAGAATAAGAGGCATAGAGGTAACGTCAGAATATATATATATATATATATATATATATATATATATATATATATATTGGGAATTTTGTAAAAGTATTTTATTAGATAATTATTTTCCTGAAGATGCTGATACTATTTTATCGGCGAAAAGCTTTGAATAAATATATTCATTAAAAGTATTCTTGTTTATGAAATATTTTTAATTTATTAACTATATTACAAGAAAACATATCACCATATTTAATATATATATGGCGATTGGGAACAACCGCGACTGGCGGTGATGTGTTCAACCTCCTTGTTTAATATTGCTTGTTTTGGGGAGGCAGAAAACAAGAATCGATTTTCATAACGACAAGTATTTTTCACAGTAAGTCAAAAGTTCTTACGTCCCCTGCAAAATAACTTCTAAAAAATAGACACCTCCGTACAAGACTTCAGTTTTTTTAATGTGTAGGAAATTTAGGTTGCATATTTACAATCCTTTTTTTAGTGTATTTGATTAATATTTTGAGTTTGTATATAAGGCAAAAATAGTTAATGTAAACTTAAAAAATAATACTTACATACTGTAGTCGAGTACGGACAATTTAATGTTCATTCTTAACAAAGAATGAAAAAAAAACACTATAAACTGAAAGAATATTCAATTAGTAGATATAAATCATCAATCCCTAAATACAGTATTGTAGAATAACTCTGGTAAGAACTGGTCTATATAGAAACTGTCTTGTTTAAGTATTTGATTATGATCATAACAAATGATGCGGGAATCCAAGAATCTTAGAGTTGTTTCTATATTTTGCTTTCAATTTATGACATTTGATTCAGCATCATTTTTCAGATTTACAATATCTGTGACGCTATCCATTTACATTTTAGTGAAGAATCAGGCAAGTGATCAAATTTCTCTCTTCAAATAAAGCAGAAATAGGATTGCAGATATTTACTTGTAACATTTAAAAAAATAGGGCTGACATCCTAAAAGAAATAAGCGGAGCCAAATTACACACTATTTTATAACTCAAAATTTATTTAACTAACCGTTTTACTTCACAATAAATGTCTTCTTCAAAAAAAGATTGAAACTTTATTCATAGCCTTACACTATTTTCAGACATTTTAAAGCTATATTTTTTTCTATTCTGTACTGACCTCTCTGAGTAGCAGTCTTCTAAACCATAAACACTTCGTAAAGAAAGAGCAGTATCTTTTGTTGGGTCTATTATATTTTCACCATAATATGTAAAATTTTTTCAGCATGATTTTAGTTGAAGGATTTTTAAGGTTTTATTAAATATCAAATTGTGAAAAAAATAAATTGTAGCCTCTTTTTTACATTATTTTATCACTGATCTGCTGAGTCCTGTCATATTCAAAATGGATATAATGCCATTTTGGCTGTATGTACCATAAGAATGGCTTTATTACACATAAAATAAGTTTAGTTAATATTATATAACACAGTAGTTCTGAGAAAATAAAGTGTGTGACAGAAAAACTCGTGGGAAATGTTTCTTTCAAAAAAGTAAGGTCTAATGTTGCCTACTTTGATAATGCCTACTTAATCAAATTTTAATAAACTGATTTTTTTTAAAGTTTATGATATTCACAAATAATATTAAGGCTATACAAAACAATTGAGAAAAATTATATTAAAATCACCTGAACATATGTTTCAAATTTTTAAAATGACGTAAAACCAAATAATTATCACGAGATTTTGTTTGTCTTTTAAAGTAATTTAGAAGATAAATAAATTTATTCAAAATACAAGATGCCAAGACAGAAGCAGGTCCATCAAGGTAAATTAAAACCTATAAAGAACACAAAGAAAACATTAAACTAGGTCTGCAATAATAAAATACAAGCAGATAATCTTAGAGTTCTGGACAAGTGGTTAATAGAGTATCCGCCATGGATAAGATTTCTAGATAATGATAAACAAGATGGGAGTAGCTTACCAGTTGACCAAAGGTATCTGTAAAAAGCAGTAAAGTTAGGGTCAACCTAAAATATTACAGTGTGGCTAGAAGCCAGAGAAGTGTGAAATACTATAAATGATAACACACAAAATTGAAACACCAAAGAAACAGAAAATTATTGGCCCATGACGTCCATAGTTGACTGATACAGTAAAAAAAAAAAAAAAAATAGAATGTTTGATGTAGATCTCGACATACTATGAAACCCAAAAAGGAAATAATAGTTTTGTATAATTATACAATTCTCGTAGCTATTGTCATTGCATAACTCCTTATAAGTGAATAACAGTTTCATATTCTTTGGGATTTAAGTTTGCTTTTGTCTCAATACTGCTATGAATTTTTTTTCACCGGCGCACGAGAAGAGCCCTGGCCCAAGGTAGGTCAAAACGATAAGGTCATTCCCAAAAACATTTTCTATCACAAAACAAAATTTACAATATAGAAACAGGATCGTATAAAATTAATTTTGTATACCTTTTCTCAGCAAGATTAGTACTTTTACCTATCTGTAAATACTTGGGTCTATGTTTGTAAGGTCAAGAATACATCGACAGCACATGCGCAGAGCTGAAATCCGAGCGCGACTCATTTCTACGCCAGGGCTCGTGTCCCGGTGGCAATACATTTATCACTTTACTGCTCAAAAGGAGTAGACTAAACCTCCGACCCTCTAATAGTTCCAAAAAGACTCGTTTAAGGATACTAAATCTACTTTGAACAATAAAATGCAACTAAAAGAGAAATTTGTTTACATGTATTTGCATTTACAGTCTTTTGTTTGTTGTTGCAGCTTTAGAATCGGAAGATCCAGACCTAGCAAGTGATGAGGGTCCCGAATTCTATCCAGTTACAAAACAGACAATCCAGATGATATTACGAGATTTAGATACTGTTCAAAAGATTTCAACAATAAATTGAATATTTATTGTATATTTATAGGAATATAAGAATTTTATTATTTTAATTTGTTTAACATAGCTTTTATTTAATGTAATAAATTTATTCCCAATAACGCCATATTTCATAACGTTATAACTACAGATGGGTTTCATAAAATTTCTTAATTCTGAATTTAAGGTTTTACCGTTTTTTTGGGTCCAATTTCATGCGTTCAAGTGTAAGGCGCTTGACAGTTTTAACAAAAACAGTTTTTTAACAGTCGTACTTTATAACAGATTGCAAAAAAACTATCCATCTAAAATGTATGGTGTTTAATAAGTTATATGAAAAGCTTTCAGACTTATATTTCAAAACAAATTTGTTTAGTATTATTTAGTGAGACAAAATATTAAAAACATCTCTATTCAAAGAATACTTCTTAGCAATTTCAGTATTCAAATACTTTGGCAGTAATAAATTATTCTAGCATTAATTTAGTTTTGTTTTAATTAAGAACATGTAAACATCTTGTTCTAGATATGATGATAATTTCTATACCTGTCCTACGCTTCTATGTCTGGTTGTGAAACTAACTTGTTCACAATAGGCAGGTGTTTCACAATTCTAAACCCCTTTTATAAATCCTTGTTTGTTAGTATGCTTCTGTTTATAGCTCCTTACTGGAAAAGTATGGGGTGTCGCTATTATATTGTATTTTTGTGTGTTGTACTTTTTCACTATTTTAAATAAAAATCTAACTCTAAACAACGCAAAATCAACAATTCTACAATATTGGCCGAATCAGTATCATGTCGTTCTATCCCTAATTCATCTCTTCCATTCATAATTATTACTAAAGTAAAAGTTATATATTTTAGTTTGTTAAGTTATAATGTTGTTGTTCTTTTTTGAAAGTTCGTGTGTTTATTTGCAATAAATAATTCTATATATATATGTATATATATCAGTGTGTATAATACTTTTTTCCTCACAATTAGGTGAGCATTAATTTAGTTTTGTTTTATATAAGAACATGTAAAGGTAAGATGGTCCAGATATCTGACAATAATTTCTATACCTGTCCTACTCGTCTATGTCTGGTTGTGAAACTAACTTGTTCACAATAGGCAGGTGTTTCACAATTCTAAACCCCTTTTACAAATCCTTGTTTGTTAGTATACTTCTGTTTATAGCTGCTTACTGGAAAAGTATGGGGTGTCGCTATTATATTGTATTTTTGTATGTTGTACTTTTTCACTATTTTAAATAAAAATCTAACTCTAAACAACGAAAAATCAACAATTCTTCAATATTGGCCGAATCAGTATCATGTCGTTCTATCCCTAATTCATCTCTTCCATTCATAATTATTAATAAAGTAAAAGTTATATATTTTAGTTTGTTAAGTTATAATGTTGTTGTTCTTTTTTGAAAGTTCGTGTGTTTATTTGCAATAAATAATTCTATATATATGTATATATATCAGTGTGTATAATGCTTTTTTCCTCACAATTGGGTGAGCATTAATTTAGTTTTGTTTTATATAAGAACATGTAAAGGTAAGATGGTCCAGATATCTGACAATAATTTCTATACCTGTCCTACTCGTCTATGTCTGGTTGTGAAACTAACTTGTTCACAATAGGCAGGTGTTTCACAATTCTAAACCCCTTTTACAAATCCTTGTTTGTTAGTATACTTCTGTTTATAGCTGCTTACTGGAAAAGTATGGGGTGTCGCTATTATATTGTATTTTTGTATGTTGTACTTTTTCACTATTTTAAATAAAAATCTAACTCTAAACAACGAAAAATCAACAATTCTTCAATATTGGCCGAATCAGTATCATGTCGTTCTATCCCTAATTCATCTCTTCCATTCATAATTATTAATAAAGTAAAAGTTATATATTTTAGTTTGTTAAGTTATAATGTTGTTGTTCTTTTTTGAAAGTTCATGTGTTTATTTGCAATAAATAATTCTATATATACAGGGTGACACAGAAAAACGGGAATTTTTAAAAAAATTCTAAAGATATAAGAGTGGTGGAAGAAAATGGTTTTATTTATATTACATGAAATATCAAAACTTGCCATTTATGAAACACTGATGGAATTTATGATTTTTTAAAAACAACATCCTTTAGGTGGCGTCCTCTTCTACGAATGCATTCTTGAAATCTGCGGTGGAGATTCCTCATTGACCGCTGCAACATCTCAACTGGAATACTGTGAATTTTATCCCGAATTCTCTGTTTTAACTCATTTACAGTTCTTGGTCGAGTTGTGAACACTTTAGTTTTGAGATAGCCCCACAAAAAGAAATCGCACACGGTCAAATCTGGCGATCTAGGGGGCCAGAAAACATTACCAAATCTTGAGATGACACGGTTACCAAACAATACTCGCACAGCCTCCATTGATCGCCGTGCAGTGTGTGATGTCGCACCATCCTGTTGAAACCAGGATTCTTGAACATCTGGAAAATTATTCAATTCAGGTGTAACGAAACGTTGTAACATTTCCACGTAACGATCAGCATTGACAGTCACTGCAATCCCCCGTTCATCCTCAAAAAAATAAGGTCCGATGATCCCATGTAATGAAACAGCACACCATACTGTAACCTTATTAGTGTGTAAAGAGCGCTCATGAAGTTCATTAGGATTTGTGTCTGCCCAGTATCTGTAGTTCTGCTTGTTAACATAACCTGTGAGATGAAAGTGGGCCTCATCTGACATCCACAACTTGCTTAGAAATTCATTGTCATTGTTTATGTGTGTTAACATTTGTTGGTGGAATTGCAATCGCGACTGGTAATCATTTTCCTTCAACTCTTTATTCAACTCTGCAGCTTGTAGGGGTGAAATTTTAATTCTAAATGAAGAATTCTGCGAACACTCTCATGGGACATTTCAACCGCAGCTGCTTGCTTACGAATCGAACGGCGTGGACTCTTCAATACAGATTGGAGTACAACATCAATGTTCTGTGCAGTACGAGCACTTCTTGGCCGTCCCGTTGGTTTATTCTTTAAAGCTGATCCACTCTCTTCAAAATTATTAATCCAACTTCTAATGGCATGTTTTGATGGAACGGAATCATACCGTCCTAAGTTGTAAAAACATCGGAACTCAATCTGGGCAGCTTTCAAACTATCACCGTTTCTATAAAATATTTTTATAGCTAACGCACGCTGTTGCCCGTTCCACTGGTCCATGGCTACTGTAATGGCGGCTTGTTTACTTGTACACTGTCGCTGTCCCGCAGTGCTGCCACCTGCTAGCGGCTGCCACGACGCGTTACAAAAATTCCCGTTTTTATGGGTCACCCTGTATGTATATATATATATATCAGTGTGTATAATACTTTTTTCCTCACAATTGGGTGAGCATTAATTTAGTTTTGTTTTAATTAAGAACATGTAAAGGTAAGATGGTCCTGATATCTAACAATAATTTCTATACCTGTCCTACTCGTCTATGTCTGGTTGTGAAACTAAATTGTTCACAATTCTAAACCTCTTTTTATAAATCCTTGTTTATTAGTGTACTTCTGTTTATAGCTCCTCACATGAAAAATATGGGGTGTCACTATTATATTGTATTTTTGTTTGTTGTACGTTTTTTCTATTTTCAATAAAAATCTAACTCTAAACAACGAAAAATCGACAATTTCTCAATACTGGCCGAATCAGAATCATGTCGTTCCATTCCTAATTCTTCCCTTCTATTCATAATTATAACTAAAGTTAAAGATTATGTATTTTAGTTTGTTAAGTTATAATTTTGTTTTTTTTTCAAGTTTGTGTGTTTAATAGCAATAAATAATTCTATATATATATATATCAGTGTGTATAATAATTTTCTTCCTCACAATTATTTTTTCAGACAGACATTCAAATTGTGAATGGAATGGTATCGGAATTAAGTAAAATAATACATAATTTTTTAACATTCCTGCTAACAATGAACTACCTACATACAGAAAAGTATCAAGGATTGCTCTATATCACTTAAAATAATGTATACTTGACACTTTTGAGATAAACCTTATGCAGTTATCGATTACAGGTAGAAAGAGGTATCTCATATTGAAACTGTTGTGATACATTGTACAATGTCATTTGTTAAGGCGCAACTACTAACCAAACAGCTTAAAGAATTCTAGTACATGTATCTAGTTTATACATTTGGCAATGCAACACAGCAATTTTATTCATACTAGGCCAACAGAATACTACATTGGTTCAAGACATTGTGAAATAAATAAGTGCATAAAAACTAAATGTAAAGTTATAGATTTGTTTCATTTTAAATTTAAAAACAAAGTTAGATTTGCAACTTATGGGTGTTCAAAAGATTTTCCAAGACATTTCAATGCCTTTATCAAACAAATTTATTGTACATTTTTATATAATCAGGAATATTATCTATATTTAAAGATATTATATATATTTACCACAAATCAACATATGATGTTGATCGACTGATGTTACCTCCACAAAACTGACGTAGTGATGGATCCTCGTGTTGCATCAACCATCCATATGTCTAGTGTAGCGTTCAGCCCTTAAGTTTGACACAAGGACAGAAAATAATAAATAACAACAGTAAATTACCAGAGAACCACACAGATCAATTTTAAGACGGCAAATCTGTGAGTTGCCATGAGTCTGTGTAACAAAGAGGTTATGAACAAAGATAATTGCTAAAATACTTACAATAAAATGTTCTTTACAGATGTATATGATAGCTTGGGGTGTGCACACCATTAGAACTGTTCACTAAACACTTTTATTACTTAACACTTTCAACGCGGCGGTGATATTGCTGATCTCATCCAACTACTGTTTGTTTTTCATTAACTTCCAGCACTGACGGCAGTGGAACGCCATACGGGTTGCATAGCATCTAATTATTTTTTCCAGGCGAAAAACCTATTAAGGTTATCATCGCCTAACTAAAGTTAAGTTTTAAAATAAATATTACATAAATAAACTAATCAAAATAAAACAAAATAAATGTTTAAAACTAATTGTAACTATCTAAAACTAAAAAACCTAAAATTATACAAAATTTAAATATTATTAAATGGATTAAGGTGGCGTAAGAAAGCGAGGACACGGTCGATAGCCGTGACATCGTCCCTTAAAACTACCTCGAAGATTGTAACGAATATAGAAATTTGTCAACTCATCACAATCAAGCAGAATGTGCTTGATTGTGATGGTACTTTTACAAAACGGACAAAGTGGTGGATCGTCATGACTCATCAACCATCCATGCATTAACAAAGAGTGGCCGATGCGAAGTCGAGTTACCACCACTTCCTCCCTATGATTCGAACGAACAGATGTCCTCCATGGTCGGACGGTATTTTTGATGTCCCTCAGCTTGTTTCTATTTACATTTTGCCATTCTTCATTCCAAACAGAGAATAGTGTAGTTTTAACTTTGCATACAAAATCTGATGCCATCACATGTTGTGTCGATGGCACCATACCTGTAGCTAATTTTGCACCTTCATCTGCTTTAGTGTTTCCGAATATTCCACAGTGACCAGGAACCCAGAGAAATGACACCTCGCAATTGGAGCCAGTGTATTGAGCACAAGATGTCTCCAACTAGTGGGTTCTTAGCGTACATTTCCTGAATAGCCTGGAGAGCACTTTTGGATTTGTATTATTTTTTTTTTAATAGCATCTAATTATTGAGCCCGTTGTTTTCATCTCAATAATTTTACTTCTAACATATACATGTTTAATGGTGACATCAGAACAGTGTATTAGACTCTAAAATATTGTTTTATTTATCAAGTCACAATTTAAAAAAAAAGAAAATGTATATACAAAACTAAAGACCCTACTACTAAAATATATTACATACTAAAATAAACACTCAACGTTCAACTCGGAATATTTATTTCTGTTTGTGCCAAGTGTTTCGGAGATCGTAATATAAACGGAGACATAGATAATACATATGTCACGTCCGAGACTATTTATAGTCGAGATAAGTTGTTTTTACCGGATATTTTGCTGCGTTAAATGGTTCAAACTAAAAAAAACCATTAAAATATAAAAGTTAAACCAAATTAAATCTGTTCATAAAACTCCCTGAAACATTGTTACAGTTGAATCATCGAAAGTTAGAATTGAGATTTGCGGATTTAAAATGACTCAGGCACAATATTCTCTAAACTCTTCTGAAGCATTGACGTAAAAATCAAACCTTTATACAAACGCGTATCGACAGTAGAGAAGTTTCAATTAGCCTGGGGGTGAGCTCGCCGTATCTAAGAAAATAAGCTAGGAGAGCATCGGCACGCTCTCTGTACCTCGTAAGGGAACCCAGAACGTGCCGGAACACTAGCCGTGCTGAAAGTGTTAAGTTCAAATGCTCACTAAAAGAATAACAAAAGGTGCACTAGCTAGTTTACCACGTGCTAAACACTTGTTGAATAACGTTCAATAATAAAGTAATGACAATGTGAGGTTAATAACTAGTTGAAGGTTATAAAATTATTATCTATGATTCGAGATAATTCATGAATGTTTGCGAAAATAAAATCGGATGAAAACAACATGGAAGAAAGGAAAGAACAAGATATGACAGGACAATCACTGTCAGAGTTAAGATACACACTGCCAGAAAAATGGCAAAAGTATTGCGCAGTAGAGTGTGCACCTTAGCTTGCGTAGTAGTTTGACAGAAAGGCAAGACGAATTTCAAGAACTACACCAAACATCAAGAAGGGGTGGACAATTTGAAGAGGAGTAAGCATGATTGGCAAATCAAACCCTCATTGTTCTAAAACATTATTTGTCAATTACAAAGCAAACCAAGACTTCAAAGATTTTTGAAGAAGAAATTCACAAATTTGGATGCTGAGCTTAAAGGAAAGAAGATTTGCTTCTAGTAATAATTTCCCTGCACATCCTATATCTGTTGATCTTAAAGGCATATTGCTTTGTTTCTTACCTATCAATACAAAACGTTTCTTTCAACCAAAGTATCAGATTTTAAACAAGAGCTTATAAAGTCACTCTAGAAGGTGGTACTGAATACAGAAGTGGAACTGGTAAAATCAAATAGAGACTTTAAAACTAACATTCTCGATGCCGGACCTGATATTCTCGATAAACAAATCCTGAGAAGGGGTAGTAGCCAAAACAATTAGACACTTCTGAAGACAACTTGCCTTTAGCCTTATGGGTCAGACGGTTGGAACTTCCTGTCACCTTTGGACTGGAGGAGCTGCATGAAATTGAAGATTGTATCCCACTGTGTAAGAAGACATAGATACTGACATGGAACCAAAAACAGTCCCTCCTCAGCAAGCTGTAGAAGCAGCTAAACTACTGCATAGATTTTTCAAGCACAATGGAAGGGACACAGCGGCAACAGGAGAGTAATCAAAGTTAAATAAGAAGCAAACAAGGCAACAGACTTTTTCCATTAATGTAGAACCAATTTGCACTTTGCTGAAGTTCTTTTATTTCAGTAACAACTTTCTTACATTTTAATTTTTAAACAGCAATTTAACTTGGTGCTTTAATTTAACAGCAAATGATAATTAGTATAAAACTACAGTAATAATAAAAACCGTCTTTAATTTCAGTATTAATGATGTTATATTTTTCTACCCCTTACCTCATACACCATACTTGTATGTTGTAGTGCTTATTGCGGTGTGTATGAAATAGATTACCACTAGGGTGGAATTAGAGTATAAAAATAAATGTTTTGATATGTTAAAAGTTCAAAACTTTTGAAGAGACAGTATATTGTACAGAATATTTTTCTGTTCCTCAGTTCATTTTTCAAAACCAAGTAAACTCAAGATCATTCAAGTTTATAAAGCATTATAAAATTTGGTTCTGATTTTTAAATTGCTCTATTTTCATTTTTCACCCATAGTTAAATATCTCAGAGTAGATGCTTCTTATATTTATAGCAGTTATTTACAAATATAATTTTTAATTGCGTAGGCTCAGTATGAATATTTGAGGTACACAATTGTTTATTCATGTTTCTTAGTTCTAGTTAATACCTTACCATATCATTATGTTCTGCAAGTGAAAAAAATGCAACAAATTTCAGATTATTTTATTGGACCACCAAAGAAAGAAATTTTACTTTTGTGATTTCAAAGTGTATCATTGTTACAACTTTTTTAAAGCCTTTTAGTTAATGCTGATTTATCCTTGTTCATCTCCCTCAGTAAAAACCTATTTGATTGGAAATCGGGCATTTGTCTTCAAATAAATTTGCTTCCGCAGGTAATGTTTGTCAGAATGGTTTTTAGTTGTAGGAAAGTTATGAGAGAAAATAAAATATTATGTTAAATTTTTTTATAGTTATTTTTTTCTTTAATTTTAAAAGTTATAGTGAAGAAATATGTTTTATCTGAAAATGAATGTTTACAAACTGTTTTGTGTGTACACTTGATTCACCTTAGAATATACATTTTAAGTACAGGTAATTTTTTAATTGAAAATTTCACCAATACAGGTATATAATTTCTGTTGTGTGTTATAGTGCATAGACAATCTCGCATATCATATACACAAATAAGGGTTTTTGAAGTTAACATGAGCAAATTCTTTGCTCGAATAATTAACTTTGTAAAGGTGGAAACAGTGAAACAATCTTGTTTACAAAAAATACATTATATTTTTTATTAACACCTTCATAACAAAACCAAACCTTAATATATTTTAATTGTTATGTCTTTTAACAATAACAACATTATTAAAATCTTATTACTACAACCAACATAACTATAACTACTACTCTTTTCACCCTATGAAATAATTGAGCAATAATAAAATACAAAGAGATAATTTTTAAATGATCCAAAACCAGTTACTACTGTTTATAACAGATTTTGTAGTAAAAATTGATAAAAATTATGATTAAAGTAAAGTACATTAAGTATTCATTAATATTTAATATCAGTGCAAATAAATTTTTATCCTTCATGAAATGAGAAGAAAATATACTCTCTCCATTTTACATGGAGCAGAATAAGCATGTTGCATTTAAAAAATAAATTTTTATATTAACTTAGCTAAAATAAATTTCTTTGCTAATCCCAAACAGTTGTAAAAAAGTTTTAAAACACAACAATTAATTATTCACTCAATGTAACTACTATATTTTATTAATTATTAAGACAAAAAATCATTAAATTATTTATAAATTACTGCTTCAATATTTGGACAGAATGTAATTTATATTATGTTATACTAATGATCAAATGAAATAAATAAGTATATTTGTTGATTCACGTGAGCTACTAGTTTTCACTAAAACACTTGTAAGTATTTTACAACTTGCTTATAGTAGCACTTATATCTGTTGAGGACATCCGTTTTGGGGGAAGTGTGCCATTGTCATCTCAGACCGTAACTGATCTCTAGTTAGTTATAAGATCAGTTATGGTCTGAGTTGACAATGACACACACCTCCCAAAATGCCCGTCCTCAAAAAATATAAGTAAGTGTTACAATAGGCAAGTTGTAAAATATTTATAAATGTTTTAGTGAAATAAATAAGATTTAGATATAATTAGTGGAATAATCCTGGAATATAATTAAAATGGTTGAATTAAAATTATTGAATACTATCATTTATAACTCTGGATTAGTCCAGCAAAATGACCAATAATATTCTTACTAAAAATAACCTTTAAGCAGATAAATTCTGTATTACAAGGTTTTCTATAAATAAGGAGCATTTGTGTAAAAGAGAAAAGTACTTTCATCACAGGAACTTTGCATCATACCTTGTTTGTGCTCAGGCGCGTATCCAAGGGGGGGGGGCGATCGCCCCCTTCAACCCTCAAGGACTTTTGGTTAAAAATCGACAATATATTATTAAATTAGGACTTTCTATTAAATTAGACTTTTACTTAAGTTAATTCGTCTTTTATTGTAAATAAAAAATAAAATTTTAATTTCAAAATGTGACGCGTATATATATATATATATATATATATATATTTATATATATATAATGCATCGAGCACCCCCAAAGCAAGTCGCTGGATACGCGCCTGGTGCTGCCAATCAAAACAGCACACATAATTGACAAATTGTTCAACATAATGTGTATAAAATTGACTGAAACAATTGGAAAAGGCTCCATAAAGATTACAGTCCCAAAATTATATGACAACAATAAGATGCGTAAAACAATATATTATAGTTAGCTTCAGTGATTAATTTTTGTTGCTGGAGATCCCTTGCACAGAATGTAGATAGGAGATCAGATAAAACACTCTAAAATAGCCTACTACAATGGTAACTGCTACATAAAAATGTTAAAAATTATCCTTTTACTTTGTGTTTACATACATTTTTATATTTATTATTTTTACATAAAAATTAGTAGACATACAAAATGACTTCAAAAATACCTTTCAAAGTTTCTTAAAGTGGAAATATATAAATAAAATACAGACTTAGAAAACATTACCAAATATTCAATAAAGACTAAATAAGCATTCAGGAAAGATAATAGTAACCAGAAAAATTGTTCAAACTGTTTCAATCTCAAATTAAATCGCATTGAATAAATGACATGTTTATAAAATGTGTTAAAATAATGATAACAAGAACTTTCCAATAAATATTTTGATACACTAACAATTATCTACAGATCTTTCAACAGTATCAGTTATTTATTAAAATACGTTTGTACTACATTCAAGGTATTGTATTTTAAATCCAATATTGTGATCCATATTTTGTCCGTACATGTTGCATAATTAGATCTATCAGCTTGCAACAGATGGCATTATATAATCATTAGTCTATATTGTTTTGATCAGGTTTAACATAAATTTTGCTGTAAAACATTTTTAAACCAAAACTAATGAAATTAATCAACAAATTACTAAATTTAAAGGAAAAAACCTATACACTTTTCCCAAGAAAGCTTTTCATCAGAGACACTGATGAAGATCCCCACAGAGCGATCAAAAACGCTCTTTCTCATTAAGTTTTTACAAAATTTAAAGTTTGGATAGTCATAAACTAATGTAAAAGTGATTAAGTTTCACCCAACATAATGGACTATAAAATTCAGGGGAATGTGTTTCATGTTGATTTTTGTGCCTCAGGGAGGCACAATAGATTCTGTAGTCATATTATAAGACCACGAAGAAAATGTATTGCGTTTAAATAGGAGGAATATCATATATTCATGAAAGTAACTCCTTGTGACTGAACACATCCACAACTCTATATCAAATTGCTGGCAACAATTTGGATCACCCACAAATAGTTCTTATTTCAGATCTAATAACATTCATTTATTCATACATGTTTCTGATCAGTATCGCAACAAGGAAGAAGAAACCAAAGGTTTCTTCTCAGAAACCTGATTTTAATGAAGATGAAATGCAAAAGCTAATCGTATGATACAAAAAGTACCTTAGTCACTAGTAAGTAGAAAATATATAGAAAATTATAAAACAATCTAAGATTTAGTCTAAAAATAAATCTGTTAAAAAACTAATTCAAATTTAAAATACTTTAATGACACACCTCACAACAAGTTATTTCATTTTTTTACAAATGATACTTATTTTAAAAATAAGAATGCCCTTCAAGGTTAGGTTTCATATGAATCTCAGATTATGGCAATCAAAATTATTTGTAATTTATCAGTAAGTTCATATTGTATTAAAATTAAAGCTGTAACTAAACCCTGTGAATACTTATGACACTAATATATAATAAACTTGGTAATTACATAATATATGGAGGCCACTAATATAGGCACGTAATAATGTTGTATCCATTCGGAGTGGATACTTTATCCAGTATATTTTAATATAGGTATATATGAATGGTGTATAAAATTACAATCAAATCTATCATAACTGGATGCTTTATAAAGTATATTTATGTAGACATAGTGAAGTGCGCCGTTGCTACTGTGTGCCCAAAATCGTAGTCCCCACTAAAATGCGAATAATTAAACCTAACTTTAGCAAGTTTTGTGCAGTTAATTTGAGCTTTGGTTCAAGTTAATTTATTTACCTATAAAGTATCCCGTCAGGATAGATTTTGTTGTAATTTTATGCATTACTATGTATCTATATTAGTGGCCTCCGTATAATATGCAAGTACCATAAACTTTTATAATGATTCTAATATAAAATAATTTAATTTTTTTAAACAACAGAACAATAAAAGTTGTAGAAACATTTCTAAGAAATAAGTCCCTGTCTTAAAATCCCACTACAGCATTTTTAATTTTTTTTTAAATAATCATAGAAAATTTTAAATAAGAATCAATTATCTTTTTATTTAAACATTCTAATGTATGTAAAAGTGATCTTTCTATATAAAACAGTTTGTCAAAAACTTGATTCTAAGCAAGTATTTAGATGTAAATAAACGAATGACTTAAAGTTATTTAACATAAATGACTTTAAAATTGGGGATCCAAATATAGAGATCAATTATGATATATGTTTAAAAAACTTGTTCTAACATGGAATAAAAAAGTAAGTTACTAAACCCAATGAAATATATGTTAGTCTATATATAGAAAGTTAAATTAAAACTAATGGTGGTTGAATCTAGACAGAATAATATACTCACAACTACAAACTTATATTTAAAACACATATAAACCTATGTATCGCAGTTTCTGGTCATTGTACTTTTGAAATATCTCGAACATTCAAGAATTAAAAAATTGCAGTAGAACCAATATTTATCTGAAACAAAAAGTAGTTAGTTACATGGCAAATATCTTAAGAATTTTTATAAGTGCAGAAATGAAAGGACGAAATGATGGTGAAACAAAATCGGGAAAATTTTCAATTTTATATATGATTTTTTTTTTTTTTCCTGGCAAAAAACCAATTGTGGTTTATATATGAAAACTTAACTTTAGCGTTATTTTTATTAATCTCTCTTCTGATTCTTATGAACTTAGTAAGTAATACTTTTATATCCATTGTTTCATTTCAAATAAATAAATATTTATTAATTACATTTTCTAGTGCATGTGTTCATGATAAGGACCACAGCTGTTAGCCTAGTTATGGGTGAAGAACAGATCAGAAAAATCAAATATGTAAGTAGATGATGAGAGTGCCATGAAGCTAGCAAAGATTCTACATCTGTTGATTGTGGAACAGGAAGGGGGATCCCTAAGATATGAAAGTAGAAGCAGAGTAGGAGTATAACAGTCTTTTGCAAGTAATGGTAAAATAAATTAGAACCCCTCTTGTCCGCTCTTTGTTGGTCTGTCTCTCCGGTTAATCCGACTGTGATCTTGCCCCAACTTTGGGGATTGATTGTTCGTCATGCAGACAATAGTTTCGACAAACTGATTCATATAGCCGCAATCTGGCTTCATCGCCTCACTCAGAATGTCAAGCAATTGCGTACATCCCGGCCAAGCCTTTTGTTACATATCTCTGGAGTTATACTTACAGTACTACTTGCATCCTCTCTTGTTTGCTTCAGTGATCTGTCATCTTTCATATTATTTCTGTCATAGTGCACTTTCAGTATAATTACTCACTGGTTTCTAATGACTGTTTTTCGGCACAGTCATAGTTGTTACAATACTATGAAATACATATTTTGTCTACTGCATTTGTTTATCACGGTGACTTATTTTTTTTTAAAAAAAAACACTATTCTTTAATGAAATGAAAAATTGTCAGCGCTTAACCGGCTGGATAGCGGGGAATTACTCCAAAAATAGCTACAAACTCAATGAGAGCATTATGACAGTAAAAGTTTTCAAAACAAATCAGAAAATCATTGAATCTTATTTAGTGGCAATAGATGATAAAAACGTCTTTAAGAATTGCAAAACATTTAAAGCTTAAAATTGAAATGATTGACAATGCATTACGGATGTGGTTCTGTCAAGAAGGGACAAAAGGAACCCATTATTAAAGATAAGCCAATAGCTCTACACAAAATACTACAATCTTGAGTGAGCTCCCAGCTAGAGAAGGCTGGATTAATAATTGGAAAACCTGTCATAGCATCCAGTTTGTTTCAATTTCTGGTGAAAAATTATCTGATGATGTTGAGGTTGCTAAGGAATTTTCTGTTAACTAGCCAAATCTTTAACATAGACGATACTGGTTTAAACTGTAAAATGTTACCAAACAAAACACCTGTTGCATTGAATGAATCTTGGTTTTTGTAGAGTTTGTTCCATCTACTGAAAGAGACTTAGAACAAGAACTCTCTATTTGTCCTCTATTGCTGTTGGATAATGCACTACCACATCCAGGAGAATTTAGTGAAAGAGGACATAAAACCTATCGTCCTTTTAACAAATGTAACATCACCAACTCAATTGATGGATCAGGGAGTAATAGAATTGTTAAAGGGGTGATATCACAGAAAATATATCATCTTATTGTTTAGAAAAGTCAGAAAAAGGTTGTAACATATTTCAAGCTATGAAAGACTTCAACATCAAAGATGCTATCTATACAATAGCTGAGTCATGGAAGATAGTGAAACCTGACACACTGCAAAAATCATTGTGTACGCGAAAGTGACCAGATTGAAGGTGAGCAAAATGACATGCAGGATCTACAAATTATACAACTGAATCTCCCTGCCAACAAAGTTAAGGAATGGATTGGCGAATGTGACAAAGACTGTGAACCCAAAGAAGAGCTCAATGTATTGCAGCAGTTTTAGAGGATAATAGGGAAAGACCTTCAGACGAGGTATAGGTTAGGGATAGGGATAAATTAGACAATGAATAGGTGATAATTATGGCCCCTACCCGAATTTCACACACTGACACCAAGAACTATTTTGATATTGCACTACAGTACATTGAGCAGAACTCAACTTCAACACCTATTAACATATTATGGATGAAGAACTGGAGGCTACATCTACATCTGCATTTTCTATACTGATTATTTTCTATGTAATTTTACAAAACTGTATGCACAGTAATGTATGTATGTACAGTACATAATAGTGTATGTATTGGTCTTTTTCACTACCTGCCTGGTTTATTGTATTGTTTGTACTGCAGAGAATGTTAAAGTAGTTTTTAAAGATCATATATTTTTCTGTATTTTCTGATAATCCCACCTTTTTTGCATTCCCATAATATCCCTAATCCTGAAAGAGGAATCTACTGTAATTACTTACTGCATTTTAGTTACAAACTTATTATGTACTAGTGTGATGAAATGCACTAGTGTTTATAGATGTTTAAAATTGACATCTGTAACATTGGTGTAATTTTCATTTCAACACCAATGATTGTTTATCTGTACCTCTCTATAAAAAGGAGAAAAAGCCCAATACTTTGAATACCTCTTTATAGAGACAACAATAAACACTTCATTTCATAATTTTTTAGAAATTTTTAAAATTATTTTTCATAACTGATGTACTGTGGACATTTCTTCTTCATTTGACCAACTTGTACAGCAACTATATTATAAACAGATTCCATCAATCGCAGCGTTCGTCAGAATCAGATCTGCAGGAAAAATAAAAATGTTTATTTTTAAAAGTCATTGTTTCTGAGAACAGTGAATTTCCAGTAAACCATTTTAATGTTTGCTTCTTAATTTGGTACAACCAATGGTGTTATACAAATGTTTAAATAAATATATAAAATAATAAATTACATAAATGTGAAGACAGATCCTTAACACGTTCACTGCCAATCATGCAATATCGCGTGATGTCAGATCTTACCGGATGGCTGATCACGCGATATCACGTGGCCGTTGCTATCTAAATGCTAAATGAATTATTATAGCGCCTACCACACAAAATTCCAATTTCCAGCTTGGCAATGAACGTATTAAAGCAGATGTACAAGATTATCGGTTTTTGGTACAAGTTTAACTTGCAGTGGTACAAATATAAGTTTTATAATTTTTTTAAAACCAAAACCGTCTTAAAGAACATAATTATTGTTTAGAATAACAGATTTAAATAATTTAGTTACTTCTAAACATTGTTACACAATTAACTGTGCATAATTCATTCTTGAAGATTGCCAATGAGCACCTTATTGGGTTGTAAGTAGTTTATTTAATTACAATGTGCGCAATAAAAATTAGTTTTTGTCATTTATTTTCATTTTAATTTACATTTTACGATTACATTTCAAAAAATATCAATGATTCCAGTAAATCTAACATTTTATTTAATCTGGATACCCTTCTAATCCTTGCAGGTTTGATCACACAGATTCCCCTGTATATCAGCTTATTATGTTCTCAGTTCTTTTCAATCATTTCCAAATACTAAGAGTAGGATAGTGGAATAGAAATATATATATTCGTTACATATGTTACTTGATTTGTCTGTTTTACGTAACATATCTTCTAACTAGTAATATAATTTTTTTTTTTTAATCAATTCCTACTTCAATAAAAAAAAATTATTTTATAATTAAAATTAATATAAATTTGCATATACATATGTCAGTCTAACAATATTAAGTGGCAAAATAGAAAGCTAATCTCCTTGCACTTTTTTCATTTTCCTTTCTATGTATAGTGTTGGACTATTATTTTTGTTTGTTACTATTTAAACGCTTTCTTTTTTTTTCGCTTGCATTGTGCTGTAGCTTCTTTTCACTTTTCTTTCGCATTGTCCATTTGTGAAACAAAGTTCAAAAATGTTTATCCAGTTTGTTTATTTTATTTTTTTCATTCATTTTTAATCCTAGAGCATTATTTATATTATGAGGTAACCATGGCAACAATTTGAGGTTATACAATGGAGATTTTTCATATAGATCTTTGAGAAGTTCATTTCTAGCTATGGAAAGTTGGCTCAGTGCCAAAAAGTGCTAGACTTCGAATATGAAGATACTCACTTCAAATCCGACCTAGGCCCCTAAATTTTTATAATTTAATTATTGAATAAATATTTGAAAAAAACTGTATTAACATCAACTGTCATTCACTATAGGTTTAAAAAAATGTATATGAATATGATTGAATGAATAAAAACATATTTTATTAACAATTGAAATTTTGTACAAGATGTATATCAGGAGGGTGTGAACTAATGGAAGGAATTTTAAAAAGTTTTAAGTAGGGGTAATCGAACTACAAGTCAATGATACATTGAAAAACTCATTCGAGTTCAACAATGATATAACATTTTATTTGAGCCTTCCAGAGTGCTTCCCAGAGATGAGAAAGTTTGTGGCATGCTCACAATTTTTTTTAGTACATACATATACATGAAAACCTTTTCAAACAAGAAGAATATTAAATCATCTCGATTGAGCCTGACATTAACAAGGACAATATTGAAAAGTTGGCGTATAAGATCCAAGCCTAATCGTCTCATTACGTTTATTTTTATGTTTAAAAATCATTATTGATGGTATTGAATTTTATGTATAATTTAAGTTATTAATTATATGTTAACATAAATTGTAGGAAAAATATTAATATTTTGTAGCTCAAGGGCTTTATTGCATGTATAACATATTATACGAGGGCCATTTTTTTTTCAACCTCCGATCGCACGCCATGATGGCTAGAAAGGTCACAGACCGGCCCTGTGTGCAGCAGTCGATCGCGCATCTTCCCCACTACAACTTTTGTCACTCCCGAGTTCAAGTAGCCAGTTTGCGCTTAGCTGCAGTAGGGTAAACATGGCCGCGTCTATTGATTCTCCCGCCAAATGTGAGTTGAGAAGTGTTATTCGTTTCTTGCAAGCAGAAGGGAATAGTGCAGCAGAAATCCATCGGAGAATGTGCCGTGTTTACGGAGAAAACATTATGAGTGAAGGTGTTGTGCGGGAATGGTGTCGTAAGTTTAAAACTGGCCGAACCGACGTGCATGATGAAGGAGGTCAAGGACGCAAGTCTGTCGCTACAGACGATCTTGTTGAACGAGTTGACAAAGTGGTTAAAGAAAACCGTAAATTCACAATAAGTGCTTTGTCTTTGGAATTTCCAGAAGTGTCGAGATCTTCTCTGTACTCTATTGTTTCTGAACATTTAGGCTACAAAAAGATTTGTGCTCGCTGGGTGCCAAAGATGTTGAGTGACACTCACAAAACTCGCCGAATGGCTTCAGCTTTGACATTCCTTGAACGTTATCGCAATGAAGGAGTAGATTTTTTAAAATCAATTGTAACCGGAGATGAGACCTGGATTCTTCATGACACACCCGAAACAAAGCAACAATCTCAACAATGGATGCACACAAATTCACCGAATAAACCCAAAAAATTCAAGCAAACTTTCAGCAACCGAAAAGTTATGGCTACGGTCTTTTGGGACCAAAAAGGTCCGTTGCTTGTGGAGTTCATGCAGCCTGGGACCACAATTAATGCAGCTGTTTATTGCCAAACTTTACGACGTTTGCGGCGAGCCATTCAGAACAAAAGAAGAGGCATGCTGACATCAGGAATTGTTCTGCTGCATGACAACGCCCGCCCTCACACTGCAGGTGTAACCCAACAACTTCTTGAACAATTTAAGTGGGAAATTTTCGACCACCCACCTTACAGTCCCGACCTAGCACCGAGCGACTTCCATCTTTTTCCTGAACTGAAGAAATGGCTTGGAGGTCAGCACTTTCCGACTACTGAGGAACTTCAAGACACGGTCAAGACTCATTTAAATTCACTGGCGGCAACATTTTATGAAGAGGGTATTGGAAAGCTTGTCCACAGGTATGACAAATGCCTCAATCTTCAGGGTGATTATGTTGAGAAATAAGCATAAGTGTACATACATTTTGGTAATAAAATAATTTTGTTCTATTCACTTGTCTTTTATTTATGGCCCACCGGAGGTTGAAAAAAAAACGGCCCTCGTAATTATGTCGAAACCAATATGTGTTAGTAAATACTAACCACAATACGGCTCCAACTGGAAGGCCGGGTAGACTTTTTTTTATATTTGTTAAAATCCTTCTTAATTGTCAATAATTTTAAAAGAAAAATAATATATATCTGAGATTTAAAAAATGATCATAATATTATAACAAAATTTAGAATGCACCCAGCAACAATAAAATACCAAATAATTGCTCTTTTGTTTACCTCATACACCTATTTGCCCTGAAAGTAAAAAAAAGCCTTCTAACACACCATTCAAATTTTAAACAATTTATGGAGGAGGGCACTAGATTTGGAGCTTTTGAAGATTTGTAAAAATACAGAAAATCAGGCCTTGCATAACTATTGTCTCACGTACAACTAACTGTTAACCTGTTGTTTACTTTCGAATCTAAAGCCAAATCACATATCAAAACATACTTTATAGATTTAATTTAATATTAACAATGGCTTGCTTAAACCTGCATACAATGAAAAAGCCAATCATTCCCAATTTTATATTATAACTGCAAAATCTGCCTATTTCATTTCAGTGTTTCTATGTAAATTTCTTCTAGAAATAATTTATTACTCTAATCATATACTTCACTTCTGCCTAAAATTAAAATATAAACCAAAACTTTAGATTGTACACTTAGCACATCACTATTAATTTACAAATTATGAACTATTCTTTAAAAATGCATTTTCAAATGTTTGAGAAATATTTGAAAATAATATTCTAAAGGTGAATATAATTGGCCGTAAATGATATGAAAATGTAAATGAAGATACAAAGATCCATGTACATTATATGACTTAGATTCTTAAGCAGCATGAAAAGTATTGAATGCATTTTATAGAAAAACTATCAGAAAATCATAAATCTGATATATTTTCCCAAATTTTGATGAATTAGCTTTTTGACCCAAACTACATTTAGCTGCATAAGGTAGTCTTAAAAGTACTCTTGCAAACATATAACTAAAGTTTCAAGTTGTACTTACTTTGCCTTTTTGCTGGGTTGTACTCCTCCAATAATCTTCTTCCTCTGTGAAATCATGTGAAGGTACATCTGAGGAAACACTGAAACAAGAAAGCACAATACATGTTTTTTTCAGCTGTAAATGTATATACTTATTTACACATAGGGAAAACAAATTTTACTCGTTAAAAACAGAAAATAATTTCTTTGTTTTTAATATTTTATTCTGATATTATTTTCATAGCAAAGAAATAACACTAAAATAGGTAATTCCTAAGATATTTACTTCTAAAACAATGATAAAAAGTATTAACAGAAATCTAACTATCCATTAAAATTTTAAAAAATTGCTTTATTCTGACTTTTTTAACTGAATAGTGCAATTTTTAATTGAGTATTCTGCATTACAATTGCATTCTGTAACAACTGACTTCTTTTGATAACCATGTAACAGAAACGGGTTGCACTTAGATAGAGTTAGATCAGAAATTTTCAAGATCAACCACATCTCAACATACTTCTTCCAATGGCTCTTGGCATCTTGCCTCCCAATACAATCCAGGTAAGTCCCTTCATTATTGTCTTTCCTTATCTAGTCCTCTGCAGACCAGAAGGAGGTCCTTGTCCATAATAGATGATTAGCATCCACATATTGTGCACCTGTTGGATTCTAATATTTTCATTCTACTGAGATCTCCGACAAGACTGCATGCCCTATGGCCAGTTTGAAGTTAGCAACAGACATTTTTCTGTGGAGTGTTCTATTCGTCTCAAACAGCTCAAACGCATAATAGGACCTGTCTTTCAATCTTTCATCCATCAAATTCCTAAAACCTTGTTGGTAGGATGTTTTAATACTTTTTATTCTTGCTTGCAGTGATAAAACTTTTGATGGTTTTTGAACAATTTTAGTCTCTTTCTTTGCAAGTTTATCTGCGGCCTCATTTCCCTGTATTCCCATACGAGACAGAATCCAATGCATTACAATATTTAATACATTGTTTTTAACAATGATCAACAATGCTGGGTAGTGCTAAATGATCAACAATGCTGGCGAAAGCCTCTCAAATTCAGAATAATCAAATCTCAACATACTATATCAATATGAAATTTAGAACATGAACACAAAATAAAAACATAAAAATTAATCAACTCAGTGCAGATTATATAAACTGACTACACTATTGAACAGCCTCTCTTTGAACCCATTACCCCCCCCCCTTTACCTAGACACTGATGAAGATCATCTAGTCTTCATAAAAACATTTTGTCCCTGTAAATTTATAAAATTTTACTTTATTTATAACTTCAGCAAGTTTAAAAAATGTTGCACCAAATGTCGTTTCATCATCTGTGACACACTTCACTTTATGCAATGCCAGATTTCCATCATTTCATCTACTGTGACACACCTCACTTTATCCTATACTGATCTCGATCATTACATCATCTGTAACACACCTCATTTTATCCAATGCCAGATCTCGATCATTTCATGATCAGTGACACACTTCACTTTATCCAATGCCAGATCTCAATCATTTCATGATCAGTGACACACTTCACTTCATCTAATGTTGACTTTTGATCATGTCTACATCAATGGCAAGCCTCCCAGTTTAAATGCACATGACTGGTTATATTTAAGAAACATGACTGGTGTCTGTTCTTTAAATATACTTTAAGATGCTGCAGAGTGATAAATTTATGTCATTAACTGTTTGCAAAAATGGTATTATTTAGTTTCAGCTATACTGAACACTGGAGGTAAACAATTTACTGTGAGGTTCAGAAAGCTGTATCACCTTGATTATTGCAATGGCTAGACATTTCTTCATTGTCCAGACTTTACATCCACCTTCAGATAATGATTAACATATTGAGCGACATTCTTGTCATTCCCAGACTTAATAAAAGTGAATGTTATGAGATAATATAGTCATGGTAAGGTACATCTCTTTTGCGAGTGGGTAGCTCATTGCAGAAGATCAGTAAAATAATACTATCAAACAATTAAATTCCATATTTTAACAGAAAATCCAGAAAAGAAATATTAAATACCAGTTCATTCCTTTGCATTCGCAAATTAGCCAGTAGAATAATGGCTGTATATTTTGGGCAATGTGTATAAGAAAAAAAAAAAAAAAATATATATATATATATATATATATATATATATATATATATATATATATATATATTCTTGATATTTAACGTTATCCATTGTTTTTCCGTTGCACTGACTTTATGAAGTTAATATATTACTATGTAAGTAATTTTATCCACCATTAAGTGCAATAATTTTACCTTGAGTGATGAGGCACCTTACGGTCAATTGACCATTGTCGAATCACTGGTCAAGTGATCGAGATCAGTGATTCGACAATGGTCAATTGACCGAAAGGTGCCTCATCACTCAAGGT
Source organism: Prosapia bicincta (assembly GCA_036971475.1). Classification (NCBI taxonomy): domain Eukaryota; kingdom Metazoa; phylum Arthropoda; class Insecta; order Hemiptera; family Cercopidae; genus Prosapia; species Prosapia bicincta. The sequence goes on along the minus strand of JBAIZL010000005.1, from coordinate 103,795,736 downwards.
AAAATTATTGCACTTAATGGTGGATAAAATTACTTACATAGTAATATAGTAACTTCATATATATATATATATATATATATATATATATATATATATATATATATATATATATATATATATATATATATATGAAGTTATTCATAGAATATATATATATATATATATATAAAGAACAAAAGTCAAAATACAAATACAAGAATTATATTTGAATTTACAATTCAAATATAATTCTTGTATTTGTATTTTGACTTTTGTTCTTTATTAATACACAAGAAAACATATTGCGATATATATATATATATATAGATTTTTTGGACTAGGAGACTGACAGACTTACCTTGGTAAGAGTCCACTCTGTAGTCTTGAAATAGAAACACATAAAAGCACTTAAACAATGATAAAAATCATTGTTGATCATTGTCTAAGTGCTTTTATGTGTTTCTATTTCAAGACTACAGTGTGGACTCTTACCAAGGTAAGTCTGTCAGTCTCCTAGTCCAAAAAATCTAAATAATCTTTACCAACCAAAACTAACCTAAAAATATATATATATATATATATATATATATATATATATATATATATATATATATATATATATATAAAATGATTATTATAATTATTTTCCTGAAGATGCTGTTACTATTTTATCGGCGAAAAGCTTTGAATAAATATATTCATTAAAAGTATTCTTGCTTTTGAAATATTTTTAATTTATTAACTATATTACAAGAAAACCTATCACCATATTTTATATATATATAATGGTGGATAAAATTACTCAAAAATAGTAATATATTAACTTCATATATATATATATATATATATATATATATATATATATATTGATGTTGGTACTGTTTGCCTAGAAAAAGCTTTGGATTGTGTGAATCAATGAATTTGTCTTGTATTTCTCTTGTTTTTTCATTGATACACAAGAATCCATACTTTATTATTTATAAATCTGTATATCTTTTATAGTATATATGTTTTAAATATAAGTATATAAATCTGTTATATACATAAAGTATGTATAATATACATGTTAATTTAATTTAATTATAAAGTAAATTGTAAAACATAACCCTATTGTACACTATATTTTATGTTTACATTTGGTAATGAAAATTGATTTAATTTCTTAAACATAATTAATTATTGGTACGTACACAAATGCCAACAAATGTCTATCAAAATAATGATTAATATTGTATGATAAATGATAAATAATTCAATATTAATTAATAATTTTCCATTTAAAATATAAAGTATTTATTCGAATTGTAAGTATTGTTAAAATTGTTAAAAAATGTGTGTACTAATATATGTTTAATTAAAACGCATTTATAAATTTATTGAACTGATTATTATAATTTTTAATTGCAGACATTAAAACAGCAAGACTGATGAAATTTTAATGTTCTAAATTTCACTCTTTATAAAAACAATATGATGTTCAATTTAATTAACTGGGGATATATACAGGATGGCACAAAGAAAAGAAACTTTAAAGATGATGTTGGCAGGCCTGTAGCTGTACAATAAGTGGGGGAAAGGTGTCAAACTGTCATGTAGAAAACAAAATTTTGTTGCAACGGAGCAGTGGAGTGGTAAGGAAGACACGGTCATTCTGAGTATGTATTAATGACAACGTTGACGGTGTGACAGCTATGCAAACAGGGTTGCAATACAATTATGAGATCCTGTCTTGTGATCAAGTTCTTTCTTTACAGGCAATCACAACAAGAGTTTGTAACTTTGAGGAAACTGGTTCAGTTTAGAAAAAAAAGCCTAGTGGGCGTGTATTGTTGGTAAGAACTTCAGAAACTGTGAGCTGCAGTGGAAAGGAGTCCTCATCAGAACAAAAAGTGGCCTCATCATTGTGGCACAGGCGTCGGATCATGCAAAGAATAATCCATGGACCTAATTATCATCTATACATGCTTAAAAGTGTTCAAGAACTAAAACCTAACGATTGAGTATTGCTCCTACAACTTTGTGAAACAACTGGATAAAATTAATGAGGATGAAAACTTCAATGAAAATTTGCTCATTTTCACTTAACTGGTTACGTAAATAACCAGAATATACATTACTGGGTCAAGAATAATCCTGCTGAGCTTCACCAACTGCTTAGCTGTATAACTCTGTTATACAGTGCTAGAGTTACTGTATCGTTTACAGTGTCATGTCATGGAGTGATGGACTCTTATTTATTAGAAGATGTAGTTTGTTCTGCTGTCACTGTGACATCTCAACATTAGATGGCTCCAAAGCTCCATTTTCTTCCAAATATTTACATTCAACACACCTTGTTTTGAACAAGTTGGGCCACCTCATACTCTGCCAGTCTGTCTATGACAGCAGTGAGACATTTATTTAGCTATCACATAGCTACAAGAAATGGTAATATCATTTGGTTACTCAGTTCTCTACACCTTTCAGTATGTGACTACTTTTTATGAAGAAACCTGAAGAGTGTTATTATCAGAGCAAAACAACAAAATTCGCACATGTCAAAGCTCACATTGAGCAAAACTCGAGTAGCATTTTTTTACGTATTTAATTATTTTAATTAATTTTTTTTACTAATAATGATTACAAATAATAATTTAATAAACCAGCACAACACAATTCAGTTGGCAAGACCAATGACTTCATAATAATTACAGTCCCACTGGGTCCCTCGGAAAGCCAATCATTTAATCCGGATTAAGTTAATTAACTTTCATTTAAAATATCTCTGAAAATTTTTAACAAAATGTGTGCTATGGAATGATATGAGCTTCTTCTAGCACATTTGACCACTACATTTAAAAATCACTACAATTATTATGTATGAAAACCAAACAGGTTTTACTGCCTATAAAAAATTATATTTGATGAGAAAATTAAGAGAAATTAAATTAATGGCTTTAATTTCAGCGGTTATAAAAAAGTAAAACAGATATAAAAACTGTAGGAATTAAATTTAGAAAAGATACAAAATAATGGAATGTATACCGAAGGGTGAATATGTTAAATTTATTAATTCAATTAGATGAGTAAAGAACAAAAAGATTAAAAGATTACATCTGATAGCAGAGTATTACAAACATTACATGAGGAATACAAAAAATATTTTGTCATAACAATCTTACTTATCTCAACTTTTTTTTAAAATTATTTAAAACTATGTTTATGTGCGTCAGAAGAAAGACTTACATGGAATATATAGGAACATGATGAACAACAGTAAATAGCGGTAACTAAATGTAAAGTTGAGTCTGTTGGGTAATGAATAACTCCACAAGTTTGTCTCTTTCACATAATTCTGAGCTGCATAGAAGCATAACAATTCACCTGTTACTCCAACAGGATACAAGACATAAAAGAATGTATATCTGAAAAGAAATAAGATATAGTTAGATATAATATTCTTAAATGCCACTTTTTCTTTAAATTAATTTTTTTTTAGCTATATTCAATTGTGAAGATAACAATTTTTGAAAATCGAGTTTATATTTTATGTGATCATTAATTTGTTTTATGCTTTTTTACTACTGATAAATGAGTTGAAAGATAAAATGTGTGAAAAAAATACCTAATCCTCAAACAATTAAATATCAAACATAGTCTAAAAAATAAAAGTTGATATATATATATATATATATATATATATATATATATATATATATATACATATATCGTAATATTTCACGTTGTCCAAGGTAAAATAATTGCACTTAGTGGTGGAATAATTGTTTACAATTAACATTAATGTAAATATATATATATATATATATATATATATATATATATATATATATATATTTATTTATTTATGGCCACTATCATCTAAGACATTAAATAAAATCAATAAATACCTAATTAAAGTAACTCATTCAAATTTAGATTAAAAATATAATTATAATTAATTGTAAGTATCTAGAATAAAAATAAACTGTAAACCTAAACATATCAATCATAATTTCTATTTCTTAACAAAGTAATGTATATTTCTTTTAATGGAATTTTCAGAAAAATAAATGAGTGCCCCTTCACCTTGATTTTTAGTATCAGATTAAAATGAGTTTCTTGATTTTGTATGCAAGAAAATATATTTTATAAAACATAAAACTAATGAAGTTGTATATTTCTTATCAGTTTAAAAACTATATTTTATATAACTGCCTTAAATTCTTAGATTGACAAAGACATCTTGTGGCAAATGTTGATTTCTGTTGAAATTCTCTAATTAAATAGAAAAATACTTGCCATAAACTTATATTGTAAATAAACTTTAAAAATTATGATAGTAAAATGGGTTTTTATTTTACTATGGATAAAAGAAGAACAATAGTTGATTTTTAAGTGCATATACATACATGCATCATAAACAAATTTTAGTGTGATGTGATCAATATGAAATATAATACAACAGAAACTTAATAATTCAAGGTAGATGGGACCAAGAACTCCTCGGATTACTGAAAACTCGGATTACACGGAAATACTTTCTTGTGTATTAGAAAAAACAGGAGTTCTGATGAACCCTAATACTATTATTAAGAATGCACAAAATACATTTATAGAGCTTTATTGATTCCAGTATTTACATAAATTAATGTTGATTTGGAATACATTATCCCAGTTGCTAAATATTTTTAAAGATTTTGTTCGCTTCTACATTTGCTTATAAGATTGTTTTTGTGCAACGGTGTCACATAGATGTCTTAGGAGATGCACATCTGTTGCCATGGTGTCAGTCCGTTGTTCAATATAGCATAGTGGAGTTTCCAAGGCGATCGTTCCTTCACTGTCACTAATTTTCCCTTCTTGTACTGGCTTGGTCAAACCTTCATCTTTATTCTCATCACCACTGCCTTCAGTAGATTACCATTTCAATAATCGTAAAATTTTGTATCTCAAATTGTTCACATCGGAATTTCAACAACCTGGAAGTTTCTTGATAAGAAATATCAAATTTGTTTCTTCTCATGGATCAATAGCACAATCAAGTTTTATTATGAGTTTTATTATGACTTAGGATTTCTTGACGAATTACTTGATGTTTCTTCTTTTATTTTTTGTTCCATGATTTTGCTATCCAGTACACAACTTCCTAAACTGCAATTTTTTTTAGAAAGCCGCCTACAATGCTGTCTTCTTCTTCAGAAGATTTTTTGCATATGTATTTTTTGCATACATTCCCCAACACACTGATCCATCAGCTGGATTAGGCTCACAACATTTGCGGGAAGACATAAAACACGAATACAGTTGATCTTCCTCAGGTTGCGACGGTGCTTTTTCTAACTGAACAGCCGTCCAGGGCAAATTCTTTGCTCTTAAAAACTTTCAGTTTCTGCCACAAACTTAGTAAAAACCCTATCTTTGAATAGTTACCTATCTACCCAATCAGCACTTTAGTTCTTAAATAGAAACGGCAATCCTGATGTGTAAATGTTTTTAAACACTGGCGGCTTAGCTGATTAATCCTGCTGTTTAGCTGACTCAAATTTAAAAGAAGCTCAAAATATCAGGACTCGGAATTTCGAGACTCTACTGTATATCATTATGAGAATATGTAATTCATATTTTAACAAGACAAAATATAAATAGTTATTTAATTAATTGCTTCATTATTATTTAATATGATTTTAATTCAATATTTTCCTTTACATTTCCACCATTTACAGTTTTCATATGGCCATTCTCTAGACCAGCGGTTCTCAACCTGGGGGGCATGGAAGAATTCCAGGGGAGGCGTCAAAAATTTTTTTTTAAAATGGAATTTGATGTTGGACACAAACACACAATCATTTAAATTTCTTTATAGCTTAATAGAGCTATAAAGCTCTATTTCTTTACTCAATAAAATGTAAGTGAGCATCTGTCCAGGCGTGAGAAACTAGCTGTGACTCAGCATAGCAGGGCTTTTGTTTATTAATAGCGCGGCGGGGCGTAGTGCGCATGTCTGCCACAGTGCCACTCCTGTCCACCACTTGTCACACAGAATCCAGTTGTGCATTCTCCTCCGCCTGTGAATGTAGCTTTATTGTAATTATTATAGTGATTGTGTTGTTAATTGTCATCACCATAACATTGACAAATATTGTGTGTTTTAGTGATTAGTTGCTATTAAAATAAATAAATCAGTGCCAAAGAAAAGACTCTACAGTGATGACTATATTAAATACGGGTTTACATTTATTGAGAAAAACGGTAGTCATTTACCTCAGTGTGTAATTTGTCATGTAGTTCCGAGTAATGATGCAATGCGACCTGGACGTTTGGAATGCCATTTGACTACAAATCACGCTGCCATGAAGGACAAACCTACTGAATTTTTCATTTCTAGGAAAAGTTGCCTTAAGAGAATGAAACTTGATTCCAGTGGAAGTTTTCGAATGTAAATTGAAAAGGCCGTTGAGGCTTTTTACAAAATTGCCTTGTTGATAGCTAAAGACAAGAAACCCCACACAATCGGTGAGTCACACATAAAACCTTGTTTGCTTACTGCTTGTAGTACTGTGCTCGGTGAAGACAGCTACAATAAAGTTGCCAAAATTTCTTTATCTAACGATACAGTCAAACATAGAATTGATGACATAGATATTGATTTGAAAAATCAACTGGTGCAAAAGTTAAAAACCTTCTCATTCTTTGCATTGCAGTACGATGAAACAACAGACATTTCAAAACAAGCGCAGTTGTTGTTTTACTGTAGATATATAGATGAAAAGAAATTCTTTGAAGAAATACTGTTTTCAAAAAATCTTGAAACAACAACTAAATCAGTCGATATATTTTCTGCTCTTCAAACATTTTTAGAATCTAATGAACTTCCCTGGGAGAGAGTTATTGAAATATGTACTGATGGAGCTCAAGCGTTGACAGGTTGCCGATCAGGATTTATTGAAATGGCTAAGAAAAAAAAACCCTAAAATAATTGGATCCCATTGTATCATCCACAGACAAGCTTTGGCTTGCCAGACTCTCCCTGAATCACTTAACGCTGCTTTGAACTTAGCAGTTAAAGTAGTGAATCATGTCAAATCCAGTGCTTTGAACACCAGACTTTTTCGAGTGCTGTGTCAAGAACTGAACAGTGATCAAGAAACACTTCTCTTTCACACCGAAGTTCGTTGGTTATCCAAAGGTAATATGCTTGCAAGATTGTTCAACTTGAAATCAGAGGTTGAAATCTTTTTGATGAGTTCAAGTGAAGAACTGTACACGAAATTTACAGATTACAAATTTATCTTTTACCTGGCATATTTGTCAGACTTTTTCTAAACAATAAATCTTCTGACCCTAAAGCTACAAGGTCAGAAAAGTACTTTGAAGAACTATGATTTAATTAAGAGTTTTGCTGAGACGATGGCTCTTTGCCACTTTTCTTCCTTTCCAAAATTAAACAACCTCCTCGATAATACCCAAAGTCTTCCAAAAGACCTAGTAAATGAAATGAAGGACCTAATATCTGAGCATTTGTTGTCTCTGAAGAACAAAATCGGAGCATATTTCCCAGATATAAGCTCGGAAAACTGGGAATTCAAGTTAACAAGAAACCCCTTTCAAATCAACATTGATATACTTCCTGATCACATTCAAGAACAAACAATTGACTTGCAATGTAATTACAAAGCTAAATTGAATTTCCCAAACGGATTTCCTCGAAGATTTCTGGCTACTATATCTTCCTGTTTACCCAGAAGTAGCAATGGAGGCAGTCAAGTTGCTTGTACAATTTTCATCAACTTATCTATGCGAGACAGGATTTTCAGCCCTGGCTAATATAAAATCTAAATATCGAGCCATACTAGATGTGGAAAGTGACATGCGGTGTTCTTTGTCAAAATTTCATCCAAACATACAAAAAATAGTTAACGAGAAACAGTGCCAGCCCTCACACTAGCACTACAAAAGTAGCGAACTTTTTTCTGAATACATTATTGATATTTTGTTGTGATTTTTTCGATGATTTGTATAAATAAAATTTGTATTTGAGCAAATATGATTTTATATTCGTTACCCTTAGTAGAATATGTCTAGCCTAAGTTCAAAGTCATTTTACTCAAACATAATATAAGTAAATTTATCATGTATAAGTCTAAATTAACTTAATCCGTAAAGGGAGGCGTGACCTCACACCAAAGTGTGAAGGGGGGCTCAGAGCCTAAAAGGTTGAGAACCCCTGCTCTAGACTAAGCTACAATAAAGACTTTTTATTTGGTGGCTACTGTACATATTTTAGCCTTGTGAATACTGTAAGATAAATGGGTGAAATAATGCCAAAAATATTAAATTAAATATTTACTTATATTTTGTCCTGTGTTATTCATCAGAATCTACAATCAGGTTTGAGGCTGTTGGTAGCAGTTGATTTTGGGAATTTTATTTAAAATTGTGTAAAATCATTATTCGTAAGAGAAAATTTATAATTTTTGTTTTCTAGATTAATGTTATTGTTATGCCTATTTATTATAAATTTATGAACATTCAATTATTATTTTTTATAATGATTAAGTGAAACATTTTTCTTAGTTTTTATTGTAAGTCTTGTAAAGTAATCTTTTACACATTTTTCATAATATAAACATCCCTTAATATTGCATATTTTATAAAAATACAACTAAAACACTACACAGAAATAAAATCCTATCCGTATGTGAACACAAATAAGAATATTATATGATCACAAGATGAGATCGGCTAGCACACACTACCCTAAGATATTATAGATACACCAATAACAGGTTGGCCAAATAAGTGAAATAAAATAATCTGTTCAAGCTAAAATGTATGTAGAGGATATGCTTAACATGCCCAGCAGGGAGAAAAGAGCTTCATTATCAAATATGTTATATCTCAACCATGAGTCATACTCATATCTCAGTCCAGAATGTGCACATCAAGGCATTGAGTTTACCTCAATCACTTAAAAAGAGTTTGATTGTTTACAGAAAATATTCCTGACATTATATTTAGCCTATGACATTCGACATTTAAAACAATCTTGTGTTTTAAACTTATTAAGTGTAGATTAACACTTTTTACCAATAAATTCATTAAAATATTATGGATGTTAGTATAAATTAACACTTTTTACCAATAAATTCATTAAAATATTATGGATGTTAGTATAAATTAACACTTTTTACCAATAAATTCATTAAAATATTATGGATGTTAGTTTAAATTAATACTTTTCACCTACCAAAGACATGAAAGATTGAGGATATAATATAGTAGAAATTTTATATTCTGTCATAAACTGATAGACTTAATAAAAAGTAGAAATAAACAAATTAAAAGGAAAAGCCATCTTATATTGAAGCCAGTACTTTCATCAATAGAGTAACTGCATCCAAAGTTTTTTTAAGACAAAGAATTATGATATCTATGAAGAATTTTTATTAATAAAGATGTTTCTAGTGAAAGGAGATTTGTTTTAAATTTATTATTTTACATTATCCTCACAGATTTTATGATCTGAGACTTTTTAATTTTTAGCCAACTTTCTTGCATTTCCCAAATTTGTAATTACATACATATTTTTTAATTTGTTTGATATACCCATGAATTTTACAGCAATATTGGATTCACTACATACTTAAGTAACATTAAAACCACATCTGAAATAACAAACAAATTGATTAACAATCGAATCTCCTGTTAGAATCCCGGCAGTGAACATTCTGGCTCATATAACCCTATAGAAATTCAGAAGATAAAACATAATACGAGGTCTGTTCAAAAAATACGCGGACTGTTTCAATTTTGCAGCTCAAGTTAGTTTCAGGAGAATCCGCTTAGTGTTGCAAGGTTCGTATAAATCAGCTGATTAAAACGCGGTATTTCAGTCGCAGATATCTTCATTTGTTAATGAGTTACACGCAGTTTAGTAAAGAGTGTTTTTTTCGTTTGTCGGATTGTAAAATGGACAGCCTGAAGGAGCAACAAATTGCTGTGAAATTTTGTGTAAAACTAGAAACATTTGCCATGCACGGCCTACAGCGAAGTTGCCAAGAAGTGTAGTGCATGTTTCAAGTGGCATGAACGTTTCAAGGGTGGCCGACAGTTGGTTGATAACGATGAGCATCCTGGACGTCCTTCAACGTCAACTGACGACCGACTCGTTGACAAAATCAACACCCTAGTGCGCGAAAATCGATGTCTGACCATTAGGGAGCTTTCCGAAGAGTGTGGAATATCAGTTAGATCTTGTTACGAGATTTTGACCGAAAAATTGAAGTTGCACCGCATCGATACAAAATTTGTGCCACGCCTGATGACCGATGACCAAAAAGCCAATCGCACGCGGGTTTGTCGGGAACTGCTTGATCGTTCAAATGAAGATGAGAACTTTTTGTCAAGAATTATAACCAGTGATGAATCATGGGTGTATGGTTACGACATTGAAACAAAGGTCCAATCATCCCAATGGGTGAGTCAAACGTCCCCAAGACCCAAAAAAGGCTCGCCAAGTTCGGTCGAATGTCAAGGTGATGCTGACAGTTTTTTTTGATGCTAAGGGTGTTGTTCACTACAAATACCTCCCTGAAGGCTCAACAGTCAACCAGATTACCTACATTGAAGTACTGAAACGTCTGAGGGACGCCGTCCGACGCAAAAGGCCAGAACTGTGAAGAAGTGATAACTGGTTTTTCTATCACAACGCTCCAGCTCGCTCAGCACTCAGAACTCGTGAGTCACTGTTCTTTACCCCCCCCCCCTACTCACCTGACCTTGCTCCTTGTGACTTTTTCTTATTCCCAAAACTCAAAAAAAGGAAGAAGATTTGAAATGATTTCGGAGATTAAGGCAAATGAGACGAAGGAGCTGAAAGCCATCACAAAACAGCGTACCAGGGCTGTTTTAACAAGTGAAAACACCATTGGGATAAGTGTGTGCGTTGGGGGAGAGAGTACTTTGAAGGAGACCCAGACGTGTAACTTCCAAATTAAGTATTTTTTTTTTTTTTTATGATCTCAGTCCACGTATTTTTTTAACAGACCTCGTATAAACTTTGTTTAGATTAATTCTTTGCCGTCTACTGTCACAGATTTTTCAGCCACATCTTTCAACAGGTCTTTGCTTTTTAAGATAACACAATATATTTTAAATGGTGATGTTAGTTATATCTTGTAGTTCGTACATACCTGCACCAGACTAATAAATAAGGAACCATGTTGATAATGTTGAGAGCATAGTATAGGTATCGTATTATCTCTGTAATAGACCAAGCCAACAAGGCAAGAGGAAGGCCATAAGAGAGAGGTGCTGTAGGTGTCGCCAAAAGAACTCCACATACAACCATAACACGGGAGAAGACTTGGAATGTTGTGATAATGATGTTTGATTTTACTATGCCAATGGCTACATGCAAAATCTGTGAAATAAAAAAGTTTAAAATAGTGGTGGCCCAGGATATATGTATCTAGTCTTGTATATGGTCCTGCAGGTCATTAAATGCTTAATGACGATGCCACATTTCATTTATTATCAAGCAAATTGTTATGTTTAGTAAAATTAAAGACATTTTTCAAAAGATAGAGTGCTAAACTGATATATGAGTTTGTAGTTTGTCAAGGAATGTCAGGAATAGGACAAAATTTCCAGACACAGATGAGGAAGAGATATGGTGATTTATAGGTAGGATTAAAGTGGATATATATTTTTTTCTGATATTGCTTTGATAAATATAACAATAAACATAACAATTATACCAGAATTACCAACAACCTAATCACCTAAGTTTATGCTTTCGAAAACAATTAACTAGATGTTGGCAAATAGGTATTCATTCAGTGCAACTGATAGAAAAGAGTAGCCTAATTGAATACATTTGACAATTACCTAATGCAACTTCTACTAGAAAATTGAGTTTGATTGTAACAGAAATATTAAGAATAAATACATTTAATTCCAAAATACTCATTTTTGTTCTTATTCGGTTTCAGATCTTACTATAAAATAATATATATTTTTAAATTTTTCTACCATTGAAAATTCCTAATGATATTTGAAGAATTTATATTATATAAAAGATTGACTTTGTTTTCACATTACTCGTTCGTCAAGATATTAAAAAATTTATAGCAGTTCTAAAATGAAACAATCCAGTTATAGTGATTTCAAATTTAGTTACATAGATATCCGTAAAAAACTGATATGGTGAGCCATCTTTTTTTCAAAGCAAATGTGTACTGTATTATAAACTCAGAAAACAAGCGCTTAAATAACATGCAGTAGTGCAACAAATCAGTTTTAACATAAATTTGCAAACTTTACTTTTTTGTATTATAAATATAGTAAACTCTCTATCATCCAGCCTTTCGCCTATCCGGCCCTCTCCAGTAATCTGCCGTTTTCTTCAAGGATGGAAGATGTAAACATAATCAATATATAAACATAAGTTGTATATTTTTCACTGCATATTGATGTCAGTGATCAAGTATCTTCACATAATCTAGTTCAAGTTGAGTAACTCATGATACACAAACTATTTTGGCAATAGTTATATGCAGTAACTGTTACTGAAGTGCAAGTGAACAATGTTGCTGCAGTAGTTATATACAGTAACTGTTACTGAAGTGCAAGTGAACAATGTTGCTGCAGTAGTTATATACAGTAACTGTTACTGAAGTGCAAGTGAACAATGTTGCTGCAGTGTAAACAGAAACATAAGACTTTAAATCTAGTTGAAAATTTAGTTTGGTCCGAATGAACAAAAGCAGAGATTGGTTACATGTGCTAAAGAATAAAGCGTTGGCCAGCTACCAGTCATGTCATCAGAAAGAAAAGTGAGAAAATTAAATATTTCTTGAAGACCAAAGCAAAGAAAAAATGTAGAACTTTAAAAAAAACGAAATTTCCTCAAGTTGTAGATGCTTTTTATCGTTGGTGAGAATTGCTCTTTATCGTTTTGCAATCACTGCGAATTCTGAAAGTGAAGAGAACGTGGAATTTCCATTTCAAAAGTGAAATTGAAGTATTTCTATTTCAATTGCAAAATCTCAAATTTTGAACACACTTTATAACTAAATAAATTTTTAGAAATTTGGGATGGTATTTTGAAGATTTGTGTCATACTCAGAAAACATACTCCACGCAACTGTTCAGACCAGTCAGTGTCATTCAAACAGGGCACCAGTGGTGGCCAATTAACTAGCATCTCTGTGCTTTCTGGGTCTCAATATGCCGCTATTATTTTGAAGCTGAAAGTCTTTCTTCAAATACAACTTCATTATAAAGCGATACTTACTCTAGACTATTACACAAATATTACACCCTAATCTTACAGAAGTCTATAAATACATCACATTAGTTCAAAGTGTTGGTTAAATTATATCAAATTAGTTTTAAAAAAATAGCTGGATAAATATTAATATATCTTCATATTCTAAGATAATTTTAATACGATTTATTTATTTCAAATTCGCTTTTGAGTTTATCTTCTCTTAAATGTTATTTTAGACAGGCTTTTGATAGATTTTAGCTTAAAGTTCTATAAGATTGAAGAAACTTTAATTAGTTTAAAACAGAAAATATGTATAGTAAAACTCAAATTTAAAGTCATACTATCAAAGAGAGCTGATTTTTTGAAGAAATTATCATTATATCAGCCAATAGTTTAAAAACATCTAAAAATATAGTATAAAGAACATCCATCCATTATATATTCTGAATTAATTTACATTTCAAATAATCAATTCATTCTTTGAATAAAAACAATGCCATGCTCGCATACATATGCAGATTTAATTATGTAAAACAAGAATAAACAAAGACGTGAAACTTGGAGGAATACATTGATATGTTCTGCAGAAAAAAAGTTATCTAATGACTAGACATGTAAGAAAAACTGTTTGTATTGTGCAAAATGTTATTAAAAAATTATAGGATATGCAAACTGAATTTGCTCGAAGAGAATTGAAATTATACCTGACAGGAAGTAAATAAAAAACAACCTATAATCTAATTAATTGTTAAAAAATTGTAAAATTTAAAATAGCTTAAATTGCTGTTGCAATAACACAATTATTTGTGGTTCTCTGGCATAATTTGCCAAGCAGCAGTACAGATATGTTCTGGCTCGTGTCAGGTCTGCTTGACTCAAATTTTACCTGCGTCGGCTGTCTACAGTTAGGTGTGGATCCAGTGGAAAACAACAGCCAAGAGGAGGTGTCTGCACCCACTGGTTAGGTAGACCATTGCAGTGCGTATTTGTGTGTTGCAACGGACCAGCCCTACGAAACTTCCCTAAAGCCTTCACGCCGGTCAGGCACCGCAGCAATATCTTCCCTCCGTTGCTCGGTAAAAAGTTTGAAACGAGCCAGTCCGGCCAACGGCCAAACCTCTGTGCAATGCTCCCCAAAATCTGCCAGAGAACCAGTCACTAAACTTTATTTAAAAAACCTAACTTGCTGAGATTTAACCCTTTGAATATCCATTCCCGGGGAACGAGTTCCTTTGAAGGCATCTTACAGCTTGATGACCATTTGGTTTAGGGTTGTGAGAAATTTGTTTAAATAAATATAATCACTGTTTTGCTTGCAAGTTAGTAAAAAAACCTTTGTTTTAATTTAATTACTATCACAGCACAGTTTATAATTACTTTATATTTTAACCTCTTTTTAAGTTTTTGACAATTCTTCAACCTTTCAGTATAAACTTTATAACTTCTTTAGTAAACAAATAAATTTCTATATCACCTTTTCTTACCTTCATCCTTTTTCAAAAATTAATATAAATTTTATTTTAATTTAAAATCAAATTTAATCCTTTCTTTGTTAATATTTTAAATTTATTTTTTAATTTTTTCTTCAATTATAAACTTCTAATTTAATTGCAAAAATGTACTTTACTTTTCTCTACAAGATTATAATTTATTTTCAAAAACTTAATTTCAATTTATTGATTTAAACAATCCTTTCATTTGACTTTGGTATCTTAATCCAAATAAAAACAGATATTTAAAAAACAAAATTATTTTCAAGAAACATTTTTAAATATTTAATACCTTTCTTAAATTTATACAATAAATAAGTTTAAGACAACATGAGAACAACTAAAATTCATCAAAATTTACTCATCGAGCCTAACTTATATCTAAACATGAAATGTATTTAACCGTTTTTAGAACCTAAAATCACTACATAGGACCCACATATCTGTTTTCCAAAATTTTTTTCATAAAGCGTTCTGCCAAAACTCAACATAATTTAATTTTTAATTTATGTAACAAAAAATTCAGTTTTTTTTCTTTGCTTTAAACCCTTTACAAAATTTTTAAATAATCTTGAAACTATTTATTTTATTGCATTTACCCTTCCTCCGGGTCAATATCTATTCTAAACAATGTTACGTTAAAAGCGGCCATGTCTTAAGGCTGCTCTAAAGTGAGATTAAAATTGAATGTATTTAACAAAAAATTTAAAATCTCTTTTTTCTCCTAATTAGTTATTTACATTTTACTACATTTAAATTTAAATTTTGAATTATTTATTTTATGCTCAAAACTGTCTTTACTTTGTTTAAAAATTTCAAAATTATTTCAATATTATTGAGATAATAAAATTTATCTCAATATTTGTTAATCTGCTAAGTGGAGTCCACCATTTTGAAGTAGGTAGCTGCTACAAAACTAAAGCTATCCCCTCCCCATTCTTCCTTAACAAAGCCACTATTCAAAAACTCATTTACATCTTTTGAAAATTTATTTAAATTTAAACTTTAAAATTTCAACGTTCCCCAAAAAACTCAACATAAAAATTTTAATTTATTTGAGAAAGAGAGAAGTTAATATCTGACCTTTCGGATTCATCCCTTCTCCTGGTCCCATAACTCTTCAGCACCATGTTGCCTTGGTATCGTCTCTCCTTCCCTGCGGCTAGCCATCTTGTTTTTTGACTCGTCCAGAGTTGGCGTCACCCCTACTCCCCGCTTTCTTGGTGTATTCTTGACTAGATTCTGGATCTAGTTCCTTAATAATGATTTAACACAGTCTCTATTTTTAAAACTATTTTCACTCTTTGTTTTAATCTATTCTTTGTTTAAAATACTGTTTACTGTACTCTGTTCAAATTTAAATTTTATAAATAAATTTAGTTCATCTTGACTTTAAACTGTTTAAAGACTTAAATTAGAGGCACTGTTCATTTGCTACTTTCACATTTTATTTTAAATACTTCTCTGCTATAACTAAACTTGATGACACCACAATATTTCATTAGTTCGATGAAAACCACTTTTGGAGAGTTTCCTCCCCAAAAGGGTTTCAAAACACACGAGACTAAAAACACTCAGCAAAAACACTACCTCTCTTAGCCCTGCATTGTCTTGTAACTATACGTTTTGAAACTATTTTTTTCCGTTATCAAAACAGAGCGTGCTCGCCACCACCTTCCCGTTCGGCGTCTTAAACCACGCTACTGAATTTTGTGCATCTTCCATGCATCTTTCCACCTCTCTGGGCTTCTATCAACCTAATCGCCAGTCACCAAAATGACGTATTCAGAATGCTGAGCATTTCGTCTCTTACTGTTTGCAATTTCCATCCATCTTCATTTTTTGTCGATATTTCCACAAATTACTTAATTATCCTGTAACTCTTTCTGTTGACATTTTCTCGTGTTTTCCGTCTCGGCACTTTCGTCTCTCTTTTCTGTACTGCGTTCTCTCGAATGTCGATGGTCATTCTAGGTGGATTTTAAACCTTTTTTCTCTCTTTTAAATATGTAAAAACCCCCTGCTAATGGCTATGTTTCTACACCTTATACTCGTTAAATTCATGTTACCTTATGGCTCGGGAATTTCTATTATGTTTTAGCTTCTGACTATACAAAATTTTTAAATTATTGAATTTAAAATTTCCATCTCCACGATAAAGAGTGACAGCTCGTTGCAGTGTGTTTGTGTGTGTGTAGGAACTATAAAAGATTTTATGGATGGAAACACATAATAATCTATTATTAACCTTGGGAAAGAAATATCAATAACAAAATTATAAAACAAAAATATATAAACATGAACAAATTTTTTAATAGATGACACGAAAAATTAGACAAACCTTATATAAAAACTGCTAAGATGACACACAAAATTACAACACCATTAATGATTGAGGCTTCACTGACCACCTCTAAATATCCTTGCATACCACACATTTTACCATGTTGTACCACACACCATTTTACTATGTTGCAAATCAAAATACACAAAAAAATGTGATTAAAGTGTTTCAAGATATACTCCAATAAGTAATAAATGGCAGAAAAATCAGCATAACTCACCTCTAAAACAGCCGCATTTTGGAAAATAGTAACAGTAATAATGACTTGGTTCCATAGTGTGCTTGTGGTTTCACCATGCAGGTAGTGAGATAGGATCTGTGACAGTAAGTAACTCCATCTGAAAAACCAGTAAGATTTACAATGACAGTTGTTTTATTTGTAAAAGCTAATCAAATAGAAAAAATTTTGTTTTGATCAGAATATTTAAAAAATTACCAGTTATTCGAAATGAACTAAGCAAAAATACTTCAACTTGAATTGAAAAAGAAACTAAGTAATAAAAAGAGAAATATTGTATTAAATTGATACTTTTAAAATAGAAATAGACCTACACATAACCAAATAGTCTAATATAAATTTCTGTGTGTGTCAATTCCTACTTGAACCAAAAAAAATATATATATATTTTAGTTTCTTTTAATTTTATAGTTACAATTTTTATAAATATGTATTATAACATTTATAGAATGGGCTATATAATATTATTTAAGAATTGGAAGAATATAGTAGAAATAACTCACACAAAATTTAAAAAGAAATTCATTAAAAGATTGGTTAGGTTAAAATGGAAACTAAATTTAGGTAAAAGCCTAGATTAGTAAACAAGGTATTTGAACTGTAAATACATAAGGAAATTTGTTGTATAAAATAAAATTTAAAACAAGATAATCTAATAATAGTTATATGTCAAACAAAATTGTAAATATTAGTAACATAGGGCATAAGTAATTACTTGAAGGAGAAAGTGAAATACGATTGTAAACAATGAGATTGGAAGGTTATGTTTCTATGAATTCGGCTCAAAACACACACAATTCGGAAATATCATAAAAGTAAAACACAAAGACACTTCACACACTAATAATAGTAATAAAATAAACACTGGAAGGTTTGTTAAGGATCGGAAAATTGAAACAGTAAGTTTCAACCAGGTTTAACCAAGTTAAAACGCCATTCTAAACAAGCTCGTTGTGGACGCATCAGCTGTAAAACGGTGAAAATAGTTCGTTGACATTAACATGTGTGAAAGTCAAGGAAACATCAGCTGTAAAAACAGAAGAAAGTAAGTCTGATGGAAAGTCTAGTGGAAAGAAATCGAACTAAATTATAACCCATATGTGTTTTTTTTAAGAAGAAGGCCGCCATATTTGTGACATTTTAAAAGAAAATCTAAGGACGCGTAGTTAGAGTTTAGTTTTGAGATAGCGTGGGTGACGCTACAAGACCGGACCTGCCAGGACCAGTCAAAATTCTATTTATTTGGAAAGAGTTCGTCTAAATTATACCGTTTTGTTAAGAAGATTGGCCAAACTAAATTAAGGAGAAGTGAATTACAAAATGTAATACTGTGTTAATATAAAGTGAAGTAAATAAAACGAATTTAAGTGTGTAAAAGGTCAAATTTGGAGAGAACGGAATCTTACGTAAGCTAACTGAAATTTCGATATTTGATAAGTTATTAGCGCTATAAAAATCAACTTTAGTGGACTTTTAAGATAATAGAGAAGTTTAAATTTGTACATTAAAATATCTTGTAGTTAATTAATAGTAAGAAATAAGAAATAATCCAGTTCAAATAGTTTAGCCTTTTTGCATATTCAAAATTTAAGTTTTTCCATCAGGAAAATATTTATTAAACTTATTTCAAAATTTAATATTGTTTTTCAAAATTTATTTAATTAACAAAAGAGTTAATATAGCCCATGCTATAACCCCGAGATATCAAGAGATCTTAAACTAGCCAAGGGTATTAAAATGTTGTAACTATAAAAAATTAAAAGAAAATAAGAGTTAGTATATTTTGTTAAAAAAAAAAAAAATAACTTTACATTTGGCGCAACAACGTGGGAGCTCGATAAAATTTATTTAGAGAGATTTTGAAATAAAATTAATTTAGAACTTTTTATATGAAAAACATTTGAACTGGAAATAGATTTAGAAAAAATTTTGTAAAATTAAACACTGAGTTGAATAGTCAAGGCTAGGTTGTTTTGTAAAATAAGTTTACTAATAGCTTAAATATGTCTGATGAGAGGGAATTATACAATTTGCGGAGAGAAAAAGCTAAAAAAACAGAAAAAGGGGAACAATTAGAAAAGAGTAGGCGGAAAAGGGCGATAGAAACAGAAGGGGCTGCTCAGGGGAGATTTGTTAGTTTTCAGGAGGGGATCGAAAACAGGGAGGAAAATATTATAGGCGAGCTGGTAGTTGTAGGGGACCAGGAAAAAGGGACAAATTTGGAAATGGAAGGCACAGATATGCCTATAGAAGAGAGTGAGGTGGAAACCCAAGTAGATGAGGCTAGGGGACTACCACCTATGCAAACCCAACAACAAAAACGGGGAAATAATGAGAATGAAGATTTAAGGGAGATAATGAGAACTCTCATGGAAATGAGAGTAAGCATAAATAAAGGGAGAGAGGATATAAATAGAAAATTAGATAAGATAGATGAAATAAAAGGGGAAATGAAAGATATGAGTGAGGATATGAGGGAAATAAACAAAAAATTAGAGGAAAATAGAGACGAAATGAGGGAGATGAAGGAAGATTTCAAATTCATAACACAGGAAATAAGGGAGGAAAATAGGAAAATGATAGAGGATATGAGGCAACAGTTGAGAAAAAAGAATAATGCTGTAGTAGAGGATGAGAGAAGAGACTTAGAGGAGAAAGATGGAGAATTAGAGGAGATTAAGGAAAATTTTGAGAAAACAAATGAAATAATAGCTGATGAGATAGAAATTAATAAAAAAGAGATAGAGAAAGTCGAATATATAACAAAGAAAAACACAGAAGAGTTAGGAGAGTTAAAATTAAGAAATGAAGTAGGAAAGATGGAGGTACTGCCAATAAAAAATATAACAATTCAAACCGCAACTAAAAGGAAGACTGAACAGATTAATAAAATGAAAATGGTAATAGGAGAAATGGAAGGAGTTAAATATCCGTTTCAATGCATAGTGGTACAAAGCTTGTTGAGAGAAATGATCATAGGTACGGATATGTTAATGAATGTGGAGGCACAACTCGAGTTTGGAAAATGGGAAATGGAATTTAAATATGAGAGAAACACAGAAAATAGAACTTATGAAGCAGATGAAAGATACAATGGAGATGTAAACGGTGTTAAGGCAAGGACAGGCGTGGGGACAAGAAAAGAGCATGGTGCCCACAGTCAATTGGAAAACTAAGGCAATCAGAAACCCAGAAATAGAAATTAAATAGAGGAAACAAGTTTACAGGCATTAATCGACACAGGCAGTAAAATGACATGTATCAAGGAGAACTGGAAAAGAAAAATAATAATAAAATAGGAAGGGAGATATTAAATATAGGTGAAGGAAGCAATATGAATAAACTCTAGGTGATTATGTGTATAAGAAAACGTTAGCAGGAGATAAGTTTTAAGGGATGGTAACTATATCTACGATAATTTATTGGAAACTTCGTCGAATAATGAATAAAGATAAAATTATGTATATTTAAACTTCGTCGTATTGTAAGGGAGAATCTGCGTTGATAAATAATGGAACTTCGTCATATATATTATATATTATAAAAGAAATATGAATCTATGATAATAAATATTAAAGCATCGTTGTAATAAAATATGGTAATTGTGTAATTAAACTTCGTCGTATTGTAAGGGAGAATCTGCGTTGATAAATAAGTATTAAAACAAAATTGATATTCGTTGATATAGGGACAGTGTAATCGAAGGAGCTATAGATATGATCAAATAGAGGATATAAGATTGCAACCTTTAAAAATATTAGATGTTAAACTTCATACAAAATAAACTGATATGATATAAGAAAATAATTGAACTGGATGTGAGATTGGAAGGGGAGATAAAATACTAACTTAGAACTGAGAGTTAGATGAAGCTAAAAGCAAAATAAATATGAGACAAATAATAAACAAGGAATAAACAGAAATAAGGGAAAGAGAAATGTTATAACCAATTTGACCAAATCTAGACATACTATGACTCGGATAGGCTGGGATTTAAAGACACGGTATCAGAGAATATATGTTAAATAAATATTGAATCAGACTTATGATTGGAAGGGTTCCAATTGTAATAAATGTAAAAAATAATAATAATTATGGAAGGAATTGTAAATACCAGAACATGATTTATTGTTAGAATTGTTAAGGAATTGTCGATTGAATGTTAGTTATAAGTATATTGTATTGTTAGAAGATATGTTAAGTAATATGTAGCTTGAAGTGTTCAGCTCAGTATTTGATTGTTGTGGAATTAAGATAAAATTGTGTCGTAGGAATTAAGTATAAATGGACAATTTAAAGTATAAATGTTAATTTAAATTTAATTTAAAAAAAAAAATATGTATATTTAATCAAGCTTGTAAAATGTAAAGAATGTGTAATGTAGATATTATGAATATTTTTTATTTAAATTAAATTAGGGGACATTATAACATTTATAGAATGGGCTATATAATATTATTTAAGAATTGGAAGAATATAGTAGAAATAACTCACACAAAATTTAAAAAGAAATTCATTAAAAGATTGGTTAGGTTAAAATGGAAACTAAATTTAGGTAAAAGCCTAGATTAGTAAACAAGGTATTTGAACTGTAAATACATAAGGAAATTTGTTGTATAAAATAAAATTTAAAACAAGATAATCTAATAATAGTTATATGTCAAACAAAATTGTAAATATTAGTAACATAGGGCATAAGTAATTACTTGAAGGAGAAAGTGAAATACGATTGTAAACAATGAGATTGGAAGGTTATGTTTCTATGAATTCGGCTCAAAACACACACAATTCGGAAATATCATAAAAGTAAAACACAAAGACACTTCACACACTAATAATAGTAATAAAATAAACACTGGAAGGTTTGTTAAGGATCGGAAAATTGAAACAGTAAGTTTCAACCAGGTTTAACCAAGTTAAAACGCCATTCTAAACAAGCTCGTTGTGGACGCATCAGCTGTAAAACGGTGAAAATAGTTCGTTGACATTAACATGTGTGAAAGTCAAGGAAACATCAGCTGTAAAAACAGAAGAAAGTAAGTCTGATGGAAAGTCTAGTGGAAAGAAATCGAACTAAATTATAACCCATATGTGTTTTTTTTAAGAAGAAGGCCGCCATATTTGTGACATTTTAAAAGAAAATCTAAGGACGCGTAGTTAGAGTTTAGTTTTGAGATAGCGTGGGTGACGCTACAAGACCGGACCTGCCAGGACCAGTCAAAATTCTATTTATTTGGAAAGAGTTCGTCTAAATTATACCGTTTTGTTAAGAAGATTGGCCAAACTAAATTAAGGAGAAGTGAATTACAAAATGTAATACTGTGTTAATATAAAGTGAAGTAAATAAAACGAATTTAAGTGTGTAAAAGGTCAAATTTGGAGAGAACGGAATCTTACGTAAGCTAACTGAAATTTCGATATTTGATAAGTTATTAGCGCTATAAAAATCAACTTTAGTGGACTTTTAAGATAATAGAGAAGTTTAAATTTGTACATTAAAATATCTTGTAGTTAATTAATAGTAAGAAATAAGAAATAATCCAGTTCAAATAGTTTAGCCTTTTTGCATATTCAAAATTTAAGTTTTTCCATCAGGAAAATATTTATTAAACTTATTTCAAAATTTAATATTGTTTTTCAAAATTTATTTAATTAACAAAAGAGTTAATATAGCCCATGCTATAACCCCGAGATATCAAGAGATCTTAAACTAGCCAAGGGTATTAAAATGTTGTAACTATAAAAAATTAAAAGAAAATAAGAGTTAGTATATTTTGTTAAAAAAAAAAAAAATAACTTTACATTTGGCGCAACAACGTGGGAGCTCGATAAAATTTATTTAGAGAGATTTTGAAATAAAATTAATTTAGAACTTTTTATATGAAAAACATTTGAACTGGAAATAGATTTAGAAAAAATTTTGTAAAATTAAACACTGAGTTGAATAGTCAAGGCTAGGTTGTTTTGTAAAATAAGTTTACTAATAGCTTAAATATGTCTGATGAGAGGGAATTATACAATTTGCGGAGAGAAAAAGCTAAAAAAACAGAAAAAGGGGAACAATTAGAAAAGAGTAGGCGGAAAAGGGCGATAGAAACAGAAGGGGCTGCTCAGGGGAGATTTGTTAGTTTTCAGGAGGGGATCGAAAACAGGGAGGAAAATATTATAGGCGAGCTGGTAGTTGTAGGGGACCAGGAAAAAGGGACAAATTTGGAAATGGAAGGCACAGATATGCCTATAGAAGAGAGTGAGGTGGAAACCCAAGTAGATGAGGCTAGGGGACTACCACCTATGCAAACCCAACAACAAAAACGGGGAAATAATGAGAATGAAGATTTAAGGGAGATAATGAGAACTCTCATGGAAATGAGAGTAAGCATAAATAAAGGGAGAGAGGATATAAATAGAAAATTAGATAAGATAGATGAAATAAAAGGGGAAATGAAAGATATGAGTGAGGATATGAGGGAAATAAACAAAAAATTAGAGGAAAATAGAGACGAAATGAGGGAGATGAAGGAAGATTTCAAATTCATAACACAGGAAATAAGGGAGGAAAATAGGAAAATGATAGAGGATATGAGGCAACAGTTGAGAAAAAAGAATAATGCTGTAGTAGAGGATGAGAGAAGAGACTTAGAGGAGAAAGATGGAGAATTAGAGGAGATTAAGGAAAATTTTGAGAAAACAAATGAAATAATAGCTGATGAGATAGAAATTAATAAAAAAGAGATAGAGAAAGTCGAATATATAACAAAGAAAAACACAGAAGAGTTAGGAGAGTTAAAATTAAGAAATGAAGTAGGAAAGATGGAGGTACTGCCAATAAAAAATATAACAATTCAAACCGCAACTAAAAGGAAGACTGAACAGATTAATAAAATGAAAATGGTAATAGGAGAAATGGAAGGAGTTAAATATCCGTTTCAATGCATAGTGGTACAAAGCTTGTTGAGAGAAATGATCATAGGTACGGATATGTTAATGAATGTGGAGGCACAACTCGAGTTTGGAAAATGGGAAATGGAATTTAAATATGAGAGAAACACAGAAAATAGAACTTATGAAGCAGATGAAAGATACAATGGAGATGTAAACGGTGTTAAGGCAAGGACAGGCGTGGGGACAAGAAAAGAGCATGGTGCCCACAGTCAATTGGAAAACTAAGGCAATCAGAAACCCAGAAATAGAAATTAAATAGAGGAAACAAGTTTACAGGCATTAATCGACACAGGCAGTAAAATGACATGTATCAAGGAGAACTGGAAAAGAAAAATAATAATAAAATAGGAAGGGAGATATTAAATATAGGTGAAGGAAGCAATATGAATAAACTCTAGGTGATTATGTGTATAAGAAAACGTTAGCAGGAGATAAGTTTTAAGGGATGGTAACTATATCTACGATAATTTATTGGAAACTTCGTCGAATAATGAATAAAGATAAAATTATGTATATTTAAACTTCGTCGTATTGTAAGGGAGAATCTGCGTTGATAAATAATGGAACTTCGTCATATATATTATATATTATAAAAGAAATATGAATCTATGATAATAAATATTAAAGCATTGTTGTAATAAAATATGGTAATTGTGTAATTAAACTTCGTCGTATTGTAAGGGAGAATCTGCGTTGATAAATAAGTATTAAAACAAAATTGATATTCGTTGATATAGGGACAGTGTAATCGAAGGAGCTATAGATATGATCAAATAGAGGATATAAGATTGCAACCTTTAAAAATATTAGATGTTAAACTTCATACAAAATAAACTGATATGATATAAGAAAATAATTGAACTGGATGTGAGATTGGAAGGGGAGATAAAATACTAACTTAGAACTGAGAGTTAGATGAAGCTAAAAGCAAAATAAATATGAGACAAATAATAAACAAGGAATAAACAGAAATAAGGGAAAGAGAAATGTTATAACCAATTTGACCAAATCTAGACATACTATGACTCGGATAGGCTGGGATTTAAAGACACGGTATCAGAGAATATATGTTAAATAAATATTGAATCAGACTTATGATTGGAAGGGTTCCAATTGTAATAAATGTAAAAAATAATAATAATTATGGAAGGAATTGTAAATACCAGAACATGATTTATTGTTAGAATTGTTAAGGAATTGTCGATTGAATGTTAGTTATAAGTATATTGTATTGTTAGAAGATATGTTAAGTAATATGTAGCTTGAAGTGTTCAGCTCAGTATTTGATTGTTGTGGAATTAAGATAAAATTGTGTCGTAGGAATTAAGTATAAATGGACAATTTAAAGTATAAATGTTAATTTAAATTTAATTTTAAAAAAAAAATATGTATATTTAATCAAGCTTGTAAAATGTAAAGAATGTGTAATGTAGATATTATGAATATTTTTTATTTAAATTAAATTAGGGGACATTATAACATTTATAGAATGGGCTATATAATATTATTTAAGAATTGGAAGAATATAGTAGAAATAACTCACACAAAATTTAAAAAGAAATTCATTAAAAGATTGGTTAGGTTAAAATGGAAACTAAATTTAGGTAAAAGCCTAGATTAGTAAACAAGGTATTTGAACTGTAAATACATAAGGAAATTTGTTGTATAAAATAAAATTTAAAACAAGATAATCTAATAATAGTTATATGTCAAACAAAATTGTAAATATTAGTAACATAGGGCATAAGTAATTACTTGAAGGAGAAAGTGAAATACGATTGTAAACAATGAGATTGGAAGGTTATGTTTCTATGAATTCGGCTCAAAACACACACAATTCGGAAATATCATAAAAGTAAAACACAAAGACACTTCACACACTAATAATAGTAATAAAATAAACACTGGAAGGTTTGTTAAGGATCGGAAAATTGAAACAGTAAGTTTCAACCAGGTTTAACCAAGTTAAAACGCCATTCTAAACAAGCTCGTTGTGGACGCATCAGCTGTAAAACGGTGAAAATAGTTCGTTGACATTAACATGTGTGAAAGTCAAGGAAACATCAGCTGTAAAAACAGAAGAAAGTAAGTCTGATGGAAAGTCTAGTGGAAAGAAATCGAACTAAATTATAACCCATATGTGTTTTTTTTAAGAAGAAGGCCGCCATATTTGTGACATTTTAAAAGAAAATCTAAGGACGCGTAGTTAGAGTTTAGTTTTGAGATAGCGTGGGTGACGCTACAAGACCGGACCTGCCAGGACCAGTCAAAATTCTATTTATTTGGAAAGAGTTCGTCTAAATTATACCGTTTTGTTAAGAAGATTGGCCAAACTAAATTAAGGAGAAGTGAATTACAAAATGTAATACTGTGTTAATATAAAGTGAAGTAAATAAAACGAATTTAAGTGTGTAAAAGGTCAAATTTGGAGAGAACGGAATCTTACGTAAGCTAACTGAAATTTCGATATTTGATAAGTTATTAGCGCTATAAAAATCAACTTTAGTGGACTTTTAAGATAATAGAGAAGTTTAAATTTGTACATTAAAATATCTTGTAGTTAATTAATAGTAAGAAATAAGAAATAATCCAGTTCAAATAGTTTAGCCTTTTTGCATATTCAAAATTTAAGTTTTTCCATCAGGAAAATATTTATTAAACTTATTTCAAAATTTAATATTGTTTTTCAAAATTTATTTAATTAACAAAAGAGTTAATATAGCCCATGCTATAACCCCGAGATATCAAGAGATCTTAAACTAGCCAAGGGTATTAAAATGTTGTAACTATAAAAAATTAAAAGAAAATAACAGTTAGTATATTATGTTAAAAATTGTTAAGTTGTAAAATTTTGTTTTGTGTGTATTGTTTAATGTCGAGATGAAATGATAATAAATGTTAATGAATTGTTCTTGAGTAGTTTTTTTTGTTTTGTGTTAAATAGAAATTAAATATCATCAATAAAATAAATATTTAATAAAAAAAATAAATAATTGTAAAGCGTTTTATAAAAACATTACAGTATATACATACTATGTCAGAATAACAAGTTAAATATTAAGTGGCAACATAGAAAAGCAATTTCCTTGAAATTTTCCACTTTCCTTTCTATATATTGTGTAGGACTATTTTTTTGTTTACTACTATTTATACACTTTCTTTTTATCATCACTTGCATTGTGTTGTAGTTTCTTTTCAATTTCCTTTCGCATTTTCTGTTTGTGAAGCAAGATTCGATACAATTAATCCAGTTTGTTTGTTTATATTTAATCCTAGAGCATTATTTCTGATATTGTGTGGTAACCATGGTAACAGTTTAAGGTTGTACAATGGAGGTTTCAACGACAAACATAGATGGCAGCAAAAAGTCATATATATTTTAAAAAATTTATTTATAGCTACAGGGAAAGTTGGCTCAGTGTCAAAGCGCAAGATTTCAAACATGAAGATACTCTCTCAAGTATGAGAAATTTTGCTCAGTGCCAAGAGCGCCTGACTTTGAATATGAAGATTCTCAGTTCGAATCCGACCTAGACTCCCCAATTTTTTATAATTTAATTATTGAATAAATATTTGAAAAAACTGTATTCACATAAATTGGCATCCACTATAGGTTTAAAAAAATGTATTTGAACTTGATTGCATGAATAAAATCGTATTTTATTCACATTTGAAAATTTGTAGAAGATATATATAAGGAGAGTGTGAGTTAGTAAAAGGAATTGAATAAAAAGAATATTGATTTTTTAACCAAATTAGTAACTCCAAGTATATAATATGAACTTCAATAATAAGAAAATATTGTCCAATAAAATGTGGAAATATTATTTCATACTTCAAAATAATTATATCACCACAGACAATTATACACAGCCCTCCACCCACTCCATATATCAAAAACATGTCGGGTTCCATTCAATGATACATAGACTAATTAGCATACCCATAAATAATGAAGAAAGAATAAACAAAATTTAACATGACAAAATACAACCCATAGAAATGGATAGAAACAACACCGACAGACAACATTATATGGAAAAAAGAACACACAAACAACACACCACAAAAAAGTCTTTAATACATAAAAACAAAAGTACATAACATTAACATATCATGAATATAAAGTGACCTTTAAAACATCCATAAAAGTGTTTTAAAAAGTCATTTAATAAAAGATGCACTTATCAAAGGTTATTTTGTCTGCCGCAATATTAGGTAACTTTTGAAGAATTAATTACTTGATAAAAGAATGTGTTTTAAAAATAAGGTTATGTTTGTATGGTGATTATTACAGAAAGTTTTAACTACTAAAGACAGCAACTTTTAAAACCATTTTATTTTTATTTAGGGTGTATTTTTTACTACCAAAAACTTTTGGTAGGGACTTTAGGGATGCAAACTTTTACCAAAAATTTAATAAGCCAAACAAAAATCTTTAATGATTTTGGGATCTTTTTTATGACTGATTTGTTGTTCATATAGTAAAATGTTTACAATTTTGTATCATATTCAAAACATTTAAATTTTTTGTAATTGGAATCGACAAAGGCATGGCAATGCTTCATTTTAAAATTCATACACCTTAATTTTCGCTGATGGTTTTTCATTCACTATTGTTAAACATAGCCTTTCTAAAATTATATCATTTTGATTTGCTGCATTATTTTAATGTAATCTGACCATTAGATTGGTAACTATTACTAAACACTATGAAAAATTGTTAAAAGATAATGCAGGCAATAAATAATGTTTTATGTCTAATTATATTTCCAACACTTTTAAACCCAGATTTTTATTTTTAAGCACAGATTCTGTTTGTGCACATTTACATAAATAATTTATATGAAAAATATATTGCTTGTTTTATATACAGAACTTGACTACTTTTTACACATTTTGAACAAATAGAAAATATTCTCTATGTGGAAACAAATGTATTTATACTCTATTTTTAAAACACTTTAGAAAGTTGTTTCTTGCGTCATTAGAAAGTGTTTCACTTGTCTCTTCAATTCATCAGTATTTAACTTATGTCAGTTTTATTCATGAAGTAGTTAGCTTAATTTAGGTCACATTAAAAGCAATAAACATCTTTTCTATTTTTGTCTTTCAAGGTAATAAATTTGTCTCTGCTTTCACCACTAGTAATTAATGCTTACGTTGTGTTGAAATTTTGTTAAGTTGTTGTATTTAATTAGTAAGTGAAAAAAACCTGATTGCTACAGCTAATTGAAGTATTAGTCAATTCTAAACACTGAAATTAACAGCTTATAAAATAAATAACAATAAAAAAATACAGCATAAAATTCCTCTATTATTAACAAACTTATACTCTAACTTTTATAATATTTCTGACCTAGAGGAGAATGATGAAAATATTTTAGATGACACTATATCTCGTTTTCTACAAACTTTAGTGGTTCGCTACTATGCCTACCATGTCTTAAAGCAATTTATACGTGGGAAACCTATCAGATTTGGCTTCAAACAGTAGTTATTATGCTGTGCAGAAACGGGCTACTGTTTTCATGCTGAACTCTATGAGGGGAAAAGTACAGATACTCACAGAAACAATCCCTGTAGGTTCATCCACTATTATGTTTAAAGTTTCTGAACCTAATACTCCCCAAAATCATAGTTTTTAAATTGACAACTTTTTTACAAGTTTCTAGTTTATAAAAAGCCTGACGGAAAGTAATATTTGTGCCACCGGGACAGTACGATACAATAAAATGAACTATTGTCCTATCAAGTCAGATACAGAAATAAAAAAAGAAAAACATGGTGGAAGTGACTATAGGTTTGATGAAAAGAACAAGATTTTTGCCATTACTTGGAAAGATAACAACATTCTAAAAATTTTATTGAACCACAGTAAACTGTGACTTGCTAGTCAATTCTTGATAAGGAGAAGATAAAACTATCTCAGGCAAAGTTCATTGGTACCTGGATGGAGTTGATAAAATGGACTGGTTTATAAACAAGTACAGGATACAAATCAAACCTAAAACATGGTACTTTCCTATATTTACCAATCTTATTCGCATGACAAGTGCCAATGATCACATACTTTCTTGCATATCAGTGCAAAAGATGTCAACAGACTTCAGGAGAACAATTGCTAGTACTTATCTAGCACTGACCACTTTATCCAACCCAAAAAACATTGGCAGACCTGTTTTACAGAATCCATGTAACAAAAAAGTCTTGGAAAATGTTGGAAAGATTTGATCCTGCAGGAAATTACACTGAAAGAGCAATCAACAGAAAGCAAAAAAAATGTGAAATATGCAAGACAAGCTTAAGGAAGCAATGCTCCAAGTGTAATGCTGGTCTCCATCTTAAATGTTTTCAAGTTTTGCATAAGAGGCTTTAACAGCGCTTTGAACTAACACCAATTTTATCCTATAAATTAAGTCTTTTGTTTGTAAAATATACATTTGTATGTGTTAAAAATAGTGTTTTCTTTGTAAAACAATAAATATTTGACTTGACTGCATCTTCATTTTTTTTTAACCGTATATGCCTGATCCCCATTTGGGACTTTTATTTAAAACAAGCCTTTTTTAAAATATTTTTTTTTGGTAATTATTGAAGATATTAGTAAGTGTTTAAAATACAAAAAAAAATTAAAGTTCGGATAGTCATAAACTATTAAGTGATTTAAAAAATCGTTTTTAAAATTTGGTAGGTAATGGGTTAATGTAATGTAGGATTTTTAGATTGGTGTCTATATCAGTCTGTGAGTGTAGTATTTTTTGTATGTGTATGGAGAAATTTGATGTGGGTTGTGCTTTCTTATCTGTTTTACATGTTTTTCGTATCTTGTGGTAAATGTTCTCCCTGTTTGTCCTATGTAAAACCTGGAACAGTTTTTGCATGTAATCTTGTATACCCCTGACCTGTCGTGTTTATTCTGGTAAGTTTTTGAACTGTGTAGGTGTTTTTTAATTGTGTTGGATGTTGTGAATCCTACTTTGTATTTAAGTTTGCAGAACGTGGAAGCTATTTTTGTGATGTTTTGTCCTGATATGCAAGTGTTATATATTTTTGTATTTGTGTTATTGGTTTTTGTTGTTATGGGTACGTTGTTTTTTGCGCATTATATTGTCTATCAAGGTGTGTGTTGTATCCATTTTTATGGGCTATGTGTTTTATTGTGTTTAATTCACTTATTTTGACTTCATTGCTCATTATAATCACTTTTTATTTTCAACAACTCAATAAATTCTAAAGATTTCTATGTGTTTGAGTGTTTGACATTTTTAGGAATGACATAGCCAGGTTTATTTACAAAAAAACTCCATTCTATGAAATCAGCAATTGAAATGGGGCCTTATTGCTATTACTATTCAATACTAAGAATACACTGTGGTTCAATATTAATAATAAATCGCCAAAAACTTTTTAACTATAACCTTTTTTATGTTAGTCTTATGTACATTTCAGTTACCAAGTAACCATCCTCAGAGGGATAACATACAAAGACTGTATGTTATCTCTGAGTCTTTGTATGTTATCCCGCTGAGGATGGTTACTTGGTAACTGAAATGTGTATAAGGATAAAATAAAAGTGTTATGGTTAAGAGGTTTTTGAGTATTTATTTTTCTTATTGCTGATTTTTAAGACTTTTTAATAAAAAAAATGATAAAATAAAAAATATGTATTTTATGAAGGAGGTGTTTTTATAATACAAAACCTTTTTGTTGATACTATGGTTATGAGGAAAGACATTCTAATTTATTCTTGGAAACAATAAAATTCTCTTTAATTGCCTTGTTCATATCTAGGACTGAGTCCAAATGCATGAAGAAGATTGTCATTATCCATGACAGAATTTGGCACATAGTTCATTGTCTTGATTAGAAGCCTACACATATTAAGGAATGCATTTGTAGTATGTATAGGAACAGGGGCATAACTTGCATTAAGCTGAATTGAGGAGTAGGTGTGTCTAAGCCAGCATCACATAACGCAAAAATAGAAATAATTTTGAAAGCAGAATAGATCGAGTTTACAACTGAAAATATAAAACACTCACTAGATAATTCTTTTATAATCAGAAATCAAAAAAGTGAAAACAGCATGATTTGAGTGCTTTTTGCTTCACTTTTTTTTATTGTTCTGGAATAGATACAAAACTTTGCACAGTGTTGAGGCTCAACCAAAGATTTTCAGATATCGAATGGTTCCAGAAGACTTTGTAGCAGTTTTTAAAGAAGGGCCTACTGAAAATCAGAACGAGGCACTCCCAGTCATCCAAACTTTATGACATTGGTTGGAACAAATCTGAATTGATGACATGCTTTAAGACTGTAGAAGACTTTAGCTTTCATCTTTTTTAAATTTATTCTTCAATTATTTGTGTATTTTACTATGTTACCAAACTGTTGTTTTAGTTTATAACAATATCTTTCATTTTAATTTGTTATATTGAGGTAACATTTCCAATGTTTATCTCTTAAATACATTTTTTATAGAGTGGTTTATTTCGTAGAGTTCTTGTTATATAAATTGTTTTTGAAAATTATGATATAGTTTTATTTATGTCCTTCACATAAATTTAAAGTATAACTGAATTATACTTTAAACCATAATCAAAAGTTAAACTTCAGTTGTTTAGGTAACAGCCTCCATTACGCAATAGTAGTTAGTATAGTGTTATATGCTGTTTCTCAAGGGGAAGGAGGGTGGTCAAAAATGTATTGTGTAATGTGTTTAATCCAAAAATTAAAAATTGTGTTAAATATAAATTCCCCAGCACACGTAAATGTTACTAATTTAACGTTTTAGCTTTATTTTATAGAAGTAATAGCTCACAAAATGTAATTAAATTTTACTGTTGACTTCTACTCTAAACTTTAACAAAGCGTTATTAGCACAGGCACACAAACCTCATAGAATTATAAAACTCAGTTTGTTTACTATAAGTTGCAAAATTACTCAAAAGGTTGAAACAAAAATTATTTCACGCACAAAACCGAAAATATTGCATTGTACATTTACACATTTTTTATTTCTAACTTTTGCCTAAAAACAATAGAACTTACCGCGCAAAGCAGTGTTAAATTGAAGTTTTTAGTTGTTTTTTTTAATTTGTAATTTTTGTGGAGTCACCGGCAAGCCTAATTATATTTTGAAGCATTTTTTAAGTTATAACATGAAAAAAAACCAAAATGTTGATTTTGTAACGTTTTAGGTGTCATTAAAACACTTGTAAATATTTAACACTTGCCTATAGTAGCACTTACTTATATTAGTTGAGGATGTCCATTTCGGGAGATGTGTCCCATTGTAAACTCAAACCGTAACTCACCAATACAACATTTTCATCTAATGAATAGAACTACTAGATAAAGGCTTAAAACACAACATCACGCAAAATACAGTCCACAAAATTTCACCTAAACTCTAATACTAGATCTTGAAAACACAATCCAACATAACACAGCGTAGAACAACAAGATGCAATCAGACAACAAATAGAACACAAATTAACTCGAATTAAGCCCCCTAAAATAAAATAAATGCATTGTTGCATAAGAATGGCCTAAATCTAATCAACCAAATAAAAAACGTAAATATCCCACACAACACCACCTTAGTCTCCTTCAATATATCAAATCTATACACTAACATCCCCATTCCAGAAACCATCAACATTCTCAAAAAGGAGTTATGGTCTGAGTTTACAATGGGACACATCTCATCTCAACAAATATAAGTAAGTGCTACTACAGGCCAGTGTAAAATATTTACAAGTGTTTTAGTGAAAACTAGTAGCTCACATGAAGATGGATTGTACTAATATATTTTAGGTGTGTCATGGAGAGGGAAGGGATTGCTATTTTCCAAATTTGTTAATATTTGAGCAAAAGTTTTTATAATTTGTTCGCATTCCTGATGACTTTCTTCATCACTTGATATAAATTGTTTTGCTAAAATCAAAAGGAACAGGAAATAAATACCTGAGTTACAATAAAAATCAGTGATCAATACAAAATTAAAATTTATTATATTTCTTTAAATTGCACTAGTATCAATAAACTAAGTGAAGCAACATAGATTACTTCCATCCAATATCGTTTTTCTCAATTACTGTTTTAACAGAAATGTATATAAAAGCTGCTTGTTGTAATTATTTTGAATTCAATTATTAAAGTGTAAGTAATTATTGCATAACTAAGTGAATACTATAGAAAGTGTGTTCTAAAATATTCACTTAGTTATGCAATAATTACTTATAGAAATGTCTATTACTTTTTTAACATTATATTTTCATTAAATAACTAAAAATGATAAATATTTTTAATTCCATCAGTAATAAAATTGTAATGCTTAAAGACCTGCAGATAAACCCTTATAGTATAAGTTTAAATCAAAGCATATTATTAAAATCATATATTATATAACTTTAATTTGAAAGTCAGTAACCTGGATTTAAAATGCCTTACTTACCCAATAACTTGAACAAAGTTATATACTAATAAATACACGTTGGATATAACTTTATTTCCTGATTTTGAATCCCCAGCCATACTGGAATAACAACTTGTTAACACTGACTAAAAATAAAAACACCTATAAGATTGAATTTAGGTTTACTAATTCGGTTTTTCTAGTTGTTTAGCTCTAATCATATCAACAGGTTATACAGCGTAACAATATCCGTACACAAGAATCAGAAACAAAATACGAAAACTCATGCTCAGCTGATATACAGGAGAGATTCATTGTCACAGACTTTGGTTATCTATGATTGTAATAAGTTTAACCATAGATTCGAAAGTAGTACTTCATACATATAATTATAACTTATATTTATACAGGTAAAATCTAAATATCGTAATATCTATTAATAAAATTATTATTACTTTTTTTACGATTATGTTTACTAATATTACAGAACACGTATTTAATGGTAGAGAAATGCTGTGCTGGTGCCCATTGAATGACTTTCGTTTCGCAGTTTGTTGCCTTTTTACTGTCAACTTTTGGAATAAATGAAATTGAGTTTTTCTTTAAATTAAATTAATTACGTGATTAGAATTTTGTTTCCATTTATGTAATACCCAATAATCATCGTGGTAAGAAAAAAGGCATCAAACATTGTTTCTGCAATGGCTTAGAACATGGCCGACTCAAGAGTCGGCCATGCTTAGAATATTGATTATTTCATTAATCAATAGAAGGTTATGCAAATACCGAAAACAATTTTATTCAAATTTAGGCAGAAATAATAAATAATCTAAATCGTGTTTTTGTCTCAAAAGTCAAGTTATAAGGTAAAGGACCGTATATTTGCGTATGTATTAATGCGTTCAGATAACGCACCCGAAAATCTGACATAACCAAAGTCTCCGAAGGTTCTGGATTAGTGGGCGGTTCCAATTACAAAACAAATTAATTCAACTAACTCAAAATTATTATGTTTGAGGCTAGAATTTTGTAATTCTAGTTATTCTCCTATGTTGTTGATCTGAGTGGATAGAAATACTGGAGTGGACAACAAGTGAAAGTTGGAGTTCCCATAGACAGGGGGCGATTAGGTCCGATTTAGCTGTGGCACCGATCGCGTCACTACTAACGTTAGATTCATTTTAGCCCCAAAACTAATCACATGTGTCTTTTTTTCAGACATTCTTTTGACTTGTTTTAGTAAATGTAAACTTTTAGTTGGTTTATAATGTTTTGTAACATTGTATTATTCGGATTTGTTGTTGTTTTATTTTAATAATATTAGGTGTAGTTTATTTAGGACAATTATTTAAAGTTGCTTGATGTAATCATCTTGAATTCACTGATTAAACTAATTTTAAAAAAAAATACTAAACTAAGTGAATACGTAATTGCTCACGCGTTTCAAAACATTCTTTCCTTTTGCGAAGCTAACCCTCTACTGGCGGCATCGGTGACGTGTAAAGGTTTTGTAACGCGAATGGATTTATGACTGGAATGGGGTGGGTTGTTTTGATTGTGTGTCATATAATAGAAAAGGAAGCCAACAGGCTTCAAAGTGTGTGTGATCATTTAATACGTTTTCTTTATCTGTTGCGTAGTGTTTGTATATTTTTCTAAGGTTGTTAGTTTTTTACTTTGTTTTAATGTATGTAGAACATTTAAATTAGTGTGAATGTTGGTGTGTGTTGGGTGTTTTGCGTAGCTGGATTTAGGGTTTTTTTTGTAATGTGTTCTTCAAAGCATGTATAGAATGACCTGCTGATTTGGTCCATGTAATAGCTGGGACAATCTGAGTTACAAATTGATTTGTAAATATCTGAGAATTGGTATTTGTCAGTTTTTTTTTTATAAGGTTGTATGTGCTGTCCTAAAGTGTTTGTTGTTTTGTAGGATATTTAGTAATGATGTTTTTTGAATGTGGAGGCTATTTTGTGTTTTTGTTGTGGTAGGTGAGGAATATGAATTTGTTGTTTTTTGTGTGGCCATTTGATGGTGTTTATGTTTTTCCTGAGTATGTTGTCTATGAGTGTGTGATGGTAGCAGTTTTGTTGAGCGATGTATTTTATGGTATTAAGTTCTTTGTCGTAGTCTTTCTGTAGCATTGGTATATTTATTAGGTGGTGTAACATGATTAAATGCAGCGTGTTTGTGTTGTGTGGGGTGATTAGATGTATTATGTATGACAATATCTGTAGTTGTTGGTTATCTGTATATTTTGAAAAACCCAGGAAAATAAACATGAACACCATCAAACGGCCACACAGACAAACAACAGGAAAGAATGTTTTGAAACGTGTCAGCAAGTAAGCAATTATGTATTCACTTAGTTAAGTATTTTTAAAATTAGTTTAATCAGTGAATTCAAGATGATTATATCAAGCCACTTCAATAGCGACCAACGGTCAACAGTAATGAACCTCTACCGACGGACGAGGCTCAAAGTATATAAAACTTCCTTCCACATTTCCTTTAACACTCAGGCCTAAAATATAACCTAAACTTTAAAAAATTCAGCCACAAACAAATGTCGAACATCCTTTCGGACACTGAAACAACAATTCAATACACAGATTCCTTACACCATGAATATATTAGACAAGACATTAAACATAAACACCTTAAACAATAAACCTATCATAAATAATGAGCATTCAACCCTTAAATCAATTATACAAAAACGTGACAAACACAACCTAAATTTCCTAAAAGCAGACAAAGGTAATTCCATCGTAATAATGCACCAACAAGATATCAACAGGAAAGTAAACAGTTTCATAACTGAAAACAAAATAACAGAACTCCGATCAGACCCCACACCTAAATTCCAAA
Source organism: Prosapia bicincta (assembly GCA_036971475.1). Lineage (NCBI taxonomy): Eukaryota > Metazoa > Arthropoda > Insecta > Hemiptera > Cercopidae > Prosapia > Prosapia bicincta. Next base: position 103,758,197 of record JBAIZL010000005.1, on the reverse strand, counting down.
CAGAAATTAAAAAATCTTGTAAATAAACGCACCAAAATCATGAAAAGAGAACAAAAGAAATATTACAAACAAATAAAACCCCAAGCCCCCACATTAAATGTTTTACCTAAAATCCACAAAGAAACCACACCCATCTGTCCACTAATCAATCACACACATGCACCATCACAAGGGCTAGCCAAATACATATACAAGCTTATCAGAGAAAACATAAACTTTCACAATCACACATCCATACACAATTACAAAGACCTCATTCAAAAAATTCAAGACATCCACTACCACACAATTTCACCATTGCCTCATTCGACATAAAAAACCTCTACACTAATGTGCCAATAGAACAAACACGCCACATACTACAAAATATGCTCACAGGGAACAACATTCCACAAAAACTCACTTATGAAATCATCACACTCACCAAACTCATCACATTACAAAACTACTTCAACTACCAACACAAATTCTACACACACAAAGAAGGCCTTCCTACGGGTTACCCCATCTTAGGCATCCTAGCAGAAATATTCCTACATCATATCGAACATAATACATTCTACAGAACAATAATCACACACATAAAATAATTTATTACCATAGATATGTAGATCACTTTTTAATATTATACAACGGCAAAACAAACCACTACACAATTACATTAATACCATACACCAAAACCTCACATTTACCCTCGAATTAGAAGAAAACAATAAAATAAACTTTCTAAACCTTACCATCACCAAACACAACACCAGACATAATTTCAAAATATACAGAAAACCAACAACTACCGATATTGTCATACATAACATCCCCTCACACAACACAAACACGCTGCATTTAATTATATGTTACACCGCCTAATAAATGTACCAATGCTACAGAAAGACTACGACGAAGAACTTAATACCATAAAATACATCACTCAACAAAACGGCTACCAACACACACTCAAGAAAATTAAACATAAACACCATCAAACGGCCACACAGACAAACCTCACAAAAAACAACAAATTCATATTCCTCACCTACCACAACAAAAACACAAAATAGCCTCCACATTCAAAAAAACTCCATTACCAAATATCCTACAAAACAACAAACACTTTAACCCTAGAAGCGGCAGTGTTATTTTCCTAACTGGCAGTACAAAATGACCCGCATAAACATCTTATTTTGAAACAATTCTATAAATTACATTTTTCACACAAAGTTTGACATCTATATATTTTATTTGAAGAAAAAATGTTGAAGATTTTGTTCTATGCATCAGAAAATTTATATTTTGATTACTTTGAATGTTATTTTTATGAAAATAAGAATTTTTCCAAAAACAATTATCATTTTTTTATGTTTGAAGAAAAATAAAAAACCATATGCATTACTGTCTGAAAAACTGAAATATACAAATAATAAAGAAAGATTTTCTGATTTCACTCAGCTTTGTTCCATAGAATTTGATGCAGTTTCCAATTTTCTATGATTTTTTTGCTGATCACATACGCGTAAACTGTTTGTTGGGCAAAACTGTCATACACTACTCCCTAGCCTATATTATATTTATAAAGCGTTTTCCCTAAAGCACTGTTTATTATACACTGTTATGTCTATATAATTTTTTATACCTATATCTAAATATCTACTTTTAATATATTTACACATTTAATTGAATAATTATACCTAATTAACCTAATTTTCCATCCTCCTTTTTCTGGGATTGGTGCGGTAGAAATGTTTCATAAATTTATTTGTTTCACAAATATTTATTATAAAGTTATTAATTATAAAACGAAATACCTAAACTCCTAAAATACATGCTACGACACTGTAAACAAAACAATACAGGGAGTGTATGCCTTTGTGAACCGAAACGAATGGAATGGCTCCGAACGCATTGGTCAGACTACTTTTGGAAACGGAATTGTAAACCCATTCCTCAGTCTAGAACGAAAACAAAAACACGTGTGTGTTCAGAAAATAATAGAGAACAGCCTACGCTATCTATTGGATTCATACGGAACTTTTAAACGATGCAGTAAGGGCCAACGTACAAGTGTCGTAAAAGCGACATCTACAGTTTAGCGATCGCACGAACTGTCGGAAAATCGACAGCTGCCGCTTCTAGGGTTAAGACAGCACATACAACCTTATCAAAAAGAAACTGACAAATACAAACTCTCACGTATTTACAAATTAACTTGTAATGATTGCCCCAGTTATTACATCGGCCAAACCGGCAGGTCATTCTATACACGCTTAGAAGAAAACATTACCCAAAAAAACAAACCACCCTTAAATCCAGCTACGCAAAACACCTAAAAACACCCAACACACACACACACACACCGACATTCACACTAATTTAAATGTTCTACATACATTAAAACAAAGTAAAAAAAACTAACAACCTTAGAAAAATATGAAATATACAAGCACTACGCAACAGGTAAAGAAAACATATTAAATAAACACACTCTTTGAAGCCTTTTCTATTATATGACACACAACCAAAACAATCCACCCCATTCCATTCCCATTAGAGGCTTCACACCTCACTGATGCTGCCAGTGGAGGGTTAGCTTCGTAAAAGGAAAGAATGTTTTTAATCGCGTAAGCAATCACGTATTCACTTAGTTAAGTATTTTTAAAATTAGTTTAATTATTTAAAGAAGTTTTCGTATCTTACTGAAAGTGATGAAAAAAGTTTCAGTGATTCATAGACGTCCCATCAAAACAATTTTATGCTTCCATTGAATATATTCGTGACCACAGAAGATCTGATTTGGAAGAAGACAGTCGTGAAGTATATGTGGGAACAGGGGTAATGCCATCCAGTCCTTGTTTATTCATGTACCTGTTGACCTTTAACACATTCAGCACTGTGAGCGTCCCAGCACGTTCTGGGTTCCCTTGCGACTCACTGAGGGCATGTCGGTGTGCTCCCGTCTTCTCTTCCAAAGGACGGCAAGCTCACTCTCAGTCTAATTGAAACTTCTCCGGTGTCGATAAGTGTCTGTATAAAGGTTTGATTTTTTTCGTCAGTGCTTCAGAACAGTTTGGAGAACATTGTGCCTGAATCGTTTTTAAATCCTACCATCGCAAATTAACTTTTTGGAGATTCGAATATTGGGTAAGTATTAGTGCTATACGTCTCTTATTTTTCTATTTTTAAACCATTTTGACGTTTACAGTGTTTTATAATTGCATTTTTGTAAATACTTATTTTTTCCCAAAAAGTGGTGGTTTATTTTTGTTTATTGTTTTTGAATAAACCTACTATTTTGTTATTAAATTTTACATTTTTGTGTATTTTCTTATGCACAAAAACATTTTAATCTTTGTAATAAATAAATAAATTAAACATTTGTTTACTTTAATTAAAATTATTATTGTATTTATACGATTGATTTCAGAATATTGCTCTGCTTGCCCCGAGGAGCCTCCCCTTTGCATTCAACAATGTTTCAGGGAGTTTCATGAAGTTTTAATTAGGTTTAATTTTTTTTATTTTATTGTTTTTTTAACTACTCAATGCGGCACAATATCCGGTAAAAACAACGATCATAAAAATAAACTAGCACACTCTCGATTTTTACAATTAAGTATAATGTTTAAATTTTACTATTTTTCCCATTTACAACTAAACATTTAAGTAAAGATTTTGAGATAAAACAATGCCGCCAAATGTGGAAGTTAACAAAAAACCGTCAGTAGTTTGATGAGATCTCCAATATCGTCCCCGTGTTGAAAGTGTTAACTGTGTTCTGTGGACTGCTAAATTTAGGTACAAATAATGCTCAAAAAATCTTCGCTCAAACACTGATAACATGTTGATCAGAAGAACTTTTATTCTTCAACTAGGGAAACAATAGGTCCTCATCTATTAAGATGAGCACCTATCAACATTCTACCAATAACCTTAAAATGGAAGATAAAAGGCATGACTAGAATTTAATCAACTACTCGTCAAGTGAGACCTGCCGATGAGAAGGTCTCTGTAAATACTGTCCTACATGAAAAAAACTGATTCATACAGATCCGTTGCAGCAAATGCAACGCAGTATGTGAGGAGCCACAGTGGTATGTGCTGTTTTTATTTGTAACATTGATAGCATTTATCAGAAAAATATTCAAGAGTATGATTAAAATGTATTATTTATCATATGTATTACTAGTTCTGTTTTAAGAGATTTATTTGAGTAATTGTTTCCAATTAGTTTTTATTACCATGTTTAAAACATCTTAAGCTATCTTCGGAGATAGGAATTACTAAAACTTACCATATAAAACGGAATCAAGAGTAAATTACATATGTTAGAACCTAACACCGGACCGATGGCAGGTTAAACTTTGTTCCTAGTAAAATTTAAATGTATAATTTGTCAACTGTCTTGAATTGCATTTGTAAAATTTTACATTACAATTTTGAAAGTTTTGAGAGTAAAAACTAAATAAAAGTTATCACAATAGCACTACAAAACATACTGTGTACAAGACAGATAAAACAAAGGCAGGAACAGTATTACAAATTTGATAAATCAAATTAATTGCTCCCATTGAGTTTTGCCATTTCTATATGATTGGCTCAAATAATTATTGTATAACTGAGTGAATACCTAAGAACTTGTGTGCTGACGCCTTTCAACACAATCATTTCATTTACCAAGCTTACTATCTACCATTGTGGTTCTACAATAGTAGATGGTTAGCTTCGTAAATGAAACCATTGTTTCGAAACGCGTCAGTAAGTTCTGAAGTAAGCCCTCAGTTATGCAATAATTACTTATAACTGCCGCAAGTATTTTATCATAGGTACTGTTCAATTGTTCTCTGTTTAAATTTTAATGTGAAACTCAACTAAAGTTAAATTCTATAATTCTTCGTGCTTGTATTTGCATTTACCACCTTAAACAACTTTGTTGTTTCAGATTTCTTTCACACAACAAAACTCCTAGTTATTGAAACTGACAAGATATTCTGCCAATCAGTACTTACTTTTACAGAAAATATTGTATTTTTTTCTCAATTTAAAGTTAATTAGCCTTTATGGCTATAATAACCTATGAAGGGTAGGAAAGAAATGGTAAATAGCTAGAGACACAAATCCCTGGCAGAGAACACTGAAGTGATCATGGCCTCACATTCAGGGTGATATTCCCAAAGCATCTACAAGATATTTTTTACTAACAGGGTCTTAAAGACGCATCTCCCATTCCCTCTTGAAATACAGAAGGGGAAAGAATTAATGATCCTCAGGAGGATCTGTAAAAGGAGGAAAATTAAGACATATCAGAAATAGACCTGTTTCCAACCAGGGTGAAGAGATGTTATCTACCAATTACCCAGGTGCTGGTTTAGTTGTATGTAGCAGCCATATATGAATTCTACTAATGTGAAAAGATTCAAGAGTGTAATGTGTTTTGGAAAACCAAAAATTGCCCAAAAATAAATTTTTAAAGATTAAAACTGTTTTAATATTTTCTTTCTGCCATGCTGAAGTCTTTCAACCTAAACCTATACACATTTTTAGATTTACCTTGGATTAGTATAGAGTTTTAAAATCCCCTCAATACCTTTTGGAATTAAAGTTGGATGTTGTAATAATTTTGATTTAACTAATTAAATCATATGTTATTATTTGAAGAACTAAGTGAAAAACTATTAATTTACTGTATGCATTTCAAAACCATCATCCACTTCATGTTATGAACCACGCCAGCAAGTAAATTAATAGTTTTCACTTAATTCTTTAAAAAATTACCGATCATTTGGAATTGCAGTGCCACTTCATTAAATGTTCATTGATCCGATTCCACTTTCTCTTTAAAAAAAGCAGGCGATTTCACATGAAAAGGGTGGTGTTTTTTAAAGTAAAAGTGCTTAAAATCTGTACAATATTATCTGTATTACTATTTTTTTTATTACAAAAACTATTAAATATTAAACTTTAAAAAAAAAAATTGGACCTATAATTCTTGATTAGCTTTTCTGATATTTTACTATTTTATACTTGGGACTATATTTCTGCTATCAAAATCTTTATTTCACAAAAATATAAATTGGCTGAGGTTAAATCACAATCATTGTATCATTTTTTATGAAATTTTACCTGTAACTTTCTGCATTTCATGAGCAAGAACTTCTAGTATCCAGATATAGTTTCTTCTTTTTGTAAATATTTTCCATTAGTTCTTTATTTAAGTTATTTTTTTCTTTATTTACAAGTTTGTTATTTCTATTGCACTGTGTTCTTAACTCTCTTGTTTTTTATCTTTTACCTAATTTTTAAATTTGGTGATATAATGCCATAAAATTTTCAATAAATACCATGTAAATCACGAATAAAACATAGGTTTCTCAAAACACTGATATTATTAGTTCATATGTATAAAAAAATATGTATATAAAGCTCAAACGCCTCAGTTGCTTTATAAAATAAATGGTAACTAATTTTGTAATACAATAATTTTTCACACAACAAATACAAACACATATGTTAACATATAGCCCAACAAAACTGAAAGACTTTTGCGTCAATATGATTTTAAAAAAGACATGTTTCTGAGGGTCGTAAAAACATTTGAAAAAGTGGAAAATGGAATTTTGGACCAACCACTACATGTTCCAGCATTAACGTAATATGGTGATATCTGGATTAATTTTAGTTGAAAACGTTTTTCAATTTAAAAAATAATTGCTGAAACTAAATGTGAATTCTCCTTCTAGGTGGTGCAACACATAATTCTTCAACCTACATTGAACTGAAAGAACCTTTCATGTGCTAGCTCTGAAACACTTGAATTTGTTTTGATTGAGAAATTGACCTGTGACAAAATATAATGTAGACAAAACCAACCTTCTTACCAACCAATAAAGTTTTTAAGTCAAAAAAAATTAATTATTTATTTTACACCATTAATTTTAGTTTAATTTAGGATATACTTTTTTCATATTTAAAAAATCTGCACAAGAATGATAGGTAATTTTTAGTAGTACCACATCTACTGTCTGACCATTATATAGGTAACATGAGTATTAATATAGATATCATAATAGTAGGTAATAATTTACAACTATTTTAAAGTCTGCAGACTTCATATTTCTGCAGTTAGTGTTAATATTATCCACTTCTCGGTAGATATATTGCAAAAGTATGATTAGGAATTGCGTTCAAACAGTATCTTTTTATAAATATAGTTATTTTTTTTAAATAGTACTATTGTCTGTAGCGTTTAACCAATATTTCTTTTAGAAGGAATTTATTATAATAATAATTTAAATGTTCAGTTTAAATAAATCAATGTCAATATTATAACACAAACCTAATTTCCACTTTAAAAAGTAATTAAAAAAATTAAATAAATTCCTACTGAGGTAAACAATGAAAAATTTTATTTTAGTTACCTTAGAGCACTATTTATGATATTGTGTGTAACCATGGCAACAGTTTAAGGTTGTACAATCCAGGTTTTGACGACAACCAGATGGGGGAAATCATATACTTCTTTGACGAAATATATCACTAGGAATTGGAAAGTTGTGGTGCTATACTTCGAACATGGAGATTCACAGTTCGAATCCAGCTGGACCCCACACATTTTATAAATTAATTATTGAATGAATATATGAAAAAAACTGTATTAAAATCAATTGTCATCCATTATAAGGTTTAAAAAAATGTATTTAAACTTGAATGGATAAATGTAAACGTATTTTATTAACAACTGAAAATTTGTAAAAGATTTTAATCAAGAGATTGTGACCTAATAGAAGGAATTTAAAAATAATATCACTGGAGTAATACCTCAGATAAATTATAAAGATTTTAATTAGGGCACAAACAACTGAATAGAAGTGTAGGCTTGTACAGCTGCAGCTATCATTCAGAATTATTAAGTAAAGAGAATAAACCTTGTACATACAAGGTACTTTATTCTATTCCTTTATAATGATAAAAATTTATATTATCAAATTAATAAATGATTTCAATGTTTATTTCAGACTAAGAAATATTTTAGTAATATGGAAAACGAAGGGGGCCATTATTGTATTTGACTACCAGCATCAAACTGTAAAAAAGTAGCCTTTTGTTCTCTTTTATTGCTCCTACACAAATCGGGTATTCATAATTATACTAAAAAATCCCCACTCTAGTGGCCCCTTTAGATTGCTTAACCTTCAAGGGGGCAAACAGAGTTTCAAACAAGAGAGGGCGCTCATAGTTTTACTCTGCACTAAAACCAATTAAAATTTAATTGATTTCCGTTCTTATATTAGGTGACTACAATTTAGCACTACACAAATACATTCTAAGCCATTTTAAAAGTTACTTTGTAAAATTTTAAACTTTTAAATTACATACTTTTAAAAATATCTGAATGGTTAAAATGTGTAAACCATGTATACTACCAATAACCCCCCCCCCCCCAATAATGTAACTCAAAGTCTAAACGTAAAAAATATTTAATAATGATAGTTCTAATAAAAATATAAAAGAGAATACAATATTTAGTAAAAATAAGGAATATTTAGTTAGAAAAATGTGTTTACAAATTAGATAATGAAATACATATTAGCTTTGTGAAAGAACTGGTTCTAGTATATTATAAAATGTGCATAAAATTATAGTCATTTTTGTACAAACAACTCCTAATCGTTCAGTTCTAAGCTCATTCCTAATCAGAAAGTTGGCACACTGCCAAATCGCTAAACTGAACATTAAGATACTCAGTTCGAATACGACCTAAACCCCCCAAATTTTTATAATTTAATTATTGAATAAATATTTGAAAAACATGTGTAAACATTAATTGTTATTCACTATATGTTAAAAGAAATGTATTTTAACTTGATTGGATGAATAAAAATGTATTTTATCAAACATTGAAAATTTGTACAAAATACATATCTGGAGAGTGTGAGCTAATAGAAGGAGTTGAAAAATAGCAAAGAAAAGAACATAATAGAGAATCCAGAATATCTGTATTTTTCCAAATTAAAATCAAAACCCATAACCAATATTTAATATTTTGTTAAGACGAATTTCAAGTTTAAAATTCACAAAAATTAAACAAATCAAGAAAATATACAAACTTATCTGACAATAGATATTTTTTAAAATAAATACATAGTTTTCCAAGTAAATAAAATAACTGATTTAAAAAATATATATTCAATGATGATAATGTTATAATTACAAAGTTGATATTACTTGCGACCAGACTTTTTGTTAACTAAAGGTTGTTAAATTGATAACTTACAAAGTTGATATTACTTGCGACCAAACTTTTTGTTAACTAAAGGTTGTTAAATTGATAACTTACAAAGTTGATATTACTTGCGACCAAACTTTTTGTTAACTAAAGGTTGTTAAATTGATAACTTAGAAAGTGTAATATCAAAAGTGTAATCATTAACAACCAGTTCGTCATGAACAGCAACAAGATTTCGATACAAAGTTGAAACATTTTAATAAGTTTGATTAATTGTAACAGGAGGTATAATCAAAAGGCAACCACATAATTTAATAAATCCAAACTCAAAGTGCATACAAATATTATTACTGATAGAAATTACAGCTGAATTAATTACAAAATGTAACAACTTTTGTTTTTAATATAAAGAATTTATTATATAATGCAGAAAGAAAATACTGAAATTATAAAAAAATAGGAACAATGATCTTCATATTATAACAATTACAATTACATTCGTCCACTTGCAACTTGAGATTTCTTTAATGCAGCACGCTCAGTTAGAATTGATTCAAGGGACATAACAACTAGTTTCTTGTTATCAACCACATACCCATTTAGTTCTTTTACCAGTGCGTAAACATCAGAGTTGCCTTCCACATGAACTTGAGCATATGTTCTAGAAACGCAAAATTTTATTAAAGCATAAATAAACTACTATACATACGAATTTTTACTTACTCACACAAAATTTTATTAAAACAAATATACCATTATACATACAATTTTTTTACTTTTAAGGTAAAAAGGACATTAAATTTATATATAGAAATAGATGGTGCATCATTAATAGACATAAACAATCTCAGTTACAGGATATTGAGAAGCTTATCTTTAAATAAGAGACTGCATTATTAGCTGCTAAGAACTAACAACAGCTAATTGAATATAGTTTTTTTTATTGACATGTGGCTTCTGCTCTTTCCAAAATTAGAGGCTATATCATACTTACATTTATGTAAGTTATAATATTAATTCAATTTTGACCGACAACCTTTGTTGCAAAAGTCCAACAAAAGCAGTGTTGTACACTATCAACACATATGCAGGGTGTCTAGTAAAATAGCTTGAAGAAATTCCCTAAGTTTTCCTCTTTTAGATGTCTATAGAAAGCCTAGTTTACATTGGGCCCATCCATTGATATCTGAAGGATCTTGGATAAATCCAGACTTTGAACACCTTTTAAGAACGAATTGTGTAACTCTTTTGCTTTTGTGTCTGTAAGGAACACAGAACCAAAATATCGAGCTTTCACTTCATTTGTCTCTGCATCCCAATACCTAACACTCAGATCCATTTGGGCTCTTTGTGATATTTTGTTTAAACTTTCATCAAAGCCAATTACATAGTTAGAATTTGAATTTAATGATGTCAGTAACAGGTCTTATATATAATTTGATAAACCGAATACAACACTATAGGAAATTTTATCTTTCCGCAATCTCATGTTCTATGCAATGGTGCTATCAGGGAACATCCATGGAAAGAGGCACACACTACCTTCTGCATTGCGTAAAGAAGTGTTGCATTACTAAATTCACGCACCATATAATCTCTGCTTCGGTCACTTCATCTTTCAGTTTATATTTATCCTAAGGAAGGAGGGGAGGTAATGACATCTGCATGACGCGATTGCTCGCTACGGCAATGAAAACCGGAACCTTCCATGTTGAAATAAACAGTGTACAAATAATCACCGTCAAATAAAATACATACTATCACGAGTCTAGACAAATAGCTGGCTACGAATGTTTACACAGCGTTCTGTGTGGTCAGAAACAGACCGAGTTATCTGTTATCCCCACCCGTCCATATGATAACAGAACCACTGCGCACCCCAAGACCACGGTCCAGGCTAAAACTTCCCAGCTGTACCAACTCGACACGTTTAATATTTATTGACATAAGTCCGGAAGTCATAGCAATGGGCTTATCAAATAAATAATGGGCATCTAAATAAAGAAGTGTTATTTCCTGACTGCCCTGCCCCTAAACCAGCCCGCTGGCTTACAATACCAAATATTCGAGAGCAATGGCCACTAGTTTTGTTTCTAATCAAAATAAATATTTTCCCAATTTTTTAAAATTTTCCCTGACTTTTCCAGAATCTTAAAATTCCCTGACTTTTCCAGGTTTTCCCTGTCACTAGACACCCTAATATGGCCTAAAAGATATAGTGGTATTTTCCTAAGATGTATAAAAAGTATACAGTTAATAAGATATATTCTACAACTGCTCTTTCAAAACTTAAGGTTAAATATTCATTTTCAACTAATCATAAATAACAATATAACTTAACTCACTTTCAGATAAATTATAACATTGTTTAACTCACATATTAGATGAAGTTCTAAATATGTCCACATGTAGTACTTTCCTAGACTTGCACAAGGTGTATATTTGATGCTGCATTACTGTGTGAGGCAGATTTGCAATGTAAATTTGTTTAGCAAATTCATCATGATGTGCCAGGGCTGGCATTTCTACACAAAAAAATTCTTTTAGAAATATGGCATAGAAAAAATTTAGATAAAATACTTATTTTAAGTTATTAGTTCAGTAATCATACTTAAACAGATATATTGTTTATATGATGTCTGCTTGTTCTTCAGGTAAACATTGAAATTAATCACATTTATATATTTTCGTTCATATACTTCACAAAAGGGTTTTTGTATATGATTACACCAGTGTATAGCATACATTTATAAATATGAGCATAGTTCACTGTTGCAGTTTTTTTTGTAGAAGAGTGTGCTAGTCTGATGCGCTCAGTGAAAAAATGCATTGCAGCAAAATACAGCAAGAGAAGTTGCTGCAGGACATACGATACTCACTAGATTCTAAGAGTATTATATTGTATTAGTCATTGTTTATTATTTTAAATAGAGTTCTTCCTTAGGTACCAAAAGACTTAAAGAATCAGTGTTTATCAACCAGTCCCTTCTTTAAAATTTAATAAGTCTGGTATACCTTTGTAGTATCTATTTAAAATCAGTTGTATCTTAATTTTAAGGGAAAATAAACTTTTACAAACCAATCAATATATAGAGGATCTTCTAGGTTAAATACATACATTCTATCTATGAAATCTTTATAATGTTGTAAAGTTTTAAAATTCAAGATGTAAAATGGTGTAAAAAAAAAGAATAACAAAAAAGTTCTGTAGCCTTATTTAAAAAGTTGCAGAATTTTGGTTAAGTCACAATTACTTGTAAGAGTTTTGATAAAATGGTAGAAAAGAAAGGTTAAGGGTTTTGTGAATGGTAAAATAAAACCTTCTAGACCATTTATGGCCCAGAAAGGGGTTCTTTACCTAAATTTCATTTTGTTAGGGGCATTCTATATTTATGTTAATAACTCGTCATTATAAACCAAAAGGAAAATGTTTGATTACGAATTAACAGGTAAATCTGAAAATATTGTAGGTGATACTTCAGATACTTTTATTTTGCTCCTTCAGACACAGTTGCTTATGTGGTAAAAGAAAGATTTTTCCAGTTTAATAAAGTACCAGGTGTCATTGGATTTCTGTACAACATTCCTGGCCTTCAAAACAAGACTACATAAGAGGTTTAAGTTGATGCATAAAAACGTGGAAAAGCACTGAAAATCGAAAATGATGAAGATTTTAATGAATCTGACACTGCTCCTGAGTATCCAATCAGTATTTAAAAGCGACTTCTGGACCACAGTTAGGAAAATAATATCCTATATCAAACAATATAAAGTACTCTATTTGTATTCTTATAAGTGTCATGAAAAGAGAAAAACTATCTGCATAATGCAATTATAAACCCATTTACTTAAACTGTGTGTTATGTTTATGTAACTTTCCTAAGATAATTTAGATTTTAAATTGTTAATCTATAAGTTGCCAAAACAAAGGACTAAATGCAAAGCCATTGTTATTTTTCATTCAACTCAATTATTTTTATTTATTCACATATCCCAGTCATAAATCAAACAAAAGTCTTTATGACAATTACTAACAAAAACATATTTCCTCTGGCGAAGGGACTTTAATTACGGCAAAAAAACGCTACAGCTGGCCCTAAATTGTGCAAATGAGTAAAATGTATCCTATTTTGGGAGAAAGAAATGGTTTACAGAATTAAAATGAATTTTATATCTTTAGGATTTATGTGGTAAGGAATTCCAATGAGATTAAAAATTAATGTTTGCAGTAGAAGCTCAGGGAATACAATATTTTTATTACCAGTTTGTGAACTCCCCTTATTCTAGACTGCAACACATAGCCGAAAATTAAGGTGGCTCAGGCTTCCTCTATTATTTTCTTAGTTACCTATTATCTCTCAAGGTTTCTCTTTGCTTTCTCAAATACAGCTCTTTAGTTTCTGAAAAATCTTGGGAAGTAGTTGTTGCGTACATCTAAAATATATAACAAATTGTAATGATGCCGTTCATCTAATTGTCTTCTTAGAAAGGTAACTCCATTTTACATTAACTCCTCCTTCAATAATTAGTGTATTATTTTTTTAACTTGACCTCTATCTCTACTGGCAACAGGTTCCTCATTTTCTGTTTACCTCTTCACTTCACTCAATCTCCTCTTTTTTATTTATCAACTTCTTGTTTCCCTCTTTTAGATATTAGTACAACAAAAAAACTAAGAGAACTTTAAAATTTGTTTAAAATATAATGTAAGAGAATGATAAATATACAAGAAATTAAATATAAACAATTTCTATAAAACTAGATTAAAAATTAAGTAAAGAAAAAAACTAATAAAATAAGCTATGTACAGTCACTGCTTATGTACTCAATAGGCCCTACATTGAAACCAAAAGAAATAATTAATGAATTAAAATGAAGACCTGCCATTGTTATTGTGATTCCTTTCACAACAATGAAGAACTAGAACCTGGTCAAAAGCTGTCCATCAACTTATGGGGGATCATTGGTAACTGAGATATTTATATAAACCCTCTTAAACACCAGTGTTTTGGTTGCCTTAGTGTTAATCATCTGTTTATCAACTCTTTCTTACATTCTCTTTCATTCTCATTCTTTTTTTGGAAACACCACAAACTTTCAACTATAAAGATTATGAGTCTTTGTAGCCTAGCAATTAAACATTTATAGATGTTTACAATCTTGACTGGGATGCACAAAGAGAGATGAGCGGAAGGTTATTAGTTGTTGTGCAACTCTAATCATTCCGTTCTTTAACATGTGGCCTTCAAGGGAAAAGTATTGCTTCAAAATGTATTAAATTCAAGGGATTCAAATAATATGATCCGTAGCAGTTTAAAAGAATGTTTACTTTTAATTTTTTAATGTAAATTATTTTAAATAAATTTCATAAGATATTGTTTCCTTTTATTTTTGGCTTTAAATTATTCAATTAATTGCATCTCATGATGCTACGTCCAGGTCCAATCTAACAGGAACATGGCGGAAGTCGCAAAACAAAAACTACACTCTGCTACCAACTCTACATAAGTTTTCCAGCTAAGCAATAAATAATTGGTACAATATTTCATATTGAAATAGAATTCTTTTAAAATAAAGTTTAATGTCGTTGAAATTTTAGGCCAGTAAAATAGTGCAAAATTAGTATTATTATGCCAGTTATAAAAAAAAGGCGATTAATTCACGCGATGTTACAAATTATATTTTTCAAATATCAATTATTATTAGATTCAGAATATGTATAATATATTTAATTAATGAAACTATCTTAATAGTGGATATCTCATATCTATACCACAAATTCATTAACGGTACAATTGTTCAAATTGGTTAACTTCATTAAATGATTAATATTTTAAAAAGAGTAACTAATGTATAATTTTCTTTAGTTCAATTGTTGCTTATATTGTAAACTCAATAAATCAATTTTGATTTGTATTCTTTTTTCCCAAAAATGTCTTTATTGAAACATACCACTTATCAATTCAATTGAATTGCTCATAACTTTGCATGTTAATTATTAATTATGTAACATGCAACTGCAATATTTAACATTGCATCATAATAAATAATGTTACAACTATATCAGGAATGTCTTTTCCACATACAAATTTTTGTGTATCATTAATAGGTAATTGTAACAAATTACCAAATTTACTGATTTAAACCTTTTAAATTCTAGTGACAGTTTCATGTTTGTCTACAGCAGTGAATGTGTTGATACATCATATTGTAGAAAAGGTTTAAAAAATTTGTATGTATAAGACATAAAATAATTTCATGAATAAACATGCTAAGATAATGAGGAAAATTAGTAAAATTACTGAATTAAATTTAGCCTTTATATATTACATGTTTTTTTAAGATTCATGTAATATTGTTAATTATGTGCAGTATGCAGTGCAGACTACTGTTAGTAGACTCAATTAGCTGATTGCTTTGCAGGCAACGAGGAGACATTGCCCTCATATGCTTCTTCATTATAAACAATAATGATAAACAAAGATTTTGCCTTTTCTATCTAATTCAATGAGGATAAAAAAAAATCAGAATTTTATAAATTGTGTTAAAATTATAGAAACCCTAATGTCATTTTCAAAATTCCATTAAAATTCCCAATTTTTTCAACTCCATTAATTCCTATAGAAAATCTTATATTCCAAATCAGAGACCACCCTCATACAAAATACGATGTCCATTTGAATGCAACATATGTATGTAGGGTAAAGTGCCAATAGTAAGTCTAATGAAAGTGAGTTACTACTGATTATCCAATTATTATTTGGTACAAATCAGAAGGAAACTTGTGAAACCTAAATTATGAGATAATTACATTCTCCCTAGGAACAAATTCCTCCCATGTGCATTACAATATAAACCATGATATTATTTTAAACTAAAACAGAAATACAAATAACTTTTTACAAAACTTTTGAAAAAATTAATTCAAAAAAATTACCCTGCATATTGTTCTCATTAGATTTCAATGATGGAATTGAGTCTCTGTCATCAGTTACTACTTCTGTCCTCTGTCTAGGATACCTCAGATCTGTATTTCTCTCATGACCAATATCATGCCGATATTCATCTGCGTTATTTTTGTAGTTAGAACTTTGAACATAATCATTTCTTCTACCTGTATCATTTCTTTCACCAAAATTACCTCTATTAATCATATACAAAAATAGAGATTATAAAATAAACTAAGAAATAATAATCTAATCACTAACTTACAACTAAATTGTTAATCTGAAACTAATTATAGTTATAAAAACAAAAAATACAATGATGAATAATACTATGTATTGAAATAGCTTTTCTGGTAAGAATTAATTTTGCTAGAAATTACTTATATGCCGTTAAATTTTTATTAAATGTAAAATGAATAAAAGCTTCTTTGCAGTTATTCTTATCATAAAAAACCCCAATGGGAATAAACAATACAGTGTGACGATATGTATGTATGTATATATATATATATATATATATATATATATATATATATATATATATATATATATATATATATATATATATATATTGTAACATTTATAGAATGGGCTATATAATATTATTTAAGAATTGGAAAATAGATGAGAAATAACTCACTCAAAATTTAGAAAAGAAATTCATTAAGATATTGGTTAGGTTAAATGAAAACTAAATTTAGGTAGAAGCATAGAATTGTAAACAAGGTTTTTGAACTGGAAATGTATTAGGAAATTTGTTATATCAAATAACCTAACACATAAATTAAAACAAGATAATCTAATAATAGTTATGTGTAAACAAATTTGTAAACTGTAGTAACATAGGGCCTAAGTAATTACTTGAAGGAGAAAGTGAACACGTTTGTAAACAAAAGAAAATTGAAAGGTTATGTTCTTTGAATCCACTCAAAACACACACAATTCGGAAATATCACAAAAGTAAAACACAAAGACACTTCACACACTAATAATATTAATAAAATAAACACTGGAAGGTTTGTTGAGGATAGGAAATTAAAACAGTAAGTTTCAACCAGGTTTAACCAAGTTAAAACGCCATTCTAAACATGCTCGTTGTGGACGCATCAGCTGTAAAACGGTGAAAATAGTTCGTTGACATTAACATGTGTGAAAGTCAAGGAAACATCAGCTGTAAAAAACAGAAGAAAGTAAGTCTGATGGAAAGCCTAGTGGAAAGAAATCGAACTAAATTATAACCCATATGTGTTTTTTTTTAAGAAGAAAGGCGGCCATATTTTAAACAATTTAAGAAAAGCTAAGGACGCGTAGTTAGGGCATTTTAGCGTGGGTGACGCTACGAGAGGAAGCAGACCTTGCTGTGCAGTCAAAATTCTATTTATTTGGAAAGAGTTCGTCTAAATTATACCGTTTTGTTAAGAAGATTGGCCAACTTAAATTAAGGAGAAGTGAATTACAAAATGTAATACTGTGTTAATATAAAGTGAAGTAAATAAAACGAATTTAAGTGTGTAAAAAGTCAAATTTGGAGAGAACGGAATCTTACGTAAGCTAACTGAAATTTCGATATTTGATAAGTTATTAGCGCTATAAAAACCAATTTTAGTGGACTTTTAAGATAATAGAGAAGTTAAATTTGTACATTAGAATATCTTGTAGTTAATTAATAGTAAGTAATAAGAAATAATCCAGTTCAAATAGTTTAGCCTTTTTGCATATTCAAAATTTAAGTTTTTCCATCAGGAAAATATTTATTAAACTTATTTCAAAATTTAATATTGTTTGTTCAAAATTTATTTAATTAACCTAAGAATTAAAAAATATAGCCCATGCTATAACCCCGAGATATCAAGAGATCTTAAACTAGCCAAGGGTATTAAAATTGTGTAACTCTAAAATTAAAAGAAAATAAGAGTTAGTATATTTTGTTAAAAGTTGTTAAGTTTATTTTTGTTCTGTTTATTGTGTTAATTGTTTACTTGTTGAATTAATAAATAATTGTAATAAAGAATTTAAATTACAAATGCCTGAGTTGTGTTGTGTGTTATAAAAAATAACTTTATAATTGGCGCAACAACGTGGGAGCTCGATAAAATTTATTTAGAGAGATTTTGAAATAAAATTAATTTAGTACTTTTTATATGAAAAACATTTGAACTGGAAATAGATTTAGACAAAATTTTGTAAAATTAAACACTGAGTTGAATCGAATCAAGGCTAGGTTTATAGTATATATAAAAATGGTTTATGTGTATAATAAGTTTACTTACAGCTAAAAAAGAAAAAATATAGGCGAGCTGGTAGTTGTAGGGGACCAGGAAAAAGGGACAAATTTGGAAATGAAAGAAATGGAAGGCAAAGATATGCCAATACCAAACATGGAGGTAGATGAAGCTAGGGGACTACCACTTGTAGAAATTGAACAGGAACGAAGGGGTAGTGAAAGTGGAAGTAGAAATAATGATGACTGGATAAAAAAATTATTCGAAAGCAACCAAAACTTATTAAAAGAAATGAGTGAGAATATGAATAGAAAATTAGATAAAAATAATGAAAATATGAATAGAAAATTAGATAAAAATAATGAAAATATAAATAGAAAATTAGATAAGATAGATGAAATAAAAGGGGAAATGAAGGATATGAGGGAGGATATGAAAGAAATAAAAAAAGATTTAGAGGAAAATATAAACGAAGTAAAAAGAGAGATGAAGGAGGATCTAAAAGTAATAAAAGATGAAATACGGGAGGAAAATAGGAAAATGATAGAGGATATGAGGCGACAGTGGAGGACAGAGAATAATGATGTAGTAGAGGATGTGAGAAGAGACTTAGAGGAGAAAGATAGAGAATTAGAGGAGGAGATTAAGGAAAATTTTGAGGAAACAAATGAAATAATAGCTGATGTGGTAGAAATTAATAAAAAAGAGATAGAGAAAGTCGAATATATAACAAAGAAAAACACAGAAGTGTTAGGAGAGTTAAAATTAAGAAATGAAGTAGGAAAGATGGAGGTACTGCCAATAAAAAATATAACAATTCAAACCGCAACTAAAAGGAAGACTGAACAGATTAATAAAATGAAAATGGTAATAGGAGAAATGGAAGGAGTTAAATATCCGTTTCAATGCATAGTGGTACAAAGCTTGTTGAGAGAAATGATCATAGGTACGGATATGTTAATGGATGTGGAGGCACAACTCAAGTTTGGAAAATGGGAAATGGAATTTAAATATGAGAGAAACACAGAAAATAGAACTTATGAAACAGATGAAAGATACAATGGAGATGTAAACGGTGTTAAGGCAAGGACAGGCGTGGGGACAAGAAAAGAGCAGCTTGCCCACAGTCAATCGGAATACTAAGACAATGAGAAACCCAGGAATAGAAATTAAATAGAGGAAACAAGTTTACAGGCATTAATAGACACAGGCAGTAATATGACAGGTATCAAGGAGAACTGGAAAAGAAAAATAATAATAAAATAGGAAGGGAGATATTAAATATAGGTAAAGGAAGCAATATGAATAAACTCTAGGTGATTATGTGTATAAGAAAACGTTAGCAGGAGATAAGTTTTAAGGGATGGTAACTATATCTATGATAATTTATTAGAAACTTCGTCGAATAATGAATAAAGATAAAATTATATATATTTAAACTTCGTCGTATTGTAAGGGAGAATCTGCGTTGATAAATAATGGAACTTCGTCGTATATATAATATATTATAAAAGAAATATGAATCTATGATAATAAATATTAAAGCATCGTTGTAATAAAAATATGGTAATTGTGTATTTAAACTTCGTCGTATTGTAAGGGAGAATCTGCGTTGATAAATAAGTATTAAAACAAAATTGATATTCGTTGATATAGGGATAGTGTAATCAAAGGAACTATAGATATGATCAAATAGAGGATATGAAATTGCAACCTTTAAAAATATTAGATGTTAAACTTCATACAAAATAAACTGAGATGATATAAGAAAATAATTGAACTGGATGTGAGATTGGAAGGGGAGATAAAATACTAACTTAGAACTAAGAGTTAGATGAAGCTAAAAGCAAAATAAATATGAGATAAATAATAAACAAGGAATAAACAGAAATAAGGGAAAGAGAAATATTATAACCAATTTGACCAAATCTAGACATACTATGACTCGGATAGGCTGGGATTTAAAGACATGGTATCAGAGAATATATATTATATTAAATAAATATTGAATCAGACTTAGGATTGGAAGGATTCCAATTGTAATAAATGTAAAAAAAATATAATTATGGAAGGAATTGTAAATACCAGAACATGATTTATTGTTACTATATGTTAGAATTGTTAAAGAATTGTTGATTGAATGTTAGTTATAAGTATATTGTGTTGTTAGAAGATATGTTAAGTAATATGTAGCTTGAAGTGTTCAGCTCAGTATTTGATTGTTAAAGAATTAAGATAAAATTGTGTCGTAGGAATTAAGTATAAATGGACAATTTAAAGTATAAATGTTAATTTAAATTTAATTTAAAAAAAAAAAAATATGTATATTTAATCAAGCTTGTAAAATGTAAAGAATGTGTAATGTAGAGATTAGGAATATTTTTTTATTTAAATTAAATTAGGGGACATTGTAACATTTATAGAATGGGCTATATAATATTATTTAAGAATTGGAAAATAGATGAGAAATAACTCACTCAAAATTTAGAAAGAAATTCATTAAGATATTGGTTAGGTTAAATGAAAACTAAATTTAGGTAGAAGCATAGAATTGTAAACAAGGTTTTTGAACTGGAAATGTATTAGGAAATTTGTTATATCAAATAACCTAACACATAAATTAAAACAAGATAATCTAATAATAGTTATGTGTAAACAAATTTGTAAACTGTAGTAACATAGGGCCTAAGTAATTACTTGAAGGAGAAAGTGAACACGTTTGTAAACAAAAGAAAATTGAAAGGTTATGTTCTTTGAATCCACTCAAAACACACACAATTCGGAAATATCACAAAAGTAAAACACAAAGACACTTTACACACTAATAATATTAATAAAATAAACACTGGAAGGTTTGTTGAGGATAGGAAATTAAAACAGTAAGTTTCAACCAGGTTTAACCAAGTTAAAACGCCATTCTAAACATGCTCGTTGTGGACGCATCAGCTGTAAAACGGTGAAAATAGTTCGTTGACATTAACATGTGTGAAAATCAAGGAAACATCAGCTGTAAAAAACAGAAGAAAGTAAGTCTGATGGAAAGCCTAGTGGAAAGAAATCGAACTAAATTATAACCCATATGTGTTTTTTTTTAAGAAGAAAGGCGGCCATATTTTAAACAATTTAAGAAAAGCTAAGGACGCGTAGTTAGGGCATTCTAGCGTGGGTGACGCTACGAGAGGAAGCAGACCTTGCTGTGCAGTCAAAATTCTATTTATTTGGAAAGAGTTCGTCTAAATTATACCGTTTTGTTAAGAAGATTGGCCAACTTAAATTAAGGAGAAGTGAATTACAAAATGTAATACTGTGTTAATATAAAGTGAAGTAAATAAAACGAATTTAAGTGTGTAAAAAGTCAAATTTGGAGAGAACGGAATCTTACGTAAGCTAACTGAAATTTCGATATTTGATAAGTTATTAGCGCTATAAAAACCAATTTTAGTGGACTTTTAAGATAATAGAGAAGTTAAATTTGTACATTAGAATATCTTGTAGTTAATTAATAGTAAGTAATAAGAAATAATCCAGTTCAAATAGTTTAGCCTTTTTGCATATTCAAAATTTAAGTTTTTCCATCAGGAAAATATTTATTAAACTTATTTCAAAATTTAATATTGTTTGTTCAAAATTTATTTAATTAACCTAAGAATTAAAAA
Source organism: Prosapia bicincta (assembly GCA_036971475.1). Taxonomy (NCBI): domain Eukaryota; kingdom Metazoa; phylum Arthropoda; class Insecta; order Hemiptera; family Cercopidae; genus Prosapia; species Prosapia bicincta. Next base: position 103,736,155 of record JBAIZL010000005.1, on the reverse strand, counting down.
ATATAGCCCATGCTATAACCCCGAGATATCAAGAGATCTTAAACTAGCCAAGGGTATAAAAACCTTGTAACTCAAATTTAAAGAATCGAATTTTAGTATATTGTGTTAAAACTTGTTAAGTTGTAAATTTTTGTTTTGTGTTTAGATGTTGAAATAAAATTGTTCTAATAAAGTTTTGAATTGTTCCTGAGTAGTTTTATTTGTGTTAAATAAAAAATTCAATTTATTAAATAGTAAAACATAATTATATTGTGTTGTGTCTGTTTTATAAAAATTACTTTACAATATATATATATTTATATATTTTCTTAGTTTATAGTTTTTATATATATAGTTCTTATATAGTTCTATATATAGTTCTTATATATATATAGTTTTTAGAAAAACTAACAAATATATACAACAAAGAATACTACACTACAACATACAAACCAAACAATAAAATATCTTAATAACACAAACCACAAAACAAATACAGAAAAACATAGCCTATCAGGAGTTTACAAAATTACATGTAATGACTGCAATGCATTTTACATAGGGAAAACGACCAGATCATTTAAAATAAGATTTGAAGAACATTACAGAGCATTCAAAAATAAAAATACAAAAGCATCAAATCTTGCAGCACACCTAATATCACATAAACATGAAATAACAAACTACAAAAATAACCTAACCATACTTGAAATAAATAATAACCCAATAGAATTAAACTCACTAGAAAAATACCACATTTATAAAAATACACAGAACAATTTAATGAACCTACAGACCACATATACAGAAGACATACTATATAAAAACATCATACACGCAGATCAAGAGAATATGCGTGTAACGTCAACAAACACCAAATATCAGTGATTCGACAATGGTCAAGTGACCGAAAGGTGCCTCATCACAACAAGGTAAAATTATTGCACTTAGTGGTGGATAAAATTACTTACAATAGTAATATATTAACTTCATACATATATATTTTAAAACAACACAGGTTATTCAAATACAAGAATATTTATTATTTTAAATCCAAAGCTTTTCGTTGGCAAACAGTACCAACATCATCCTAACACTTACATTGATTGCACAACACTTTTTATATAACCCTGTAAGGTAAATTTTATATAAATATAAAATACGTTTTCTTGTTTGCCAACGAAAAGCTTTGGATTTAAAATAATAAATATTCTTGTATTTGAATAACCTGTGTTGTTTTAAATTATTAAACAAGAAAACGTATTTTATATTTATATATATATATATATATATATATATATATATATATATATATATATATATATATATATATATATAGTAACATTTTGGAATAGCAAGTAAGAAAGGCACTATGTATAATATAATAAGAATATGTAAGTAAATTCAAACCATAAAATAACCAATTATGAAAAAAAGAGAAAAATGTAAACATAACCTAAATTGGCAAAATCGTAATATTTAATCACAAGTTTAGAACAATAACCACTGTAAAACAAACAATATAATAGAAACAATTTAATGTGTAACAGTTTAAAAAGAACACTAAAACAATGTAAATAAAAGTAAAAGCCTTTAAGTGTTAAGAAAAGTGAAACCATTTTAATATTGCACACAAGTTGACCAAAACGGGTTGGAGTATTAAGTAAGATGCGCGCGCATTATGAACAGAACAGCTGATAATTTGAACTTCGTCGGGAGATATAATATTTAAATGCAGTTACCTGCAAAGAAAGTAAAATCTAGTTATTAAGAACATGAAATGTACAAAAGGGAGTGAATACAGCATCCGTAAAGCCGGTAACAACAATTAAAAAAAGGAAATAGTTTGTTTTAGCCATTTTGAAATGCTTAACTAGCGTGGGTTCAGTTCTTCACACCTACTCAAGCAAGACAGACGTGTTTCAGAATTGGCTAACAAAATTTGAAGAATTCAAACTTAGTGCGGGAGTGTTAGTCTCGAATTCAATTAACACTACAAAATACTTTCAAGAAAATTAATTAAAACTATTTATTTAAAAAATATCTCATTAAATATTTTGGTAAAGGCTGAAAAGTGGAATCTGCAATCTAAAACACTTAAGTATATAGGCTAGATCTATTACTACATTTTGAAATTTTGCAATCAGACAATTATAAAAGAAAAGAAATCAGAGAATTTATTATAAAATTAAACTATAAAGGAAAAACATTTAGAGAAAATATTAAGGAACAATTTTACTTAAAAATAAATTAATTTGTAACATAGTTTATAACATTTATAGATTAGATTTTTTTGTTCTTGTACTTTAGAGTGCCAAATAAGATTTCATTATTCAAAATTTAAAACCCACCAGATAACCCGAGATTAAGAGAGCTTGTGCTAAGCCAAAATTAAAATCAATTTAGGCTAAATTAAATAAAAACTGTTGCTGCCCAAAAGAGAAATAAAATTTCGAATAATAAGACTCGTAATAAAAGAGGAAACTTATAGTAAATTTGTAAAACTTTAAAAAAGAAAAAATTTGTAATTTATTAATAGAACTTATAATTGTTAAGAAAGTGTTTTAAATGATACATTAAACTTGTTATAAAAAAAAGAAAGCTCTAGAAAATTTATTTATCTTAAAATAAATTAGAAAAGTTACTAGCCTACCTTGATTGAAATTATTGAAAAATACATTTTAAAGAATTCATTCATAAATATTATCATAATAAAACAAAAAAACTTACATTTGGCACACCAACGTGAGGCATGATCATTAGAAAAATAATAATAAGAAAAAGGCACTTTGAAGAATATAAATAATTGAATATTTCTACTTATATTGTTTACCTTTCAGGACTTTACAATCATAAGTCGACAATTTTAATTAATTTCAAAATTTAAATTATAAAAGGGGGTTTTGAAGTTATAACTAATAAAATATAATGGAATCTGAAACCAGTGCATACAATTTAAGGGGGGAGAAAGCTAAAAGGACGGAAAGGATGGAGGAATATAATAAACATAGTGGCCTAAGAAGGGTACAGAAATTGGGGAGGCTGCAAAAGGAAAGTATGTGACTTTAAAGGAGAAAATAGACGAAAAGGAAGAAGAAACTACCTTAGGCCAAAAAGAACGGGAAAAAGGGACAAGCTTGGAAGTGCAGGAAATAGAAATGGAAGGCACAGATATGCCAATAGGAGATATTGAGGTGGAAACTCAGGTAGACGAGGATAGGGGACTACCTATGCAAACCCAACAGGAACGGGAAAATAATGAGAATGCAGATTTAAGGGATATGAGGACTTTAATGGAAATGAGTGTAATCATAAATAAAGGGAGAGAGGATCTAGATAGAAAATTAGATAAAAATAATGAAAATATAAATAGAAAATTAGATAAGATAGATGGAATGAGTGAGGATATGAGAGAATTAAAAAAAGAATTAAAGGAAAATAGAGACGAAATCAGAGAGATGAAGGAGGATTTAAAATTCATAACAGATGAAATAAGGAAGGATAGTAAGAAAATGATTGAGGAGATGAAGGAACAAATAAAGAGGGAAAATATTTTAATGATGGACGGGATTAGGAGAGAATTAGAACAAAAAGATAAAGGAGTTAGAGTTACAAAAAATCAGGAGTAAATTAGGGAGACATTAACGAAAGAGAGAGAAGTAATTAAAATGGAGATAGGGAAAATGGGGGACAAAGTAGAGAAGAGTTAGGAAAGTTAAAATTAAAGGTGATAGGGGAAAGAAAGATAACAGATGAGCGTTTTAGGAAAGTCGAAGATGATAGGGAGAAAATATTAGGAGAGCAGGGAAGGTTAGGAGATAGAATTAAAAAAATCGAGAGTAGTAATGGTAAAGGAGGTTTTTACCAGGTTTTTATAAAGATATAATTCTTTATTTTATAATGATGTTCTTTCTTACTAATCCAAATTGGTCTTTCCTGGGAAAGTCTAATTCTGCGCTGTCTAGACATTTCCTACATTATTATGGTATAGTTTTCATTTTGCTCCACAAGAGTCACAATATATTATCAAGGTAATGAAACATATATTAATACAGAATTGATGCAACTTCATTTGATCCTTTGCTCCTCATCTGTTTGGTCATAGACATATAATCATTTTTATTTGATATGTTGAAAGACAATGGAAATTATAAATATTAGTTTGGTTTTTAATCTCAAATGATACATTCTGTGTTATTTCACCTCCCTATATATCACAAGACTTTGGTTCTTAGAGAGGAAATGATTGAGTGGTTATATGATAGGAGCTATAAATTAGTTAATTATTTTAGTATTAGGCAATACTGCTTTTGTTGCCTCTGAGCGGTTGCTTTGTAACGCAATTGTACATAAGGTCAATTCAAAATTAATGTGGTTAAGGGTGTGAGTGTGTTATTAAAACATTCACTATATTTAGTTCTAAAATAGTGTAGATGTATATTTGTTTTTATTTAGTAATTTATATTTCTTACCTATTCTTTTCGTGAGCAGGTTTGACTTTATAAGTGGGATGGTCTTTCATACTGTCAATTGCTAACTTAGCTTCGCTGTATTCCTGGTACCTCACAAATCCCAGACTATTTGAACAGGCCCGTTTGATACTTACTATTTTACCATACTTACTAAATAACTCATTTAACTGAAATAAAAGAGATTTGCATCAAAGAACAGTTTCAAATATCTGAAAATAAAATTTAATGATATCTCAATTTGGATTTAGACTTCATGTCTCTATGTTTATTAATTTTATTTTTTTAAAGTAAAAGTGAAGTACAATTTATTTTATACAAATGGTAATGTCTGATAATAAATAAACAATTACTGCAGTAAAACATATAATAATAAATAGCTTTACCCATTGTATGTATAATGATAAACAGATGTGTTGTTACTTAGCCATTAAGTACCTTTTTTTAAATTTTAAATAAACTATATATTCTACTAGTGAAAGAAGAAAACATTTTTTTTTTAATTGAAGAAGAAATTTTAATGGCATAATTGAAGAAGAAAGAAACTTAAGTTTAGAAGTTATACTGACTTAGTAAAATAAATGTGTTGCAGGTCAATATATACAAGAAGGTATGTAATATAATATAAAAAAGAAGACAACTAAAAGGGAGATGCATATAAATTTCAAGAAGTGAAAAAAATATAACGTTATATCTTTATGAAACATTAAAGTATGGATTTCATTAAAGTGGAAAATGTATAGAATTAGAATGATAAACCAAATTTTCACTCATTAGTCTTATGATATAACAATCCTGAAATCTGAAAAATATATATTTACTAAGCATATATTTCTGATTTAAAGAAAATTATAGAAAATAATCAAACCTGGAGAGGTGAAGAAACAACAGAAGAGAAAAAAGAAACAACAATGATTTCAAGCATTAATTTCCACACCATATAATTATCAAGACAAACAACCAACACTGGATGAGATAAAGCAAATAAATGAAGTATTTGTAAATTGTATTTGAAACTATGTTACAGCATAGCTTTCTGAAGTTGATGTTATGTAAATCAAAATTTATATAAGATTTTAATTAACTACAACTTAATTTGAGTTAGCTTATATGATATTATATTACTTGTTGCTGTTGTTTGGATATTACTGTCATACTGAAAATACTATTTAAAAAAAGTCTTCCTATAGTAAAATATATATTTAAGAGATTTTTGTTATTGTTTTGTCTTAAACTGTGCACCCCTACTATGTAGAAGCAAGGATTGGCTAATAAAACATAACACATAGCTGATCACAAGTAAGCTGGCACGTGACCTCGAAGAGCGAGCATAGGCAGGGGGAAGGGTAGAGCAAGCAAAAGACCGTTCCCCAGACATTAAAATACGACGTATAGTATTTATATTACAATAATGTAAATTTGACAAGGCCAAAAGGCTGCTATAAATATTATTTTATTTGATGTCATATAAACCAAATCAATGACATAAAGTTTTAAACAAATTTACTTATATCAGTTTTCTAAACGGTCCCAACACCTGCAATTTCTTAGAGATGACCTTTGATGCAATATGCACTACAAAAACCAATGTTTTTTTAATAAGGCTAGCTTTTTGTGTTCTATTGATCGATCGTGCACCAGCTTACGAGTGAATAGCTATATAAAAAATCAATGAGTAGACTAATTCATTTTAATTTGTATCTGTTTGAAATTTTCAGTGTGCAAATGATGAAAAGGTAAGATTAAAGATATACCTTGATTATTAATTACAAAACATTTAAACACTAAACCTAATTCATAGCACTCAAAATAATTTTAAAATGAATTTTGTTCAACATGGAATTAACCTAAAGCCAAGTATAGTTCTTTAAAGCCCAATGCCTTCATTTTTTTCAAAGTAAAATTAGCCTTTTGTTAGTCTGAAAAATCTTAACTCAGTGCCAATAATTTATTTACCCGAAAACCAAATTAATTTAAAGCTTTTAATGAATATCTACACAAAGTTTTTGCATCACTACTTTTAGTGTAATAAGTAACAATATGATAATTAATAACGAAGTTATCACTATCATAACAGTCCTAAAGCCCTATTTGTAATGATTTTTTACTTTTTACATGTTCCGTCTCAATATATTATTTTTAAAATTCTGACAGAAATATACAGTAGAGTTGGCAATCGAAATTATTTGGGACTGTACACAGTTCTGATAGTCTATTTTTTGTCTGATTAGCATACCTTTCAGACCAAAAGTGGTGGTCAAGTGTTCAACTTTAACATGTATTTGCAAATTTAATAAAATACTGGAAATATATATATACATATGAAGTTATTATTATTACTTGTAAATAATTTTTTCTACCACTAAGTGCAATAATTTTACCTTTTGGTCACTAGTCCATTGTCGAATCACTGATTAATTTTTCTCTATTTTTCTGGTGTGGATGTTCGGTCTGTGATGTTAGTATTTGTTGACGTCATACATATTTCTTCTTGAGTCGTGTGTATAATGTTTTTGAATAGTACGTCGTCTGCAATGGTAAGTGACCGAAAGGTGCCTCATCACATAAGGTAAAATTATTGCACTTAATGGTAGAAAAAATTATTTTCAAGTAATAATAATAACTTCATAAAAATAATGGACAACATGAAATATATATATATATATATATATATATATATATATATATATATTGTAAAGTATTTATAAAACGCTTTACAATTATTTTATTTTTTTTATTAAATATTTATTTTATTGATGATATCAAATTTCTAGTTAAAACACAAAAACTTACTCAGGAACAATTCATAATTCTTTATTATCACAATTTCATCTCAACATTTAAACAATAAATACAAAACAAAAATTTATAACTTAACAAGTTTTAACAAACTCGGTTTAACTCTTATTTCTTTTAATTTTATAGTTACACAATTTTAATACCCTTGGCTATTTTTACGATCTCTTATTATCTCGGGGTTTATAGCATGGGCTATATTTTTACTTCTTAGGTTAATTAAATAAATTTTGAACAAACAATATTAAATTTTGAAATTAGTTTTAATAAATATTTTCCGGATGGAAATACTTTAATTTGGAATAAGCAAAAAGGTGAAACTATTTGAACTGGATTATGATCTTATTACTATTAATCACAAGATATTCTAATGTACAACTTTAAACTTCCCTATTTTCCTAAGAGTCCACTAAAGTTTATTTTTTTATATAGCGCTAGGTACTTAACTTATCAAATAACGGCGAATGGCTGCTTGGTTAATTAAATAAATTTTGAACAAACAATATTAAATTTTGAAATTAGTTTTAATAAATATTTTCCGGATGGAAATACTTTAATTTGGAATAAGCAAAAAGGTGAAACTATTTGAACTGGATTATGATCTTATTACTATTAATCACAAGATATTCTAATGTACAACTTTAAACTTCCCTATTTTCCTAAGAGTCCACTAAAGTTTATTTTTTTATATAGCGCTAGGTACTTAACTTATCAAATAACGGCGAATGGCTGCTTGCTCACACGTAGAATTCCGTTCTCTTTAAATTTCACTTTTTTTACACACTTAAATTCGTTTTAGTTCTTTCAAATTATATTTTCACTGTACTATATCTTTTAATTTTCTTATTCCTGTTTAATCTGGCCAAGTTTCCTCACAAAACTGTATAATTTTGACGAAGTTTCTAATAAATAGAATTTTGACTGGTTTTGGCAGATTCGCTACCTTACTCGGCGTCCCACGCCAGACTGACTCTAACTACGCGTCCTTAGATTTTTAAACAATTGTTTGTTTTTTTAATATGGCGGCTTCTCCTTCTTAAAAAAAATCATATGCTCTAATTGAACGAAGTTCCGTTCTTTCCCACTAGAGTCGACTGCAACTTGACCTATTTCTTTACTTTCACATCTGTTAATGTCAACGAACTATTTTCACCAGTTTTAATTTTGTTAACATACTGTTTCAATTTTCCGATCCTTAACCAACCTTCCAGTGTTTATTTAATTACTATTATTAGTGTGTGAAGTGTCTTTATGTTTTACTTTTGTAATATTTCGAAATGTGTGTGTTTTGACTGGACTTCATAGAAACATAACCTTTCTAATCTCATTGTTTACAATCGTATTTCACTTTCTCCTTCAAGTAATTACTTATGCCCTATGTTACTAATATTTACAATTTTGTTTACACATAACTATTATTAGATTATCTTGTTTTAAATTTTATTTGATACAACAAATTTCTTTATGTATTTACAGTTCAAATATCTTATTTATATGTTACAACCGTTTTATAACCTTTCTAGGCTTTTACCTAAATTTAGTTTCAATTTTAACCTAACCAATCTTTTAATGAATTTCTTTTTAAATTTTGTGTGAGTTATTTCTAATATATTCTTCCAATTCTTAAATAATATTATATAGCCCATTCTATAAATGTTACAATATATATATTTATAGGTTAGTTCTAGTAGAGCTTAAAGCTTATTTAGGAATTTTTTGGACTTGATAGGAGACTGACAGACTTACCTAAAGGCAATAGTCCAAAACTGCAATCTCTTGGAAATATCTTGGATTTCCAAAAGATTGCAGTTTTGGACTATTGCCTTTAGGTAAGTCTGTCAGTCTCCTATCAAGTCCAAAAAATTCCTATATATATATATATTCTTGATATTTAACATTATCCATTGTTTTTCCGTTGCACTGACTTTATGAAGTTAATATATTACTGTGTGAGTAATTTTATCCACCATTAAGTGCAATAATTTTACCTTGAGTGATGAGGCACCTTTCGGTCGTTGACCATTGTCGAATCACTGATTTTTCTCTGCTGTGGATGCTACGTCCGTGAAGCCGGTGTTCGTTGACGTAACGCGCACTTTTTCTTGATCTGAGTGTATGATATTTTTGTATAGTATGTCTTCTGTATATGTTGTTTGTAGATTCATTAAGTTGTTGTGTAGGTTTTTATAAATGTGGTATTTTTCTAGTGAGTTTAGTTCTATTGGGTTGTTATTTATTTCCAGTATGGTTAGGTTATTTTCGTAATTTGCTGCAGCACACCTAATATCCCATAAACACGAAATAACAAATTACGAAAATAACCTAACCATACTGGAAATAAATAACAACCCAATAGAACTAAACTCACTAGAAAAATACCACATTTATAAAAACCTACACAACAACTTAATGAATCTACAAACAACATATACAGAAGACATACTATACAAAAATATCATACACTCAGATCAAGAAAAAGTGCGTGTTACGTCAACGAACACCGGCTTCACGGACGTAGCATCCACAGCAGAGAAAAATCAGTGATTCGACAATGGTCAACGACCGAAAGGTGCCTCATCACTCAAGGTAAAATTATTGCACTTAATGGTGGATAAAATTACTCACACAGTAATATATTAACTTCATATATATATATATATATATATATATATATATTGTAATTCTTGGTAATTTCCTTTTATAATCTTGATAAAAATTTATAAGTTAAAAGAAATAACGATTCAATGCTGCTTTTGTTACAATAATTTTTTAATATCTTAATATGACATTCCTTATTTTCTTTTACAAAGTCACTTACTAATTACAAATTCTTATTTCCTCCACAAAGAATTACAAAAATTAAGCTTTATTAGCCTAAGTCTAAAATTTGTTTATGGCAGCAAGAAGTTTAGTTATAAATTTTAATATTAATTGAATTTGATTTAATTACTTCAATTTGAGCTTGAGCTCTCTTTATCTCGGGTTAATAGGTGGGTTTTCTAAATTTTGAATAATAAAATTTGAGTTGGCACTTTCAAAAAAATATCTAAGTTACAATTCTTACAAGCTAAAATTTTTTTACAAGTTATTTGGTTTCTAATTAAATAATTTCCTGAATAATGTCTTCTTAATCGATCAGTTCAATGATTTGGCTTAATGTTATTCTGTAATTAGGATTGAATACGATACTACACTTTCCGCACCAGTTAAAAAAATAAAATTTCTACAGCCAATTCTGAACACGTCTTCCTCGTTCAAATGCTCTGTTCCAACTCCTACTGATGCTACCTTTTTTAGCAAAAAAAATGGCCAAGTCGTGAATTTCCGCTATTTTCTCGTTTATTCCTTGTAAGTAACAGCTTTACGGATGTCATGTTCACCGCCTTTGATACACTTCTTCTTCTTAACAACTGCACTTAAATTTCTTTGCAAAACAATTGCATTTAAATCTTATTTCCCAAACTGTTTTAGATTTTATATCCACGAGAAATATTTAAAACGAATATCTTTTGCCGGTCATGCGCACGCAACTCTACAAATCCGTTCTACATCTTGTTTACTACTGAACATTCACTAGCTTGCTGTTTGAAAGTTTTAAGTGTATTTATATCGTTCTATTGTTCTATTTAAATTGTTATCTATCAATTACTTCTAATACATTTTCTTATAAATAGTGATTTGTGTGTTTTTTTTTCTTTTTATATAAAATCTTGTGATTAGATCTAAAATGTGGCCATGTGCATTTTTCTACACAAGTGAAATTAGGTTATGTTTACATTTCGTTCCTGGTATATTTTAGTAATTTTTTTTTTACATACTGAATTTATTTATATATTTATCTTATTTTGTAAGTGCCTTTTATATATATACTACTTCAAAATGTTACATAGTCCCCAAATTTAGATAAAAAAAAATTTTGATTCCAAAATTCCTTTTTTTTTTTATCTCAATTTTCACATTTTGGGACTAAACTCTTACTCTATCCTTCTTGCTTGTCTGCTGCCCTCTAATTACATATGATATACTTAACTCCTAACAATACAATAAATTAACAATTAACATTTAATCAACAATTCTCTTATACTTTTAACATCTAGTACATTAATCATTTTCTGATTCTTAGAATCTATTTTATAACCTTTTTTCTTTTTCTTTCTTTATTTTAATTTTAATAGAATGGAATCTTTCCAATCATAAGTCTTTTTATTTATCTATATAATCTATCTTCTGACACAGTGTTTTTTTTTTTTTTTTTTTTTTTTTAAATTTTAGCCTAACCGAGTCCTAGCATGTCTAGGTTGTTTGTAGGTTAGGTCCTTGTTCTTATTCATTCATCCCTTCCTATTTTATTTTTATTTTTCAATATCCAGTTCAATTATTTTCTTATATCATTTCAGTTTATTTTGTATGAAGTTTAACATCTAATATTTTTTAAAGGTTGCAATCCCATATCATCTATTTGATCATATCTATAGCTCCTTCGATTACTCTGTCCCTATATCAACGAATATAAATTTTGTTTTAATACTTATATATATCAACGCAGATTCTCCCTTACAATACGACGAAGTTTAAATACACAATTACCATATTTTTATTACAACGACGCTTTAATATTTATTATCATAGATTCATATTTCTTTTATAATATATAATATATACGACGAAGTTCCATTATTTATCAACGCAGATTCTCCCTTACAATACGACGAAGTTTAAATACACAATTACCATATTTTTATTACAACGATGCTTCAATATTTATTAACATAGATTCATATTTATTTTTATTCATTATTCGATGAAGTTTCCAATAAATTATCGTAGATATAGTTACCATCCCTTAAAACTTATCTCCTGCTAACGTTTTCTTATACACATAGTCACCTAGAGTTTATTCATATTGCTTCCTTTACCTATATTTAATATCTCCCTTCCTTTTTTATTTAAATTTATATATTTTTATTTCTTTATTTTATTTTTTTTTTTTTTAAGTGTTTGTTTAATTATTAAGTCATTTCTGGTCCATTGTCATTTCCGGTTTATTTGTTATCTATCCCTCCTACATTCGCTTCCTTCTCCTAATACTTTTATATCCTGAGTCATTCCTGTTGTTACCATCTTATTATCCCTTGTTATTTTCCTTTCTCTCGACTTCTCCCTTACTATTTAATTTGTTCTATCTGAAATTTATCTGATTCTCCATGGTGTGCCTCCCTTGGTTCATAAAATTTCTTTAACAAGCTAATATGGAAAATTCCTCTAATTTTATTGCTTCTAGCATCTTTGATTTCATAAGTCGCTTGCCATATTTCTTGGTGATCACATAAGGTCCATCATATATATAAAATAATTTTGCCATCTCACCTCTTATACCCTGTGGTTGCCAATTTTCTTTTACTAATACCTTGTCCCCAACATTTAATTCTTCTATTTTATGAGTTTTATTAAATTTCTCTGCTCTCTTATGAGCCTTCTTCTTAATTCTACTCCTAGCAATTTCTAAATGTCTTTCTAAATTTATTAATTTTGAACTCCAGCCAAAATTTTTTATTTCCTTTTGCCAAAACCTTTCATCCTGAATTCCTAGTTGTAGCTGGTTAGGTGTGTATCCTGTAGTCTCATGAGGAATTTCATTAATTGCCTGGTTAATAACCTCTACATATTTTCCCCATTCTCTATGGGTATGATGACAATATGTTCTCAAACATCTAATGATCTCCTTATTCACCCTCTCAACGATATTGCTTTGTGGCCTCCTTATTGGAGAAAATATTGGTTTCATTTCTCTATTTTTAATATACTCCAGCCATTTCTTATTATTAAACTGGGTTCCATGATCAGTCTGTATTCTTTCTACTCTCCCGAATTTTTCTATATAATTTTCTAAACATTTAATTGCCTCCCCTGTGGTTGCCTTTTTCAATTTATAGATTTGAACGAATTTTGTAAATACATCTAACATTACTAATAAATACTTATAGCCTCCTACAGTTCTTTGAAATGGTCCTATAAAATCAATTGACAATTGCTCCTTTGGTTTTTCCACTTGGATCCCTTTCATCTCTCCAAAATTACCTTGGGTTACATTTTTAGCTCTTTGACAAATATTACATGTTTTAATAATTCCCCTAATGCTTTTTCCCATCTTCTTCCAAGTGAAGCTCTCTGATAATATGGTATGACATTTCTTAGCTCCTGCATGCAGGTAATATTCATGACAAGTACCCACTATTTCTTTAATCATTCCCTTTGGTACTACTATTTTCCAACTTTCCCTATTTCTTTTATATACTAAGTTATTAATAATTTTATAATTTTGAGGATAAATTTGAATGTTTTCTTTTATTTCTCTAACTTCCAAATCTTCTACTTGTAATTTACTAAATTCTTTAAATTTTGTACACATTTCCATATCCATAACTCTTTCTATATAATTTATTTGTAATTCTGAATTTTGGTCTCTTCTTTCAAACTTATTTTTGTCACAAGGGTTCCTGCTCAATAGGTCTGCAACTACATTTTCTTTTCCTTTACAGTGTTCAATAGTATAATCATATTCTTGCATTAGTAATATCCATCTATGCAATCTTGAATTTAAAATTTTACAAGTCTTAATAAAAGTTAAGGCCTGATGGTCAGTCTGGATCACAATTTTTCTTCCTAGGATGATCTGTCTTGCTTTCTGCAGACAAAACAATATAGCAAGTAATTCCTTCTCAGTGGTATAATATTTAACTTCACTTCCTTTTAATGTGCGGCTCATAAACATTACTGCCTTTTTCTCCCCCTTTTCATCAATCTGATAGATGTGTCCTCCTATGGCATATTCACTGGCATCTGTTTGTAGGTAAAATGTTTTCTGGTAATCTGGGTGAGTAAGTACATTTGTTTCCAAAAATTTCTTCTTTAATTTAATAAAATTTCGCTCCTCCTCTTCTGTCCAAATAAATTTGTTTCTATTAGATAATAATTTTAATAATGGTTGTACAAATTCTGAATATTTTTCTATAAATTTATTATAATAATTAGCCATTCCAATAAAACCTTTTAACTGTCGAGGATTTTTAGGTGAGGGAAATTCTAATATAGCTCTAACCTTCTCTTCATCCATTTTTACTCCATTTGTAGTCAATCTATACCCTAAGAATGAAATATCTTTTCTACAGAACTCTGATTTATCAAATTTAATGGTCATGTTGTTTTTTAAAAAAATTTGGAAGATCTTTTCTAGGTGTTTTTTATGCTCCTCAAATGTCTCAGACATACAGACTATATCATCTACATATATTAAGGTGAAATCTTCTAATTCCTCCCTCATAATACTGTCCATAGCTCTTGCCAATGCTGCTAGAGATGTTTTCAATCCATAGGGTGTAACAACAAACTGGTATGTTTTCCCTCTATGTTGGAATGCAGTATATTTTCTTGACTCCTCTTCCAATTCAACCTGCCAGAAACTGTTAGTGAGGTCCATGGTACTCAACCAATTAACTCTCTTTGCTCTGTGTAGAATCTCATTTATTCCTCTATAGCAATCATAATCCGGAATTATGATTTCATTTAGTTTTCTTGCATCTAAACATAATCTAACTTTCCCATTGGTTTTGATGACTGGGACTATTGGATTAATATATGGACTAGTACTTCTTTCAATTATACCTAACCTCAACATTTTCTCTATCTCTTCTTGTACCTGATCTTGGTACTTTGTAGGAATTGGGTAATTTCTTTGGTAAAATGGTACATCTTCCCTAACTTTAATCTTATGTTTATATGCAGTGCATAAACCGGGCTGGTCTGAAAATACTTCTTTATACTTCTCTATTAAATCACTCATCTCCTGTCTTTGTTCCTCAGTTACCTCTTCATTCCCGATTCTTTCAAAAATATCCTCTTTTTTTATCTCTCCCTCCTCTTGTACAATTTTAATATAATTTTGACTCTGGTTTCCAAAAGTTTCAAAATCTTCCCATTTTTCCATATCATTCATTCCTTCCTGTTCATCACAACTCAATTCCTCCTCCATCTCATTTTCAAAATTATTGATCTCCCCTTTAAATTTTGTCTGCCCATCTACACTCATTTTTGATTTATATGATTTGTTTTCATATTTAAACTCCATCTCCCATTTTCCAAAATCAAGTTGTGCCTCCACATCCATCAACATATCCGTACCTAAAATAAATCTTCTCAATAAGCCTGGCACCACTAGGCATTGAAACGGATATTTTACCCCTCCTATTTCTCCTATTACCATGATCATTTTGTTTATCTTTTTAGTTTTCTTATTTGTTGCAGTCCGAATGGTTAAATTTTTTATTGGTAGGATTTCTATTTTTCCTATTTTATTTTTATTCTCTAACATCCATTTCTCCTGGATACATGTTACGTTACTGCCTGTGTCTATTAATGCTGGTAAACTTGTATCTTCCATTTTAATCTCTATCTCTGGGTTTATTATTTTTTTTTCAATTCCTAAATTATAATTTCTCTCCTCATCTTCTTGTTCTAAAAATTTTCTACTGATTAATACATTATTTATAGTTAACTTAATTTTATCGTAGGAGCTTCTATCAAATTTTATCACTGGCAACCTCATTTGTTCTGTTTGATGCTCCTTTTCCTGATCCAAGGCGACGATACCAGTGTTCTCTAGTTTTCCGTTTGACTATGTGCACCATCCTCCTTCCTTGTCCCCACATATCTCCTTGTCTCTATCTGATTTACTTCCTTCTGGCTCCTGTCATTGGTTCTGTAATTCCTGTCTCCTCTATTTTCTCGATTATTTTCCTGCCCTGGTCTTGGTTCAATATTCCCCCTCATATGATTATCTATTCTTCTGTTAAAAAACTGGACATATGGCCGCCCTTCATTCCTATATTCATTCCTTCTATACAATTCTCCTGGTCCTGGAAATCTTCTATTTCCCTGCTGTCTCATCCCTTCCTCACCCCTTCTGGGTGGAAATCTATTTCCATTCTGTTCCTCTCTAGGGGTAGGCCTATTCCATGGTCCCCTGTTTCTCTGTCTTATTTCCTTATTTCTCTCCTCTATATCCTCCTCATTCAGCATCCTTTCCATCTCTCGGATCGTTTTTATATTTTGTACTCTTCTTGACAACTGTATCCTTTCATTAAAATGCCGGCTTAATCTCCGGACTATCTCTTCCTCATTTTGCGGTGGTGTCATGTTCTTTAAAACTATGACTCTTTCTATGAAATAATCTGCTCTGGCTCTTCCATTTCCCTCTATATACCTTTCATTTTCTATTCTCTCTTTGATGCCTTCCTGTATTTCTTTGGCCCAGTATCTTTCTATAAACCTATCTTGTAAATCCGCGAAATTTTCCACCTCCTCTCTGATTGATTCCCACCATCTAGCCGCTCCTACTTCCAAAGCTCTATCTATGATTCCTCTCCATTCATTTTCAAATCTTTCCCCTGTCCTACATTCAAATTTTCTCTCCACATACCTATCCAGTCTTTTTAGGAACTCCATAGGGTTACCATTCCTCCCATTAAATTTGGGCATCTCCTCCTGATTCCCGCATGACACTTGTATGATCCTTAGGCCTTCTCCTCCTTTACTTTCTTCCACCTTCTTTTCTACCTTTTCCATTCTCTGGGTCAATTCCCCTTGTTTCTCATTATTCCTCCTTCCTTCTGTTTCCAATCGGTCAATTCTATCATTATTATTGTTTTTCTCAATCGCTATCTCCCTATTTAAAACTCTTAACTCTTCCCTGTTCTGTATTGTTATTTTTTCTACCTTCTCTATCTCTTTCTTATTAATTTCTGTCACATCAGCTATTATTTCTTTTGTTTCCTCTAAATTCTCCTTAATCTTCTCCTCTAAGTCTCTTCTCATAACTCCTACTACAGCATTATTCTCTGTTCTCAACTGTTCCCTCATATCCTCTATCATTTTCTTACTTTCCTCCCTTATTTCCTTCTTCGGTCAATTATATCATTATTATTGTTTTTCTCAATAGCTATCTCCCTATTTAAAACTCTTAACTCTTCCCTGTTCTGTATTGTCATTTTTTCTACCTTCTCTATCTCTTTCTTATTAATTTCTGTCACATCAGCTATTATTTCTTTTGTTTCATCTAAATTCTCCTTAATCTTCTCCTCTAAGTCTCTTCTCATAACTCCTATTACATCATTATTCTCTGTTCTCAACTGTTCCCTCATATCCTCTATCATTTTCCTATTTTCCTCCCGTATTTCATCTTTTATTACTTTTAGATCCTCCTTCATCTCTCTTATTTCGTCTCTATTTTCCTCTAATTCTTTTTTATTTCATCCATCTTATCTAATTGTCTATTTATTTTTTCATTATTTATATCTAATTGTCTATTTATTTTTTCATTATTTATATTTAATTGTCTATTTATTTTTTCATTATTTATATTTAATTGTCTATTTAGATCCTCTCTCCCTTTTTCACTCACTTCCATGAGAGTTCTCATCATCTCCCTTAAATCTTCATTCTCATTATTTCCCCGGTTTTTTTGTTGGGTTTGCATAGGTGGTAGTCCCCTAGCCTCATCTACTTGGGTTTCCACCTCACTCTCTTCTATAGGCATATCTGTGCCTTCCGTTTCTGTCTCTTGTATTTCTAGGCTTGTCCCTTCTTCCAATTCTATTAGGCCTATTGTAGCTTCTTCCTATTTTTCATCTATTTTTTCTTTTAATGTCACATATTTTCCTTTTGCAGCTTCCTCAATTGCTGTACCCTTCCTAGACCTACTATGTTTGTTATATTCCTCTAATTTTTCTGTTTTTTTCACTTTCTCCCTCCTTAAATTATATGTACCTGTTTCAGATTCCATTTTTTTTTTTTTATTTCTTTATCTAAAATTTCAAAATTCCCCTTTATTCTATTTAAATTTTGAAAATTAAAAAATTATTGACTTATGGTTGCAAAGTCCTGAAAAGTAAACAATATTAATACAAATATTTAATTAATAATCTTATCTAAAGTGCCTTAAGGTTAATTCTTAAATTTTTTTATAATCGAGCCCCACGTTTGTGTGCCAAATGTAATTCTTGGTAATTTCCTTTTATAATCTTAATAAAAATTTATAAGTTAAAAGAAATAACGATTCAATGCGGCTTTTGTTACAATAATTTTTTAATATCTTAATATGACATTCCTTATTTTCTTTTACAAAGTCACTTACTAATTACAAATTCTTATTTCCTCCACAAAGAATTACAAAAATTAAGCTTTATTAGCCTAAGTCTAAAATTTGTTTATGGCAGCAAGAAGTTTAGTTATAAATTTTAATATTAATTGAATTTGATTTAATTACTTCAATTTGAGCTTGAGCTCTCTTTATCTCGGGTTAATAGGTGGGTTTTCTAAATTTTGAATAATAAAATTTGAGTTGGCACTTTCAAAAAAATATCTAAGTTACAATTCTTACAAGCTAAAATTTTTTTACAAGTTATTTGGTTTCTAATTAAATAATTTCCTGAATAATGTCTTCTTAATCGATCAGTTCAATGATTTGGCTTAATGTTATTCTGTAATTAGGATTGAATACGATACTACACTTTCCGCACCAGTTAAAAAAATAAAATTTCTACAGCCAATTCTGAACACGTCTTCCTCGTTCAAATGCTCTGTTCCAACTCCTACTGACGCTACCTTTTTTAGCAAAAAAAATGGCCAAGTCGTGAATTTCCGCTATTTTCTCGTTTATTCCTTGTAAGTAACAGCTTTACGGATGTCATGTTCACCACCTTTGATACACTTCTTCTTCTTAACAACTGCACTTAAATTTCTTTGCAAAACAATTGCATTTAAATCTTATTTCCCAAACTGTTTTAGATTATATATCCACGAGAAATATTTAAAACGAATATCTTTTGCCGGTCATGCGCACGCAACTCTACAAATCTACATCTTGTTTACTACTGAACATTCACTAGCTTGCTGTTTGAAAGTTTTAAGTGTATTTATATCGTTCTATTGTTCTATTTAAATTGTTATCTATCAATTACTTCTAATACATTTTCTTATAAATAGTGATTTGTGTGTTTTTTTTTCTTTTTATATAAAATCTTGTGATTAGATCTAAAATGTGGCCATGTGCATTTTTCTACACAAGTGAAATTAGGTTATGTTTACATTTCGTTCCTGGTATATTTTAGTAATTTTTTTTTTCATACTGAATTTATTTATATATTTATCTTATTTTGTAAGTGCCTTTTATATATATACTACTTCAAAATGTTACAATATATATATATATATATATATATATATATATATATATATATATATATATATATATATATATACCTTTACATTTTATTAAACCATCTTATATCGAGATGGTCCTATATTACATACTGTACTAAGGCACTTTAATAATTTAAACAACTGTGTACATACTGTATTAAAATGTTTATTTCTCACTTTTTAAAATTGATATATTTTTGGTATTGTATAAAATATACTTTTACTAATTCAGATTTTAAACATTTAATAACTAGCAACTAAGCTAAATGTTCAAATTTATTCTAAAAAAATTGTTTTTCAACAGAACCAACTTTAAAAAACTAACCTGAATATATAATTTTTACTTAGTAAAAAGTAAAAAATAGTTTCCCAATAACAAAAAAATAATTTATCATAAGCTTATTACCCAAAAAATTTGAAGTCTGCTCTGAATTTCATACTTAGACTTATATTTAAAATTTTGAGTCCAAACATTGTGAACATGACAAATAAAGGGATTTTTTAAGACAAAGCGCCAGGAAAGGTTTGCAAATTAAACAGAAGAAGCTAAGCGCCTATATAATATAAAAGATTACATGATGTGTCTGCCAAGAGAAAAAACGTATTCAGCATTCACAAGCACTGAGGAGAGTATATGCACAAATCTCTACATTCGAAAGAGCCATAAACACATTTTTTGAGAAAACTTGTACAAAACGATATCATTCCAATCAAGTCGCAAAATGCTATTTGACAGAAATGACAATTGATAATTATAATTTTTTGAAATACTTACTCATTACTTAAATTTAAGCTGATGTCTCGGTCACATTCGAACTAAGTTACTACATGTTTGAAATCCTTGGCACTGAGCCAGCTTTTCCATAGATACAAATATGTTACTTAAGATGCATATGAAATTATAAAAGAAAGGTTTTTTGCAACAATGAAGCTACAAGAAATGGACAGATTGAGAAATTATAGACCACCACCAGTTTCATAAATTAGAAAAGAAAAAAATGTGAAATGATAAAAAACAAAAATAGTAGTCCAACACCATATACTGTATAGAGAGGGAAATGGAAAATATCAAGGATATTCGCTTTCTATTTTGCCACAATCAACTTCAACAAAGCATTATTAGTACCATAGCACCACATTTCACCCGGCACACAAACCTTACAAAATTATAAAACTTTTGCACAGATCTTATGTTTTGTGATAATAAGTCACAGCATTAGTTAAAAGGGCCAAACAACATTTACAGACCCTATTCCAAGCACAAACCAGAAAATATTGCATTGAACATTTACTCACCTTTTATTTCTAGCATTGGACTACAAACGATTGTACTTACTGCAGAAACCAATGTTAAAGTTGATTTTTTTTTAAATTTTGTAAATTTTTAGGAGTTACCCACAAGTTTAATTATATTTTGAGGCATTTTTCAAATTACTACATCAAAAAAAAATAAAACCATAACGTTGAATTTGTAATGTTTTAGGTGTGGCATGGAAGAGGGGATGAATTGCTATTTTCCAAAATTTATTATTTTTGGGGCATGAGCTGAAGTTTTTATAGCATTTTCGTATAGCTGATGACTTTCTACATCGCCTGGTGTAAATTATTTTGCCAAAATCAATTAAGTGGGAATGGGAAATATACACCCAACTAATAATTTTGTAAAATGTAATATATATTCATCTATTCATTAAAATTACCTCATCATTGCTAAGAGAAGAAATGCCAAAAATGCATATACAGTAATATCCATCACTTCCATGAATCGGTTCATTCTCCATTTAAGCGGCTGAATTTAAATGTCTGAAAAATATTAAAATTTTCAAATTTTTTATTTATAATGGAGAAAGAAAACAATAATTTTTAAAGATACAGATCAATTTAGAGTAAACAATATAAAAATTATATGAAAACCATTATAGCAAACTGAAAAAGTAAATGAAAAGAATTATATAAAAATAGATTGAAAAAAATAATATAGTAACAAATTAGGTTACATCTGTGGTTTTTAATTAAATTCCTACAGAAAATCTATGCAAGCCTCACAAAAAAAAAGAAAATATATACAAAGTACTAAAAACTTTGTTTTTAATAAATATTGTTATATAAATAAAAGTTAAATTAATACTGTTAAAACTTTACCTTATAGGACTTAATCAAGATATTCTGCTTTGTTCTTACTGCTGTTCCATAAATAAAAAGCAAAGTCTTAAAAATAATTCGGTTGATAAAAAAATCTACTTATTATCAGGAAACAAAACTTTTATTCTGTAATGCAACATTTTTTTAAAGAAAACCTCTTCAATTTAAACAAGTGATATAATACAAATTTTAATAAATTCCTACTGACGATAACAAATAAATGTTTTTTTATTTTAATTACCCTAGAGTGTTTATGATAATTACCCTAAATAGTATTTATGATGTTGTGTGGTAACCATGGGAATAGTTTAAGGTTGTACAAAGGAGGTTTCGACGACAAACAGATGGGGAAAAAATTATTACTTTTCAATAACCAAATCTATTCTGACTTAATATTTTTCACATGAATTGCAAAAACACTCTTACATTTAGTTTCTAATGTTTGTTTGTGTTCATAAATTCAGGATATGTTTCACAATTTGCATATTTTAAGTAGGTTTTGTACGTGTTTTTACATTAAGGTTATGTTTCACAATATGTATTTTTTGCCACAAAATCGACTGTTTCTTGTTTACAACATATTTTTCCATAAAAAATATTGCCTGTTCTTTCTCTAGATCTATGTGGCCTGATTTCTATGTGATAGTATTAAGTCCAAAACAGACATAACCCACTCCATCAAGTTGATAATGAATTTTGGGTCATATTAAGGTAATAATTTGGCAAGTTTATAATTCACAATTTAGGTACATGTCACGTTTTCAGTTCAGCAGTGAATGTTAACCCTAAAATAAATTCCTGCACCTTTCATTATTTATCCTTTTGATCCAAACATCAGAATTTTCGGAGGTTGACAAAATATTTTTTTAATATAATAAAATGCGGTAAAATAATTCTTCTATATATTTACGCATCCGTAATAAACTCTTTTACAAAGTTATAGTACTTAAAGGCACTTATAATTTGATTTAAGAGCTCTGTTTAAGTTCAAACTTAATAACTGTAGCTGCTAGGTGCCAAGTGCCTTACCAGCTATCATTGTTGTTTACTTCTTTGCACAGGCATCCAGCTTCAAGAGTAGGCGATAGCCTAATGTCCACGGTATATTATCCTTGCCAGCCCCCAATGCTTCTTGTTTATGAGAATATCTTTCTATGTTTTCACTTCGGCTCTCAGAAAGTCCCTCATTGGTATGGAGTACGTGCAGTTAAACAAAATGTGCATCATTGTTGTGAGTGGTATGTTTGTTACTCACAATTTTGTTGTGCAGTTGATCTTTTTGTTTGGTAGTTTAGTATTTACAAGTTTATTATTTTTTGTAGTGTTATGTTAGTCTTACTGTGTGTTTATGTTAGTATATATAAGTGTTAGTGTATGTTACATAAAAACTTTTGTGACAATAAGACAAAATAAAAACATTTGATTATAGCTAAAATAGAATTATTCGTGTTTATTTTGTAATTTAGCAAGTATCATTATTATAATATTTTAAATAATAAGCCCAATAACCACAAAATAAGTTTATTTATTATTGGGTTTATTATTTAAAATATTATAACATAGGCCACAGTTGCTCAAGAAATCATTATATTATAAGTATCATTATTAATTACTTTTACTTTTAAACATTTTCATGTGTTTTTTGCAATGTGCTGTGGAACTAAATGTGTACTTTTTAATTATAAACCTATATCTCAGTTGTTTGTGGGGTAAAACTATAATCTTAATGACGTTAGTTTGAAAAAAAATTTTAATTATTTGTTTTAATGTGCATAATACGAATATCTACTTTTTTCCGCAGAAAATACAGAAAGTTCCTTTTTTCACATTTTAAATATTAGTCTGTAATGGCATGTATAGCGTGAACTGTAGTAGCTACAGCCATTATGTCAAAGACAGTTTACTTTAATACTAAACTTAAAATGTAAATATTCAACTTTTGGTTATAATTTTGTACAACATTACTAGATACCTATATTAAAATATACCTATGAAGTATAGTCAGGATAGATTTGGTTGTAATTTTCTGCATCGGCAATAAGTCTAAATATTTACCAAAATTAGAACCAAATCTATCTTGACTGGATACTTCGTAGGTATATTTCAATATAGGAATATAGAAATGTTGTATAAAATTACAACAAAATCTAGACGTAGTGCAGTGCGCTGTAGCTAATGCATGCCCGGTTCACACTATAGTCCTACATTTCAGTACAGACTAACATTTAAAATGTAAAAAAGTAACTTTCTGTATTTTCCGCAGATAAAAAGTTGATATACGTGTTTTACACATTGAAATAAATAATTAGAAAAAAAAAAAAATTTTTAACCAGTCATCGAGACTATATTTTTACCATTTGTGGATATAACTAAGGGAAAAGCTAAATTAAAAAAAAAATATAGCTGTTTCAGAAAGGTAAACATATACCGAAGAGGTTTTTATTTAGGAACTGATTCTTAATTTTGGTATTTATTCACCGTACTCATGTGTACGATTTTAGAGAAAAAAATTATACCGGCCGACGCAGCAAGTAATCAGGGATACAAAAAAATTAATAAAAACTCTCGCTCTGGGAAATAAATACCATTTTATCGAATTAAAGTTGGGTAAAAAAATCATTGCTGAGTAGTCAGAAGAACTACGTTCTCGTACTACATATACCTATATTAAAATATACCTGTAAAGTGTCCAGTCAGGATAGATTTGGTTGTAATTTGATACAACATTTCATTACCTAATTAGACATCTACTTCCACGGAGTAATATTTTTGCCAAGTGACGTCACGTGATTTCTATTCTAGCCTTACATGTGTACATTTGGTTAAACGTATAAAATTATAACCTAAACTATCCTGACTGGATACTTCATAGGTATATAAAATTAACCTTCCGTGACAATAGCAAACAATAATTATGAATAAAGCTACAGAACATGTTTTTGAATCGTTTTATAAGCATTGTAATGAGGGCTAGCAATGTGCATTTTTACCAGCACTATTATCACCTCATATCGGGAACTACAATTTTCCAAAATTATTAATTTTTGGGCTGTGCGCGAGAGTTATAATTTTTTTCGTATCCCTGATGACTTTCTGCGTCGGCCGGTAAAATGTTTTTCGTTAAAATCGTACGGTAAATAAATATCTTAATTTTATATGCTCTATATAAAATGGAAACAAGAAAGTTTGGAAAATTGTTTTTCAGTAATTCATAATTTTTGTTGTTGCATGTATCTTATAATTCTAGTTAAGTGTAAGTTATAGTAGTCTTAGAGATTTAAATTTAAAAGAGAGTCATGAAAATCCATTGTTAAATAAAAATTTTGTGTAAGTTTTGTCAAAGCACTACATTTTTAATATACCATGGCCGGGAATGGAGCACCTTGCAAAAAGTCATAAAATCAAAAGGGTTAATTTTAACTTCCTGGCAGTTTGAAGGTTTATATATGTCACATTTTATGACTCGACGACGAAAATTTAACTTATAAATTCCACTTTCTGGTAAAAAAAACATACCTAACATAATAAAATACCAAACATAGAAATAACTTACGTTATCTAATAAACAAATTTTTACCACTACAATCATCCAACAAGCTCTTTGTCACATGTGCGCTTAGGAGTTAGAGCTCAGATGCAAGGTATTTTTTAATACGTATGAAATTAAGGACATGTTTTATATTAAACGTTATAATATTATGCTATTGAATATTTATTCATAATAATATAATAAAAGTCAACTTATGAGGTATTCGAAGCTGATCCTGTAACAAAAGTATATAAGTTGCCAGAAAACCCTTCATTCGATTCCAGTAACCAACGAATATGTTATAATAAGCTCGCTAACTTTATAAATTTATGCTGGCTACACATTTTTTTATAAATATAAAGATTCAAGATTACATTTAGGCCAAAATTTCTAGTATATTATA
This sequence comes from Prosapia bicincta, assembly GCA_036971475.1. Taxonomy (NCBI): domain Eukaryota; kingdom Metazoa; phylum Arthropoda; class Insecta; order Hemiptera; family Cercopidae; genus Prosapia; species Prosapia bicincta. The sequence continues at coordinate 103,710,582 of JBAIZL010000005.1, read as the reverse complement.
ATGATTAAAGAGAATATTTGCTATTATGTCTTCGGTATTAAGTTTAAAATAGTATTAGCTTTTTTTCTAAACTTACATTGTTTTTACAGTGTGTGGTCATTTAATACGTTTTCATTATCCGTTGCGTAGTGTTTGTATATTTCATATTTTTTTAAGGTTGTTAGTTTCTTACTTTGTTTTAATGTATGTAGAACATTTAAATTAGTGTGAATGTTGGTGTGTGTGTGTGTGTGTGTTGGGTGTTTTGCGTAGCTGGATTTAGGGTTTGTTTGTTTTTTTTGGGGGTAATGTGTTCTTCGAAGCATGTATAGAATGACCTGCCGGTTTGGCTGATTTAATAGTTGGGACAATCGTTACAAGTTAATTTGTAAATACCTGAGAGTTTGTATTTGTCAGTTTCTTTTTGAAAAGGTTGTATGTGCTGTCTTTAAGTGTTTGTTGTTTTGTAGGATATTTGGAAATGGAGTTTTTTTGAATTTGGAGGCTATTTTGTGTGTTATTGTTGTGGTAGGTGAGGGATATGTATTTGTTATTTTTTGTGTGGTTTGTTTGCTTGTCCGTTTGATGGTGTTTATGTTTAATTTTCCTGAGTATGTTGTCTATGAGTGTGTGTTGGTAGCAATTTTGTTGTTACGCAACGGATAATGAAAACGTATTCAATGACCTCACACACTTTGAAGCCAACAGTCTTTTCTATTATATGACACACAACTCAAACAATCCACCACATTCCACAGTCATAAATCCATTTCCGTTAGAGAATTTACACCCAATGCCACCAGTAGAGGGCTAGCTTCGTAAAAGGAACGAATGTTTTGAAACGCGCAGCAAGGAAGCAATTACGTATTCACTTAGTTAAATATTTTTAAAAATAGTTTAATCAGTGAATTCAAGATGATTACATCAAGCAACTTTTAAATTATATATTCTGTAATAATTAATTAATCTTAGCTATTCAGGTACAGTCTTATACTATTCATCAGTGTCATTTTGTATAGTACTTTTACTTACTGAAACATACTATTAATCAGTAAACACTTTTAAATGTTTTAAACTTGCCTATAGTAGCACTTACTTTGCTTGTTGAGGACGGCCGTTTCGGGAGATGTGTCCCTTTGTCAACCAATCAAACTTCGCTGATCATCTCAACTCCAGAAAACATGACTACATAGACATAACATCTAACCTACAAATTCTTCATAAACAACACAAAAATAACCAACGCTACACAACCGAACAATACGAAATATACAGGCACTTCAAACTACACCCTACACAGATACTCAATACACAAATACATTACAACTCACACGCACTTTTTGACATCATAACTCCTAATACACACAAAATACACCAACACCATCACTATATACCACCCCACCCTAACCTACGTAAACCTTGAGGTCAGTTATGGTCTGAGTTGACAAAGGGACTTATCTCCCGAAACGGCAGTCCTCAACAAGCAAAGTAAGTGCTACTATAGGCAAGTTTAAAACATTTAAAAGTGTTTAGTGATTATTAGTAGCTCACGCGAAGATGGAATCAACAAATGTTCACACTATTAATATTGTGCTAATTATTGCCAGACTACTTTGACGAACAACAAGCCTAAGTCTTGCAGTTTTTGTGTTGTGCAACTTGAGATTTTTATAACAACTGTATTTATTGATGTCAATTCTTTCTTGCCTTTACCGTGAATCACAGCATTGAATAATGCACTGATCTAATGCGAAACACGTATGCTGGCAAATATCAGTAAGTAGTGGTTGTTTGCCAAGTGATATCAATAAGTACTATCAAGTAACAATAGTAGTTCTGGTATTGGTATCCACTAGAAATTTTATAAGATATACGTACAGATTTGAAATTCTTTTTCATCGGATATCTAACTGAAAGCTGTAATTCGAATTCGTCAAGATGCCACTGCTTTACAAAACATAGATTTCTTCAAACAGCTGACTAGTTATCCGTGAAATTATCTTTTGTCAATTACTCTTCTGTATTTTACACTCTTTGTTTTTATTTTTATCTAGTAAGTGTTTTGTTTTTTTAAAAGTTATGTTATCATATTACAATTTTATGAAAGATATAATATAATCGCAATACAAACATTTAATAGTTACAGTGATTTTGTATATCTGAAAAGTCTTTAACTATAGTATTTTTGAGTTAATATTAAAAATGGCTTTAGAAGCAGTTGAGGATTTGCTATTTGAAGATGCATTATTTCCAAGAAGTATTGTTAATGGATTTTTATGCCTACAAGAAAGTAAAGTTTTATGTGATGTTGTTCTTGTAGTAGAGGGTAAAAAAATAAATGCTCACAAAGTTATTCTAGCAGCTGCATCCTTATACTTTAGGTATGTAGTCACAAACAAATTTCGTTTCCTATCACAACAAAACTGAAAACTTTCCAAGTTGATTGACTTAGCTATTTATTCATTAATCTTCACACTGATATTCTTTACCATATAAGGCAATGGTTTTACAGAGATGTTTCAGCAAAGTTTTTGTTGTCTTTACTAATTAATACATTTCCTTTTGAAGAGATTTTATTGGAAAAATTGTGGCCAAAATTGTGACACCACTCAGGTCAAAATTGTGACAGGGACATGCAGATGGTTCTTTTTCATCCCAGTTTTTCATTTCTTATTTTACATAATATAGAAGTGTATTTTTTGTAGATTTCTGAAAAGAGTTGATCTATTATCTAAAAATAGGTGATCTGCTCATATCTTATCTAAGGGAGTTAATTCTTTTCAGAGAATAATTGAAGAAGTCTGGAAACAAATGGTATCTCTCAAGTCTGTGCTGTCACAACTCACTCTTTGGACGTTAGACAGGTTCTTTTAGTTGAACATCGTTCTTGTAGTTGCTAAGTGTGTGGGGTTTCCATTGTTACTTAGTATATCTATACCAATACTTTTCTATTTTCGGTTTCACTGCACTGCGGGAAAGTTTTTGTTTGTCTTGAGGGTTAATTTTGTCTATTAAATTAAATAGTTTATCTTTTTTTATTTTACTTGTATTGCTCGTTTATATTATTATTTTTGTGTTTATGAATTTGTAGTTGTTCCCAAATTGTCATTTTTAGGCATTTTTGTACATATTTTATTAGATGTATGTTAGTACATTTCCTACATTAGAAAACATAGATATAATAAGAAAAAGGTCTAAAAATGACAATCTGGGAACAACTACAGATTTTTAAACACAAAAATACACGAATAATAATTAACAAACAAATACAAATAAAATTAAAAAATGTTTAACTATTCAACTTAATAGACAAAATTAACCCTAAGATAAACCAAAACTTTCCCACAGTGCAGTGAAACCAAAAATAGAACAGTACCAGTATAACACGTAAGTCCCATACACCTGGCAACTAAAAGAAGCCGGTAGAATCAGAATAAGCTCGAAAATGAGAACAAATATTTAATAGCTTTAACCTTTTTAAATAAAATGTTAATGTTTGAACTTATAATAGAAAACTTGTAAAAAACATACCATGTTAAAATGTTTTCAATATTACTGTGAGTGCCATAAAAAACGTTATAACTAATTAGGATGTCTTGATGTAACAAAAACATAAGGTCTCATAAGGTTTTTATATACTTAGTTTAATTTTAAGTTTATCAAATTGTTATTTCACTAAGTTTAAATGTCCAAGTTTTGCGAATCATTTTGGACAACATCCATGAAAAAATGACCTAGGATAAAATTAATTGTGATTTCATTAAATAGTTAAAAAATCAATATTCTAAAACAAAATGATAAAAAATTTTTTTCTCTGACTGCATTTCTTGTATTTGAATGTACAAACAATCATACATACAAATTCTTATTATTAATATTCATCTTCATTTCTGTTAGGAATATTTCTAAATATTTGAGTACATTTTACTGCCTTTCCTAATATCACAATATTTTCCTCTGTTGATGCATTTTGGAATAACTCCATTTTCAAAAACTTAAATCGTACTCATGAGAGGATAAATACAAGTACTTTTTTGGTAAGAATATAGTCTTAATAATATTGTTTTTTTTCCAATTTGTTTTAAAAATTACTCGTTTCAATATGTAAAACATGAATATCAACTTTTATTCTGCGGAAAATACGGAAAGTTATTTTTTTTACATTTTAAATGTTATGTAATGGCATGTATAAACAAGTCTTATTGACGTTGTTAAAAAAAATTGTATTACTCGTTTTGATGTGTAGAACACAAACGCATTAAAATGAGTAATTCAAAAAAAATAAAAATTAATAAACCATCGACATTAAGACTATATTTTACCTTTTTTTTACTAATTTGTGTAATTATTTGCCACACTCGTCTAAGACTATCCAGTTTCTTATTTCTTCTTGACTTACTGCAGCTCCATAACTATGGATGTTGACTTTAATTTTTACTAATAAATAAGAATTAAAAAAATGTGTTTTAAAGTTTTTAACTTTTATATGGTTATAGGATAAAGCAATGAAACAGCTGAGTGGCTTTAGTTATAGGTGTAATAGGCACATTTTTAGGAAAATCTTTGTGCAATATGGTTAACATTAACAGTTATAATAAGAAAATAAAATTTGTTCATTGCTTTTTAAAATGTTTACTGACTTTTCCAAAGTTCTTTAACGATTTTTGTTAAATTTTGACATAATATCACGCTCAAATACACTAGTGCTTTATACACAGGTACATAATCTTTCTTAGTTTATTTAAAGTGAAGATTAGCTATATAACTTTCCCAACTCAAAGTTTTAAATTGTCTACAGTATAAAAACAGAACAGTTTTGTAAAATATAGAGCTTTTCAAATTATATTATTCAAAACTAAAAGCTGTACAAAAAGAAAGGTTTTTTAGGTAATTCCCCAATATAATATTTTGAGGTTAATTATCAGGCAATGGGTAAGCACAATACAAGCATAACCTGTTAGGAAATAGATGTTCTATAATAAACAATACTAGTGGATGCATTTATGGATATATGATATACCAAGCAAAATTTATTACAATTTTTATCCGTTCAAGTTTCATTTTATACATCGATATTATTCAGGCCTTCACTTCCTATTAGCTAATGGTGGTAATGTTGGGAATTGCCCCAAACCTTTAGAATGATATTACAGATGTTAAGTTAATTTTTAAATGTTATAGTGTCTGGTAGGAGGACCACCTCATTTAACTTATGAGGAACATAGCTGTTTGGGCATAGTTCTAGATTTAAAAACACATAGATTAATATATAATTGATGTTGGCTAATAAACAGCCTTTTAACGATGGGCAAGGCGAGTAGGTACAATTGCACAATCATACAATTACAATAACTGAATCGTACAATTGCAGTTATAGTCAAAGTTGCACTGAAACACTGTTTATTAAAACACAATTGATAAAGTTTGAAATAGAGTGCACTCAAGAACACTTAGTGTGAACATAGCTTAGATCGCTTTAACTCTTGCATTAGGTTGATTAAGTAATATAACGTAGTCTAAAACCAGGTATTTAATCACTTAACTCTAACAAAGGAAAACAAAATAAGCATTAATAAGATTGAATCATAAAATTGTACTAGCATGTGATGAAAATATTAACCTTTAAAAACAAACACTTTTAGTTAATCTAATGTGGTTATTCACTTAACTAAGATTTAACATAACTGGATTTGTGGTTATTGAATTGCACTCTTGCAGGTAAATCCTTGGAAGTAGCCTACCTGGAATTGTGGTTATCAATTTAAACTGAACATACTGTAAAACCACATTGTTGCTTGATCGCCATAATGGAACGCATTGAACCGAGAAGAAAGCAATATGGGGGCAAGAGAATGTGTGATACAGTGCAATCTAGTACTCAAAAATGTGATACTAAAAAATGTAAATTCAGCTGGTGCAGCTCAGGTGACGACGGAGAATGTTCAAGTGTATAGTCGTAAGAGGTTAGGTACTATTCTCAACAGGTAACATTATCTTTTTTCCGGCAAAAAACCGTATTTTGGTCATTATTACCAACATCATCTGTTTATCATAACCCACAAATTAAACTAAATTCTTGAACCAAACTTTAATTATTAGTACGCTAGAGACAACTACTGGCAACTTCAACACTGGTCTTCTGGAATGCGCTCAGAAATCTATAACCTGAGGTGAAGTCAGGCAGTATTAACCTTTTTGGAAGGCGACTCTGACATACCTTAAAACGTGCTGCGATAAAGCTAGGTATATAGCAGAAAGGTATATACCTTATCTTACTAAGAAAGACCCAAGCAAAACTGAACCAAAAAATAAAAAGCTCGAAGTGAACTGACTTAAGAAACTTTATAACTAAGCTAGACTTTAGGAAAGATGGTATAGGTCCTACAGGTATATCTCCTACTTTAATAACGACTGTTCTGAACCAGCTCCAGCCCCCTCATCTGTAATAAAACTCAGTAATGCAAAAGACGTTGCAAATGCGCTCTGTAAACACTTTACCAATAGCAGCCGCACACTCTGTATTAGAAACACATTTAAAAAACCCATGTCCTGATGAAGAATGCCACAAACTCTTTGCACTTGACTTCACAGCTGCTTAACTAGGGCCGGGCTTTTTCATAGACCAAAAATGGGAAAGCATCCGGAAGGATGATATACTCCCAGAATTCATAAAATTCCTGGAAACAATGTAAAATTTATTTTGCTTGCTGTCATCAATTTCACATGGAGATGGATGTACCTCAGCAATGAAGGAAGGATGAGATGATTTCCAATATTATATCTGGAAAACGAGCAAGTCTACATAGCTGAGAGCTACGGATCAGTGTCTCTTACAGTGTTTATAGTATAGTTGCAGGAGAATAATAAATAACAGCCTTGCCCAGTATATAGAGTCCTGAAGAATAATTAATCAATAACACTGAAGCTGGCTTTAGAAAGCATAGAGGCACCATAAACCAAGTCGTGAACTTCACTCAACATGTAAAAGACAGCTTCCATAGAAAGATGTCAACACAGCACAGTGTTAGTAGACATCAAGGCCACTTTACAATACAGTTTAGCGAACCATGCTCATCCATAAATTGATAAACTATGATATATCTGACAACCTCTTAAACTGGATTCTGTATTTTCTGTTCCACAGAGAAATCCAAGTCAAGTTATTTTAACAGTGCATCAAAATTTTGTACCCAGAAACAAGGCTTACCTCAAAAGGCGGTAATTTCATGTACACTTTTCAGCTTTGTGATAAATGACACTTTTTATAAACACAATGCTTACCATATATGGTGTCTATGCCCTGTTTTGCCTGGTATGGTGAGCCTAACTTACAAGAACCGTAACTTGGCTAGCAGCGATATTTCGAGATACTCAGGAGTTGCATTGGACTGATGTATGTCATGGAAACCACCTCATTGGCTAGTATATTAAAAATACTATAAAAAGAACAAGAACACTTGAAAGACTAATGACTACTACTTGGGGAGCTAACCAAGATGTTTTAAAACTATATACAAGTCATATATAATTATGATTCTAGAATATGGAGTGACAGTTAGACCCAGTAAATGCACCAAAAAATTTACTTGATTCAGCTCAAAACACTCCCTTAAGACTGGTTCAACCAAGCCACCCCTATTACAGCAATGGAGGTTAAAACTGAGTCTGAACCGCTTCAACTACTCAGAGAATATGTAGGCCCTATGTTTTTAGGGCGGTTTAGTTTAATCACCAAATCTTGAAATGAGTACGGTAAACCCACAGAGAGACTGAAAATCCAGCAACACCCCTTGTCTGCTACCAGGACCATTGTACGAAGTATGGAATCTCTCAAATAAAACCATTTCTGCTTATTGCTTATCAGGACTGCTACCAAAAGCTCCTTGAGGCAAAGGTCCTGACTGACCACCACTTACCAAAGCATGCATCCTAGGATCAGGAGTTTTTAAAAGTGCAGCCCTCTGAACTGTCGTTGAAAAATACCCTGCACCAAAATGACAAATTTATACTGATGGATCACTCATGTCTGAAACAGGTGATGCATACTACTGAACATATTTTCAAGAATTTTCTGCAGTCGAACCCATAAAAATTACGACAGTGAGGTAACATACATGCTACAGCAATTGAACTTAAGAACCTGGCAGCTCCAGCTAAAACAGTTTTCCTTGTTGGCTCTAAGGCTGCCATCCTGATTCTCTATGGGAACTCGCAGACTGACAATAGAAGAACTAGTGTTTAAATGGGTCTGCTTAGAAATTTCAGTAAGTTAGTAGTTTTTAATAAAGAGGGGTGGAGGTATGGGGTTGTTTGTTCATTTGATAAATATTTCTGTTAAGGCTTGTCAGTTTTCTGAAGATGATATTAATATTAAAATGGGTTATAAGGATAAAAGTAAAAATGTTATTTCATTGTATTTTAGATTTGGAATTTATTCCTAGTTTAAACATTTTATAATAGTTATGTACTAATTTGCAGGGGAATGTTTTGTACAGGAATGAAAGAATCAGCGCAGACTGAAATATATATCCATAATGTAGATTTCGAGGCGATGGAATCAGTGATAAATTTTTTTTATTCCACTCAAATTAAGGTGAGTAAAACTGAATATTTCTAAAATGTCCCAACCAAGGAGCCCCCATTCAGGGCTGTCCTTATAGAGAAATTAAACAAAATGATACAACCCTATTGGGAATTTTGAGTTGATATCTAAGACTTCAAGCTTGGTCCTGCTCTGAACATACATATTACAGATCAGTACATAAAATAAGATAAAGTTAATAAATAATAGTTAGTTACATTAAATATTATTTATTTGTGTTAATTATCATTGTCTACTACATGCCTGAAGATTGTCTCTTCACACTTTAAAAGTAAACAAATTGGATATAAAATAAGGGGAATAGTGTATCTGAGACTAAGGCGAGTGTTATAAGCACTGTGATTTCAGAGCCTTCATAGTAGGTCATGATTTCAAGCTACAATCATAACAAAAGTAAAATAAAACAGTTTTGTAAAATACATGTTTAGTTTAGTGCATTTTTGTACAAACTAAATATTTTAGCTTGACTCTTAACGATTTTTCAACATTTGCCAGGCCCCACAATATAACTTGATATGGCTGACCTGTCTATATAATAAATTGAATGTAATTTCATGTTCAACGGTATTTTTATTTATTTTCCTCATTCTTTAACTTTTCTGTATTTAAAGAGTGATTTTCATATTGACATATCTTAATAATTGCTTTAGAAAATATGAATTTAAAAAGCCCCAAATTAACATGAAAATATGATGTTTTAGGCTTAATATATTAATTTTGAGACTATAAATCTTGAAATAGCATAAAATAATGCTACCAAAAAAAAATTCTAACTAGTAGATCGTCCTGACTGTTTTTGATTGAGAAGTGTTCCATACCCTCAAATCCTTGGCACTAGGAAGTCCTCGTGGTAATGATTACCTGGGGTCCCAACATTTCAGGAGACAGACAGGAGAAGGTGTGTTCAACTGACATTTGATTTTTTATCAAATATTTGTGTTTATTATCTTTGTCAATATTTTCAAGATGTGGGTTTCGCTGGATTAAGTTCAAGTTTACCCGATAACTATGCCTATGTTATTAAAAAAATATTACGAAATTCAAAAGTATTACGTTTAGTATTAGGTTGAATCAGTTGTTTTTCTATATTATCTGTTTATATATTTCAAGATGTTCTTACATATTCATAATTATTCCTTCAGATTTAATGTGTTGTATGTCTAGAAAGTTAAAATGTGTAGCTAAATGAAATTTATAAATCTATAATTTTGTATAAGCATTAGTATTCCTTTCATTAATTTTTTCTCTGTTTGGCTTATATATTATTTATTAAACTATAGTACAGGGTTATTATAAAAGAATGGTGTGATTACGAACATTGTTAAAAGAAAAACTGAATTACTTACAGTTAATGTTGTTTATTCATGTAATTTGTCGTCTCAAACAGTTTTTTTTACATAATTAATAAATTTCAATATGTCCAAACAATATTCAACTTTTTTTCAAACATTTGTTAACATTGTTTCGGTTATTTTTGTCATTGCTGCATTAATCCTGTTTTTTAAGTGGTTCAGGTCACAAATTTTTTGTGAATAAACAACGCTTTTGTTGTACCCCTACAAGAAAAAATCACAAGATGTCAGGTCTGGACTCCTTGGAGGCCACAGCACGAGTTCTTGCCAGCCTATTCATCAGTCTCCAAATTTTTTTTTCAAAGCATCTGTGACTAATGCACTGAAGTGTGGGAGAGCACCATTTTGTTGGAAATGAAGTTGATGAATGTTTTCAGAGATACCAATATAACATCTAGAAATTTCCATACAATCTCCCTACGAATTACTGAAATCACATCATTCTTATATGAGAAACCTGTATTTAAAATATAAGTAATTATTGCATAACTGAGTGAATACTTTGGAACTTACATGCTATTACTCATACTCAGTAGGCGATTAGCTTCGTAAATAAAAAGATTGTTTTGAAACACGTCAGCACATAAGTTCTGAAGTATTCACTCAATTATGCAATAATTACTTATACAGGGTGACCCATAAAAACGGGAATTTTTGTAACGCGTCATGGCAGCACTGCGGGACAGCGACAGTGTACAAGTAAACAAGCCGCCATTACAGTAGCCATGGACCAGTGGAACGGGCAACAGCGTGCGTTAGCTATAAAAATGTTTTATAAAAACTGTGATAGTTTGAAAGCTGCCCAGATTGAGTTCTGACGTTTTTACAACTTAGGACGGCATGATTCCGTTCCGTCAAAACATGCCATTAGAAGTTGGATTAATAATTTTGAAGAGAGTGGATCAGCTTTAAAGAAAAAAACCAACGGGACGGGCAAGAAGTGCTCGTACTGCACAGAACATTGATGTTGTACGCCGATCTGTATTGAAGAGTCCACGCCGTTTGATTCGTAAGCAAGCAGCTGCGGTTGAAATGTTCCGTGAGAGTGTTCGCAGAATTCTTCATTTATAATTAAAATTTCACCCCTACAAGCTGCAGATAGTGCAAGAGTTGAAGGAAAATGATTACCAGTCGCGATTGTAATTCTGCCAACAAATGTTAACACACATAAACAATGACGATGAATTTCTAAGCAAGTTGTGGATGTCAGATGAGGCCCACTTTCATCTCACAGGTTATGTTAACAAGCAGAACTACAGATACTGGGCAGACACAAATCCTAATGAACTTCATGAGCGCCCTTTACACGCTAATAAGGTTACAGTATGGTGTGCTGTTTCATTACATGGGATCATTGGACCTTATTTTTTTGAGGATGAACGGGGGATTGCAGTGACTGTCAATGCTGATCGTTACGTGGAAATGTTACGTTTCGTTACACCTGAATTGAACAATTTTCCAGACGTTCAAGAATCCTGGTTTCAACAGGATGGTGCGACATCACACACTGCACGGCGATCAATGGAGGCTGTGCGAGTATTGTTTGGTAATCGTGTCATCTCAAGATTCGGTAACGTTTTCTGGCCCCCTAGATCGCCAGATTTGACCGTGTGCGATTTCTTTTTGTGGGGCTATCTCAAAACTAAAGTGTTCACAACTCGACCAAGAACTGTAAATGAGTTAAAACAGAGAATTCGGGATAAAATTCACAGTATTCCAGTTGAGATGTTGCAGCGGTCAATGAGGAATCTCCACCGCAGATTTCAAGAATGCATTCGTAGAGGAGGACGCCACCTAAAGGATGTTGTTTTTAAAAAATCATAAATTCCATCAGTGTTTCATAAATGAAAAGTTTTGATATTTCATGTAATATAAATAAAACCATTTTCTTCCATCACTCTTATATTTTTAGAATATTTTTAAAAATTCCCGTTTTTCTGTGTCACCCTGTATTTTAATCAGTGAAATCAAGATGATTACAAAAAGCAACTCTATTGTATTTAATTTTATACACCTGGGTTTTGTTGTGTAAATTGTTTTAGTTTGTGTTATTTTATTATATTTTATATTATTTTATTGCATTGCCAATTTTGAAGGCTGTTTTAAAATGTATATTTGTTTATTTATCAGATGTAAATAATTTTATGCGTATGATTTTAGATCCTGTATGTGTAAAAGTAGACAATATTTTCTTTTTTATTTGTGTTTGGCATTTTATTTTGTAATTTTTTCTGTTTTTTCATCTATCAATTTCCTTTTGCAATTTGAATTATAATGTCTTTTTATAATTACATTTCCTCTATTAGCTGACACTCTCCTTATACATATCTTGTAAAAATGTTCAATTTTTTAATAAAATACGATTTTATTCATTCAAACAAGTTCAAATACATTTCTTGTAAACTATATTGGATGGCGATTGATGTTAATAAAGTTTTTAAAAATATTTATTCAATAATTAAATTATACAAATTTGGGGGACTACCCGGATTCGAATCTTCGTATTCAAAGTCTAGCGCATCTTGGCACTGCACCAACTTTCCAATACCAAAAAAATAGTTGTACAGCCTTAAACTGTTGCCATGGTTACCACAAAGTATCATAAATAGTGCTGTAAGGTTAAAAATCAATGAAAGGAACAAAATAAACAAACAGGAAATAAGCAAACAATTATAAAATTTTTCTTTTTTGACCTCAGTAGGTAATTTACTTCTCAAAAGTTTGTTTTATATTACTTGTTTTTATATACAGTAGAGTTTTGATAATTCAAAGTATATGAGACCAAGACCCCCTCGAATTACTGAAAACTCGGATTAGACGGAAATACATTCTTGTGCATTAGAAAAAATTGGAGTTTTAATGAACCCAATACTATAGGTAATTAAAAATGCAAAAATAAGATATATAACTTTATATGAACATTTCTTGGATGCTCGGACTCGTTTCCTTTGCAAACTGTATTGATATAAACATTTCTTGAAAGCCCGACTCATCATTTTCTATCAAAATGATAAAATAGGCTCAAATTTAACAGAAGCTTGAAATATCGGGACTCAACATTTTGAGACTCTACTCTATTCTTAATGAAAGTTTTAATCATTGATTTTATTAGTGTATTATGTAGTAATTGTTTTCATCAAGTGGGTTATTTGATTGATTGAATAATGTTGTTGAATTGTGGGATCAGGTTGTTGTTGTGAATCAGGAATGATTGTGAAAAGGTTATGGCACAGAATGTGCAATTGAAATATGGGGGGGGGGATTTCAGGAAAAATCCTACAGGAATACTTAAATACAATGTAAAAACATAGGTAGTAACAATTGCTTGTTTCTGATGTGAGCTCCTAAAATTGAAATAGAGGGATAACTAATAGGTTCATATCTTTGTACTGGTTTCCCCATGACATGTAACACATGTTGAGGGCAATCATTTTATTAATCAAACATTTAAATTTAGTATTAGGTTTCATTTTACCATATCTATATCTTAATAAATTTTCATTAAAAATGTAAAAATCTAAAATATAAATTTAATTATTTAATTAATCATTTAGAGAATTATTATAGAAATAAAAATCATTAAGGGTTTAACAAAAATAATTAACACAACTGTCATTTTTTACAGCTGACAGAGAGCAATATATTTGCGGTGATGCATATTGTGGATTTGTTTGGTATTTCGAGTCTTCATTCAGCTTGCTGCGTATTCTTAATGCAATCTATAAATGTGAATAACTGTGTGAGTGTGTGCACTTTGGCAAATATGTATGGCTACATTGATATTTATAACGCAGCTCTTCATCACACTTGCAAATATTTCAATAGAGTGCTGGAAAGTGATGACTTCCTATACATGACATATGACACTCTCATTGAATGCCTTAAATCACAGTTTTTAAACCTGCCCAGTGAAAACAAACTGGTTGTTGTAAGTATAATATTATTGTGATATTTAACGTTATACCTTGTTATTCTGTTGCACTGACTTTTTAAAGTTATTTGTTATACATTAATTGTAAACAATTATTCCACCATCAAATAATATTTACCTTGTGATGAGGCACCTTTCGGTCACTTGACTAATGTCGAATCAGTCTTTGTCGAATAATTGTTTACAATTAACGTATAATAACTTTATTACTATTGTATAAATTTTCTCATATACACAATACCATTCAAATTAATTTAACAACTAGGAAAAAATTATATATATATATATATATATATATATATATATATATATATATATATATATATATATATATATTTGTAGATTATGCAACACTGTTTTCTTGTATACACTTATCACTTTCACTTATGTACTTAAACAAGAATCTTACTTGGTATTTATGCGAGTATTTTCAAAGACTGGTTTTGTCTCCATCCTCGGGCATACTAAACAGGGTTTTTGTGGACTGCGAGCTGCGTGAATTTTGCCTTTGACCTTGGCGTACCGTTAAGTTCTATTTTTAGATTCACTGCACTGTGCGAGTTTTTAACGTTTGTTTTGGGGTTAATATTGTCTATTAGATTGAATAATTTATCATTTTTTATATCTGTTCGTTAATGATATTATTTTTATAAATTTCTAGTTGTTCCCAGATTGTCATTTTGAGGCCTTTTTGAACCTTTTTTACTAGGTGTACGTTTTTTAATGTGGGGAATGTATGTTTGTTTTTGATGGCGTGAGTGGCTAAGTTTGAGTTAACTTAAATGTTAACTTATATATATATATACATTCTTGTTACAGGCAATGGATCGAGGGATAATTAGAAGTTTCAAGTGTAGCTATCACCAACTGTTGATCTTAAATTTAATTGAAAACATGGGCAACTTTGATAAAACTTTTTATCATGCCAACATTTTTATGGTCAACAAAATCGTATCACAGTCAGGAACATGAGAATGACCTGCTTTATCATAATGGTTTTAATCGAAAACTGTCAAGAGTAATTGCCAATTTTTTGAAATAAGCCTAGAAAATTTAATGAACACAGTTTTACTGTTTGCTTAATCCCTTATGATAAATAGTGGCCATTCAAATTGCTGACCTGATTTCCGTTGATATGAGTTCCACATTTAGGAAATTATAATTGGGCGATTAGAAAAAACAAATAAGTAAATGGCTAGTTTACATGACAGGTTATAAACACCTTTAATCCAGTAATATGAATACCTTTTAATCTCAACCTAATGCCATGAAAGATACCTTTTGATGAAAATGGACACAATATTTGTGAACGTATAATCAAGTCGATGCAAAAGGCATGAAAAGTTTGACTTCTTGGAATTACAAACAGAGACAAATATATATACATACATTTAATCTTGCATCTGGGGTTTGGCAGCACTAGTGGCTTATATATATTTGTCTCTGTTTGTAATTCCAAGAAGTCAAACTTTTCATGCCTTTTGCATCGACTTGATTATACGTTCACAAATATTGTGTCCATTTTCATCAAAAGGTATCTTTCATGGCATTAGGTTGAGATTAAAAGGTATTCATATTACTGGATTAAAGGTGTTTATAACCTGTCATGTAAACTAGCCATTTACTTATTTGCTTTTTCTAATCACCCAATTATAATTTCCTAAATGTGGAACTCATATCAACGGAAATCAGGTCAGCAATTTGAATGGCCACTATTTATCATAAGAAATTAAGCAAACAGTAAAACTGTGTTCATTAAATTTTCTAGGCTTATTTCAAAAAATTGGCAATTACTCTTGACAGTTTTCGATTAAAACCAATATGATAAAGCAGGTCATTCTCATGTTCCTGACTGTGATACGATTTTGTTGACCATAAAAATGTTGGCATGATAAAAAGTTTTATCAAGGTTGCCCATGTTTTCAATTAAATTTAAGGCCAACAGTTGGTGATAGCTACACTTGAAACTTCTAATTATCCCTCGATCCATTGCCTGTAACAAGAATGTTCAGTTTATAGGCAAGAAAACGATTTTCATGTTTTTTAAATTGTATAATTTGTGGTGAGCAAAACAGTTATTAATAAAGAGCACAATCTTTCTTTTCCCTTTTATGAGAGACTCATCTCACTGCCTGATTTCTTTTTAAAAAAATACTAGCTGTCATCCTCGCCTTTTTATTGGGTATATAATTAATGGAGAGGCTATTCATGTTTTTAAAATACCTTAGCTTCTGCAACTTTCCTAGTACTAGGAGTTTTCTCTTATCTCCACTAGTCATATTAATGCGTACTAAAACTAAGTCAGGTTTTAACAAACCTACCGTCAACTCATTTTTCACCTTTGAACCTCAACATTGTATCAGGCTTTACATTGTAAGACACATTTTAAATGTTACTATCACTATACCCCTCTTCCATGTGTGACTACGTAGTTTTTAGCCAATCGTCTACTACAGTTTGATCAACTGTAGAACCGACCATACTCGGGATTCTGCATTAGCAACAGGGACTTGTACACTGCATATAGCATATTTTGTGAGAAGCAACAAATATGCTATTTTAAATTATGCATGTGTTACACGTAACATTTTTGTTGCAGTGTATAAATGCAGCACTTCATCTCGAAAACGAAGAACTATTTAGCAAACATTAATTATCTTACAAGAAGTAAAGTGAAAAGTTTTGTAACTCTCACAAAATATTTGTGTTTATCGTTTAACCCTACAAATTGCAAGGAATTTTTTACATTCCTTGCAGAGGTTTTTTTATAAAAAAATCGATCAAAGATCTAAGCCTAAAGTATTGTATATCATATTTAAAAATCAAATTGGACTATTTTTTTAAATATGTGAGATATTACTAGTCAACATGTTTCCTTAAAAAAAAAAAAAAAAATATGAAAAGCACATTTTGTTACTATAATAAATTTACAATAATAAACTGAACAATAAAAGGTTCTATATTTATCAAACATTAATGAAATATAGTAATAGTAATTATAGGCTATTATGTTATGAGAGTAAATGAATTACACATTTTTAAAGTTTGAGTAACTATCATAATAAACCAATCAGTTTTGTTTTAAAATGTTAATTTGGAGTAAATATAGTTTTTTTTATAAATCATAAATTGAATATGAAAATAATTTTTTTTTATTTGTATCAATATTTGTTACTTTTTAAATTTAATCAAATTTTAATAAATAACTTTTACTTATATCAATAAAACACTTTTGGTAGGAAATAGTGTTTACTATCTCCTATAAGCCATTATTATTACCATTACTATTGTTTGCTAGAAATTATCTAACCATAATTAGCTAATAATGTATCAAACGATGAAGTGTTCATACGAAAATAAGAAAAGAATTATTCTCTGTCATTTCTTGGGAAAATCATCAAGATGTAAAACTGACTTTCATATAATCTCATGGAGTTTATACAAAGAATACCAAATCTCCTTTTATTTTTCAAATAAGATTTGTCCACTAGAGCACATTGTCATTAAGTACCTTTTATGAAGATATTGAATATTTTTTCTTAATTTTGCAATTCAATGAATGCTTTTTAATTCAGTAAAAGAATTGTGAAAAGAAGTAGAAATCATTCCGAGATCCTTTTGCACCAGAAATGAGAATTATAAAAATACTAGCAGCAGTAGCCAAAACTTGGTAAAGAAGTATGTTTACTTCGATCAACTGTTTCTGAGTGTGACCTACTTCAGCATATCTGTCACAATGTGTTTCAGTAAGGGATAAAAAATACACTTACTTTGGTCGTAGTCTTAACAATAATTGATGATTTTCATCGATCTTGAAAGTTATTAACAGTCTAACAGTTATTATAGAGGGTGCGGCATGGAAATTTGCTGATTTATATTTTGCAGCAAGGAGTGGCTGGAAAATGGTGGGGGGGGGGTTCTCTTTAAAAGGAAGCTGCTCTGATGTTTTATTGCTATGCATTGGACTAACAAGCAACATGCC
This sequence comes from Prosapia bicincta, assembly GCA_036971475.1. NCBI lineage: Eukaryota > Metazoa > Arthropoda > Insecta > Hemiptera > Cercopidae > Prosapia > Prosapia bicincta. The sequence continues at coordinate 103,692,736 of JBAIZL010000005.1, read as the reverse complement.
TTTGCAGTCGAGGTATACTTTTCTAATGGCCATACCATTTTTGGAACTCAATGAGTGTTATATACTTGCTTCAATATTCATCTTACAGATAGGCAATTGATGGTTACATTTAGGGCGAGTGGAAGTGTGATGAAAAGTGGTTATGAGGTCAGCAGACTGTCACTACACCAGAAAATGTTGAGTGAGTAAGGCAGTAATTTCTGCACTTTCCATGGCATTTAACGCAAATATGCTGCCGCTCTGGTGATTTCAGATCGCCTTATGAGATGAAACTTATGTAGTTCTTTATGAATTACATTTTCATCTCCATAAAATTGCTGTGAAGCTCTTTTTGAAAACTTGCTTTATGATAGACTTATTTTCTTCAGTGATAAGGCCCACGTTCTCATGTCGAGCTGTGTAAACAAGCAGAACATTCATTATTTAAGTAATAACAATCCATTTGAAAGTCATCAGGGGACATTTATTTGTGAATGATTTGTGTGGTGTGCCGATTTATGAATGGGGATAACTGGTTCTTATTTCTTTGAGGAAAATGGAAGAATAGTCACATTGACTGCAGCTCATTATAGAGAAATGAGAGGGACTTTATCTGTTTGATTCAGCAGAAATGGATGTTGGTGATATCTGATTCAAACAGGAAAGAGCCATGGCAGACATAACTCGATGTTCAATGTATCTTTTAAGGCATTTTGCAGAAAGCCTTATCTCTTTAAAATGGCGGCCAGTTCTTTCTCTCGATTTTTAAGGTGATTAGCTGAAGTAAATTGATTACAATGACCTTCCAAGGATCCTATGTCGCCTGAACCAGAACATATACTAAACTATTGCCAATTGTCGTTATGCTTAAAAGAGTTGAATGGAACTTCAGAAATAGGGTATCATAATTCATTATCCTAAAGGTCAATTTTTCTACCGACGTTTTAAAAAAAATGTGTAGTTGAAATATTTAGTAAATATATACTCTATTATTTGTTTGTTTTATTGACCACTCAAATCAGCACGTTTTCGCAACACCCTCTCCTAAGGTCAATATGACTAAACTCCTTCTAAGATCAATAAACCAAACTAGGTTTGGTTCAAGGTTCTTTATAGCAAACTAAAATATTCAAAGAGTCTGAAAATCGTAGTCAAATCGACAACCAAGAATGACAGTAAAGGATCATTTGAAAAGATAATCATAAGATTTCTTGTTTCTTAATCTGTGTCCTTCAGTAGTTCTATAATATTGGAATGATATGTGAAAAACTATCTTTTTCCACAATGACAACTTTCTAGTCCTTTGCCTTAAGAAAATATTCTCCCAGGTGGTTATCCTCCAACCTAGTTATGAACTTAATTTTGTTTACTAATTTTGTGCATATGTTGTTTAAAGTTTTTACAAACTAGCTCCTTTCAATAGTATTTATCACTCTCTATTTCAATCTGACATAGTATTAAACTGCTGGCTGCTTGAGCACAATGCAGTCAATCTGCTGTCTTATACCATACAAACTGTCTGTTTTTATCAGTGATATATCGAACAGTTTCTAAGGGTGATATATTCTAACTACACTGTATATGTCTAAAGCAAAAAATCTAATAAAATAACTAGATAAAACAATTTGGCATTTTTTTCAATGCCTATGCATGATTTTCATTATATTGATCATTACTGTTACACTCAATTTATGTCTGAAATTAGTTACTTTTGCTATTACAGCAAACTAAATATGTCTGAGCACACTTAGAGTCTGACAACAAAATCTTAAGGTACAAAAATTATTTTTTATAATATATATTGAATCTACTTTCATTAGGAGGTTTGATAAATAATTTTAAAAAAGATTTCTTAGAATGTAAGTAATTTATTTGGTATATATAGTCTAGCTAGAACAATTATTTTTTTAATGTAATACTTTTCAGAGGTTATGTGACTGGACAAAACATGATTTGAAAAACCGCAGTAACCATCTTGTAAGCCTCTTGGAATATGTAAATATATATTTAATCAATATATCTGATATAGAATCAGCCTTGAGTTCATTAGCACCTTTAGAATGTTTGACCAAATGGTTGGAAAAAAGCAACCATAGAATTCTTCGACATAAAGACATTCTTATTTCTTCAAGAAATATACTGAGATATGCAACAGAACAAGAGGTATGGCAAGATAATGTTTAGATTTATTCATTAAAATTAAAGAAGTAATTAGTAAATTATTAATTAGTAACTATAATTTTATTATAACTGACATAATTTCAAAACCACCTAAATTTATACATGCTTTAAAATTGTTTTTTTTTTTAGTTCCGAAGTAGGGTATACTTATATACGAGGTCTGTTCAAAAAATACGCGGACTGTTTGAATTTCGCGACTCAAGTTAGTTTCAGGAGAATCCGCTTGGTGTCGCTGGGTTCGTATAAATCAGCTGATTAAAACGCGGTATTTCAGTCCAGATATCTTTATTTGTTGATGAGTTACACGCAGTTTAGTAAAGAGTGTTTTTTTCGTTTGTCGGATTGTAAAGTGGACAGCCTGAAGGAGCAACGAATTGCTATGAAATTTTGTGTAAAACTAGGGAAATCTGCAACAGAAACATTTGCCATGCTTACGGCGATGTTGCCATGAAACGTACTGCATGTTTCAAGTGGCATGAACGTTTCAAGGGTGGCCGACAGTCGATTGATGACGATGAGCGTCCTGGACGTACTTCAACGTCAACTGACGACCCACACGTTGACAAAATCAACACCCTAGTGCGCGAAAATCGACGTCTGACCATTAGGGAGTTTTCCGAAGAGTGTGGGATATCGGTTGGATCTTGTTACGAGATTTTGACCGAAAAATTGAAGATGCACCGCGTCGCTGCGAAATTTGTGCCACGCCTGATGACCAACGACCAAAAAGCCAATCGCGTCCGGGTTTGTCGGGAACTGCTTGATTGTTCAAATGAAGATGAGAACTTTTTGTCAAGAATTATAACCGGTGATGAATCATGGGTGTATGGTTACGACATTGAAACAAAGGTCCAATCATCCCAATGGGTGAGTCAAACATCCCCAAGACCCAAATAAGCTCGCCAAGTTCGGTCGAATGTGAAGGTAATGCTGACAGTTTTGTTTTATGCTAAGGGTTTTGTTCACTACGAGTACCTCCCTGAAGGTTCTACAGTCAACCAGATTACCTACATTGAAGTACTGAAATGTCTGAGGGACACCGTCCGAAGCAAAAGGCCAGATCTGTGAAGAAGTGATAACGGGTTTTTCCATCACGACAACGCTCCAGCTCACTCAGAACTCGTTAGTTTTTGGCCAAACACTCGATCACTGTTCTTTCCCACCCCCCTACTCACCTGACCTTGCTCCTTGTGACTTTTTCTTATTCACAAAACTTTGCCAGATTAAGTCAAATGCGATGAAGGAGTTGAACGCCATCACAAAAGAAGCGTACCAGGACTTTTTTAACAAGTGGAAACACCGTTGGGATAAGTGTGTGCGTTGGGGAGGAGAGTACTTTGAAGGAGACCCAGACGTGTAACTTCCAAATAAATAACATTTTTTTTATGACCTCAGTCCGCATATTTTTTGAACAGACCTCGTAGAGTGTTCCAAAAAGAATACATTGATTAAAACAAGCATTACAGAAAGACTGCTCAAGATAAGTAAGTTTTTTTTCATACTCTGATAAATTTTAATATGAGTTCCATTTGTTGATCTTCAGACTTCAAAGAGGTATTCTATTTCTCGCCAAATGTTATGCAACATCTGCTGGTGTTAATAATCATGGTTGCAGTCACACAGACGTTTCAAATTGTGAATTTTTTTCAGTATACATAATTGTAACCACTTAGAAAAAAGTCCAGAGAAGTCAAATTAGGACTCCTGGGAGGCCAAGAGTGTAGGCACAAATCTGCCTATCCAATATTGATAAATTTAATTTATGAATGATGTAGGTAATTTTAAAAAAACACTAAAATATTTAATGTAAAAATATTAATTTTATTTAAATTTTAACAAACTACAACTAGTATTTCACAAACAAAAAAATAATAATAATAATAATAAAAATTGGAATTAAAAAATAAAAGAACAAAGTCCAGCTAATGCCATGTATAGTGTAACTAAAAGCCCAAGCAAAAAACCTAAAAATTCTAGCAGGTTGTGGTACCACATATAGACCAAGGTATGAAAGATTCTTTTAAATGTGTAGATACGGAACAAATTGTTGGCAAAATTTGATAAAGAATTAGTCATAACATATGCCAGTGCGACAACCATAAAGACGGGAATATTTTCAAGGTCATTCTGATATGCTCTGAAACAGTTTAAATCAAGTAGGTTTATATACTGGAAATAATTTTAAAATAAAATGTTATAAGGTAAGGATATATTTATTGATTTGTTATTAGAACCATGTTTATTAACACAAGAATGTGTTTATTTCTGTAAAATGCACAAACACAACACTGTATAAACAGAATGCATCTTTATAAAACAAAGCACCATATTACACTATGTGTAATTATTATATAGTACCTATTTTACAATTTATCAACAATGTATTTGGTTAGGATACGTTTTAAGTGATAGAAGTATGAAGGACAAAATTACTTGATGAAGAACTGTGTTTCTAAAATAAAATTATGATTGTAAGTTGTTAACACCTACTATTTATACTTCTTGACATTTAAAATCATCTTCTTGTTTAGGATGTAACATTGAGTAACATATAAAAATAAAAAATTGAAATTAAACCAATTATTGTTTAAAATTACAAAACATGTACATAAGTTTTTAATTGTCTTCTTGATCAGCCACTTTTGTTTTATTTTTGTGATTAATTTCAATATTGAAGATACCATAATCTTGATAAACTTTTACAATTGAGTTATTCTGTCAACACAATAATGATTTCAATCCATTTCCAAGTTTAAGTTTAAAGCCGCCTACACCAAAGAAACAGAAACAAACAAATTTCATCAAAGGGGATTGTCTTCTATTGCTGAGCTTTGCACAGATATGCACAGCTTACCATATAACCACAACATACTCTGTACAAGACAATTCTTCTTCAAATAGTTTGGCACAGCACAGCTTAAAACTAATGTATAAATATTTGAAAAGTAAATGTAAAACTAAGGTATAGAATATTTGTGATTTATTATACACTCATTCTAAACTATTTACAAGAACGTAAACATTTGAACTGAGTTGTAAGAAATTTGTTATGAGGGTCCTTTGATGGCAAATATTTACATTTTTAAAATTTGAGCTACTAAGTAAGTAAAAAAGGGATAGTTATAGTTTTAATAACGTTATTAAACAACTGATTAAACTGTCCTGTGATTCAAAATTGATTGTATATACAGTTAGTATGGCATGTACAACATATGCAGGCATGTATCCAGTGACTTGCTTTGGGGGGGGGGGGCGATCGATGCATTATATATATATATATATATATATGTGTGTGTGTGTGTGTGTGTGCGTGTATATAAAAACAGAATAGAAAAAGTTCTTTCTACGCTTGCATTAGAAATCAGTAACGTGATAAAGATTCGTAGCAAATTAGACTTTTTAATAAATAATTATCCCAGTTTCGATATCACTTATGGCTAGAGAATATTACTAATTTCATAATAAGCTATTATTATAAAAATGGTTTATTAATTAATATAAGTAGTTATTCTTCCAACAGGAACAATCCTGGAGTCAACTGCGAATATTACGCTTGCAAAATTACGTATTGAAAATCATATGTTCGAGATTAAGCTTCACTAGCGCTATCTGTTGTTGAAACGTTTTGACGTCGGGTATGCCGAGGGAACGCGTCACATTTTCAAATTAAAAATTAAAATTTTATTTTTTATTTAGAATAAAAGACGAATTAACTTAAATAAAAGTCTAATTTAATAGAAAGTCCTAATTTAATAATATATTGTCGATTTTTAACCCAAAGTTCTTGAGGGTTGGGGGGGTGATCGCCCCATCGCCCCCCCCCCTTGGATACGCTCCTGATATGCTTTGAATTAATTCATCAGATTTTAAAATGTTTGTTCAGTTCAGCAACTGCAAAATACGATCAGTTACTTGGTTTTCGACAACAGATATTCTTTAAATATTGTTCTTGAATCTATCTGCAGCGGTCAGTGAAATAACATTGTCAGTAGAAACTACAGCCGAAGATGTTCCCAGAAACAAAGTTTATGGATACTGAGTTTTGAGCTTGATGTGTCGTTTTATTGTAGGTATTCATGCAAAGAAAAACAAGCATTCATTTTAAGGCTTACTGCAAGCATTTCCTGTGTGCTGAATAACAAGACAGTCACATAGACTACGGCTAATATAGAAACTCTCAGGCTGTTCAATATTGTTTTGCAATTCAACATTCCTTTAATATGGACTTAGCTTTAAGTAACTACCACCCCTTTTAATATCGGAAGATATTTGTTGACAGTGTTTTAACCCATTGGTCTACCATTTCCTCCAGGCATGGCAGGATTAATTTGGACCAATAAAAGTACTTTTATTATAAATTCAATATGTTTAGTGTTTCAAGCCAGTTTGTTATGAATTTTAATGATGTTCAAAACATCCTTTCATCCTTAATTCATTTATTGTAATTAAAAATGGTTATATTTTGTAATTTTATAAAATTATCAGTAGAAACCCCATTTTTCTAACAAACAAATTTTGTTGTTCTTTAATTAAAGTATGTTGTTATTAAAATTATTGTCACCATAATAATTTGGCATTACAAGGTGGACATTTTTTTATTTATGGGAAAAACAAAAAGAATTTTAAATCTATTTTGGCAGAATCTTAAACTAAAGATTTTTCAGTTAAACGAATTTTAAGGATGATGTAGTGCCTGATAAAAAAAGAAGCATATACCTAAATAAATTATAATGAATTACAATCCCAAAGTTCATAATAAACTGTGGCTAGCTTACATCTGTTTTACTAATATAAAATTCTTTCCACTTTCATATTCATTATCACCTTGTCCAATATTATCCCTAACAAATTTTTCATCAATGTTATCTAAAGACAATTCACACAAATTGTAATTCACTCAAATCCATCATCATCAATTATTATTCAATGTATTACACTAGTACATAAATGTTTGCATCGTACTATGTCTTTTAGCAGTACATACTGTACTGTTTGTATATGGCCAGACATTTGTTTTATGACCTAATTTTTTTGCTTGCCATTCAAAATTTCAAGTGTTACCAGAAAAGTTAATAACACTATTTTTCATTACTTGCATTACAAGCAATTTTAGAAAACATCTTTTGTTTTGATCTCACAGATACAGAGGGTAATTTCTTTTTTATAATTTTGGTAACATTGATTGACTGAGAGCTGACCTTCACAGTAGCATCCTGCAACACCCCTCTGTAACTCTTGTCATAATTATAGTCAAGTTCACATGAAGTGAACATGAAGTTGTTTTTTAGTCATACATGTTTTTCTCTTCAGGTATTTTGTGTAGCAGTCTTTGAACCATGTGTCTTTTACTGTGTTTAGCAGTTTATGAGACAGGTGTTTTCCTTGGAGTATTTTGTGAGTTTATTAACTGGTTATTTGAATTTAATATTTATAAATTGTTGAAATGACTTCTCATATCTCTTCAGACAATCCTGACTATAGCGGCAAAATTTGTAGGCTTATGGACAACCATGACGATAACTTGGAAGGTTCTATTGCTGGTGATATTGACTCGGTTCCAGATCCATGGTATGTTTTATAAGAAGAGGAAGGTATAAAGGCCATGTTAATCTGTAGTTTTCAGATTTTGCTTAAAGCACTGACCATTGATATAATAGAGACTATAATTCTTTTTAAAAAATGATATGGCATTAAAATTTCCAAAAGTGGATACAAATTTTTTTTACTGGAAATGTATATTTCGTCTATTGATACAACTTCTTTAAATGAAAATATTGTGAACAATCCCAATACCACAAAAATAATTGAAAATAAATAATACAGGTTATTTAAGATTAAACCCTTATTTACATTTCAGTGACCGTGTCATCATCATCAGAGGGTCTTTTTATGAATAATTTCGTAACTTGTATTAATAATCTTAACCTTTTTGCGCGCCATAGGCAAACTGAGTCCGACATTACAAAATATCCTGTTCCGCTCCACTGTCGGACTCAGACCGGCATATTTTGCGACGCAATTATCACATACTTTCAAATGTCTTACGCAGTGATATTGCGTGCTACGTTCATTTGCTGTATTATGAGAAGGTGATGTCTATTTTTATAATGCTTATCATAATTTTTTCCGTAAATAAACAACTGGTTCTAGACAGTTGTTTACGATGTACTGCACAGTAAGCGCCAGGCATCTGCGTATTTAATATATTTCTGTTGATGTGAACATGTCCTCATTCTTATCTTTTTTATTTATTTAGTATTTTGCTTTTATTTTAGTTGAAACATATTATTTTATATAGATAAAGTGGTTTGTAATAGGCCCACAACTTGTAAGTGGTAAGGCTATTGCCGATTTGCCCAAATAACCCGTGATTACATCCAAACATTTACTTGGAAAAGTTTCACACTGTCAAAAACTATAAACAATAATTTGAAGTGTTTTCAAGTGGCCAAATAAAGTAGTATGTGTAAATAAACTCAGCCTAAACAAATTTAACAATATTGAATAGGCTTACATGACATTTTCCAATAATTTATATTTTGTGCTTGTAAATATAGTGTTTAGTGCAGTTTGTTTTTGTTTTAAAATAATTACATCAAAGTGAACTTTTATGTCACATTCAAACCTGGTTGCAGCTGAGAATTATAGTAGGTACACCATTCTTGGCATTTTTATGCATGTGCATAAATTTATATTTTATAGAATAAATATTACAAATAAATTTTTGTAATACTAATTATACATATAATTTTATTCAGCATTGCTCCAGGCTTAAACTGAATCTATAAATCATCATAAGGAAAATGCTATTTCATCAACAAAGCTAAATATAATTATTTTTCTGTGATAAAAAATGACATTCAGGCCTGCTGAATTAAAACTTCAAGTTATCAACATATAAAACTCATATTACTGCTCTTCACTTTATTCTGAACACAGTGGTACATAATAATATATATTTACTTGAAGTCTTAATTTCTTAGTGAATAATTGAACATTCACGTGCGAAACACATGCTAGCTAATTAGATCTGGTGAAGCGGCCGGCTAGCAAACAATTGGAGTCCAAAAGGAAATAACTTGTATTATTTATTTTTTATTATTTTTGTGGTATTGGGGTTCTTTCCAATATATTTTACTACTCTGCTAATTATTGATATTGTATAACTTCTTTAAAATTTATAAAACAAACTTTTAAAACTTCTTACCTCATATAACAAAATCCCAACAAAATACAGATGTTTGAGTTAATTTAATTCTCTTTACTTCTACTATTTTTCAATTTTATTTGCAATAATTTACATTTTTAAGTTCTTCCTCTCATAGTTGTAAGTTTTAATTTACAAATTCATTGATACTGGTATACATTATTTCATATTTACTAACTTTGTAAGACAAAATTTTATTCAATGTTAAAATTAAATTTTATTAAAATAAACTAAATGTAGTTTTTAAAATATTTGTTATTACAAATATTTGTCAAAGGTGACAACTGTTAGTAGCTGGTAAATTTTTTTTACAGATTTATATTGCAAAAGGGTAGAATTGTATTTACTTTAACTTGTTTACCGTAAATCTCACAGGTCCAGAAAAATTCATTTCTTGAATTATTGATTTTAACCTTGCCACCATTATAATAGTTAATGTGAAATTTTTATTTACAAAGATGATAAGTAAATAATATTGTTGTGAATGCAATAATATAATACTCTATGACAATCCTCTATGAAAAAAAAAAGAAAAAGAACATTATATAAATTAACAGATGATTTGTAATTGTTTTAGTTTTTCTCAGTTCTTTGTTTAGAGTTTTGTTTTAAGAAAGATGTGAAGTAATAAATAGTGTTTAAATATGAAATAAGTTTTATTACCAGCATAATTATATAAATATGACGAGTGTTCCGCCTGTAGCGGCAGTGTCAAAAGTTTATAGAAATAACATATGGCGACCGTGACAGGATAATAATTTGGTTACAGTTAAAATCTATGATCCATTAGTAAGTATTTTATAATGGATGCTCTGAAAAAGAAAAGAAAATTGTTTAGAACTGGATTTTCACGTTTACACAATACATTATTAGAATCCATAAAAAATGAAGATGATGTGATTTTGTTAAAAGCTAATTTAGAGCTATTACGTGAAAAACATAATCAATTGGAGGTCTTAGACCGAGAAATTATTGAAGTTTTACTAAATGAAAATGCATCTACTGAAGTTTTAGAAAATGAGGTAGAATCTGCCGATGAATACTCAGGCAAGTTTAAAATAGTTGAGTATTTAGTTGAACAGGCTATTGACAAGGCTAGGCCTAAGACAGATACTAGTGTGAATGTAGAAAAACGTAAATTTAAGTTACCCACACTTGAGTTTAAAAAGTTTGGTGGTGTTATTAGTGATTGGTTGCCGTTTTGGGGCCAATTTAAGAAAATCCATGAAGACCCCTGTATTGATTCTGATGACAAGTATCAGTATCTCCTGCAAGCGACTATCCCTAATACTAAGGCTAGGGAAATTGTCGAGAGTTTTCCCCCATGTGGACGTAGTTATGAACAGGCTATTGAACATTTAAAATCTCGCTTTGCCAAAGATGACCTGTTAGTAGAGTTTTACATAAGAGAAATCTTGAAAATTGTAATAACATTAAATAGCAGTGAAAGTAAAATTACTATTTCCTCACTTTATGATCAAATTGAGTCAAAACTAAGGTGTTTAGAAACTTTAGGTGTAACAAAGGAGAAGTACGCTGCTATGCTCTTCCCATTAGTAGAATCTTGTCTCAGGGAGGATTTATTAATAGCTTGGCAGAGAAGTAGGCCTAACTCTCAACAGGACGAGACCGCGTCAGAAAGTAAAAGTAGGCTAGATAGCCTAATGAATTTTTTGAAAATTGAAGTGGAGGGAGAAGAAAGAATAAACTTAGCTAAACAGGGATTTGGTTTACAAAAAACAAAAGTATCAACAGGTGATAATACTACGAGTTCATATAAAAGAGACTTTGCAAGTAAAGATAAGCATATTAAAAATACAAGAAGGCCTACCAGCAATGTTACAGCAGCTGGCCTTGTAAATGTAAAATCAAATACGTCTACAGTAAGCACAGATAAGACGAAGTTATCGATGTGTGTGTTTTGTGACGGTGGTCATTTAAGTGAAAACTGTTTTAAAGCTAGGGACATGTCTTTAGAAGAAAGGCAGAATATTCTTACTAGCAAAAGGTGTTGCTTTTCTTGTACAAAAGTAGGACATTTAAGTAAACATTGCAGAGCTATTGTTAAATGTATTATTTGTAATGGAAAACATGTACCACTTATGTGTTCAAAGTTGCAGAATAATTTTAATAGGTCTAACATTAAACCTAAATGCGAGGAAAAAGAAGCTGAGCCCAATTTTGAGAATTCCTTGTCCAATGTGAATGGCAATCAGGTTTACATGCAAACTCTTGTTGTCAAGGCTGTTAGTGACACAAAAGAACTCAATGTGCGTTTACTTTTTGACAGTGGATCCCAGAGGTCATACATAAGGAAATCGACTGTTGAAAAAATGAAATATGACACTTGTGGTGAAGAAACATTATTACATGGCCTGTTTGGAGGAGAGGTCACTAAGCCTCGCAATCATGCATGCTACAAAGTCAGACTACAAAGTATAGATAAAACATATTCTTGTAATTTCAAGGCACTTAGTGAAATAAATATTTGTACTTATGTTCCTGCCTTGAAACCAGGAAGATGGACTGATGAACTGAAGGAAAGAGGTATTAAATTGTTTCAGGATGCAGACAGTCCAATTGAGATATTAATTGGGGCTGACATATATGGGAAACTTCTAACTGGAAGAAAAGAGGTTCTAGATTGTGGTATTATAGCCCTTGAAACTCATTTAGGATGGGTTTTGACAGGAAAATTTCAAGAAAGTAAAGAATTTAGTTCTATGACAGCACTTTCTATGTTTGTACAAAGTAATTCAATATGCAAGCTGTGGGAAATGGATGTTTTAGGTATAAAAGACCCACTACAGACCAGAAGCAAACAAGAAATTGAACATTCTGTTCAAACACAATTTTTGGAAACTGTGAGAGTAAATGAAGAAGGACGCTATGAAGTCAAATTACCTTGGTCCGAAGACCACCCAGAAGTTCCAAGAAATTTCAATCTTGCAAAAAAAAGGCTTGAAAACTCAGTGAAAAAGCTAACAAATGAAAGTTTATATAATGTATATAACAATGTGTTTTCAGATTGGCTGGAAGATGGTGTTATTGAGGAAATCCCAATAAGCAAATGGGATGAAGGTCACTATTTACCTCATAGACCAGTGATAAAAGAAAACAGCACCACTGCAGTAAGACCGGTTTTTGATGCCTCGTCTAAAGAAAAGGGTTACTATTCCCTTAATCAGTGTTTGGAAATAGGTATTAACTTAATTGAAATAATACCAGCTTTGCTTTTACGTTTTCGACTTTATAAAATAGGAGTTATCGCTGACATAAAAAAGGCGTTTTTGCAAATAAGTTTGTATGAAGAGGACAGAGATTTCCTAAGATTTCTGTGGCAAAACACAGATGGATCACTCAAGATTTTCCGACATAGAAGAGTTGTTTTTGGAGTCTCAAGTAGTCCATTTTTGCTCAATGCCGTCATCAACTACCACCTGCAGAAGTATTTAGTACCGTGTGCTGAAGACAATCAATTTTCTAAATGTACAATAGAAAAGTTGTTTAAAAGTTTCTATGTTGATAACTGTGTTACAGGTGTAAATAATGAAAGGGATTTGAAACAGTTCATTTCAGAAGCAATACAAATATTTTCTTTGGGAAAGTTTGAGCTGCGAGGATGGGAATATACTGAACCTGGTCTGGAAGACAAGACAGAGGCTTCAGTCCTAGGTCTCACCTGGGACAAGAAAGAAGACACAATTTCTGTGAGTTTTCATAAAATAGTAAATTTAGAAGAGAACTTGGTAACACAACGTGTTATATTGTCCACTGCACACAGATTGTTCGATCCTATTGGATTCACTTGTCCTATTTCCATATGCCCTAAGTTATTATTGCAGGAATGCTGGAAAGATAATTGTGGGTGGGACAAAGAAGTACCAGAAGAAATCAAACAACGATTCAATATATGGTTTCAGGAACTCGATCAATTAAAAGAGATGAAGATTCCACGATGGCTACAAGGTGTGGATGACGTAATCATTTCTGTATCAGTTCACATATTTTGTGATGCCAGCAAATTTGCGTACTCAACAGCAGTATTTATGCGTTTTGAACTTAGTACATGTATTCAATTACAGCTAATCCAGGCAAAGTCACGTGTAGCACCTGTAAAGAAGATGACAATACCCAGACTTGAACTAATGGCTGCTACTATAGGTGCTAGATTAGGTTCTTCAGTAGTGCAAGAATTAAGAGATGAAAACAAATTTGAATGTAATATTAAATTTTTTTATTGGAGTGACTCTTCTACAGTAATAGCTTGGATTAAAAGAGAAGAAAACTGGGGAGTATTTGTTAGAAATAGAGTTGAAGAAATCTGCAGCCTCACTTCCAGAACATCTTGGCGGCACATTCCCGGCACTATGAATCCAGCAGACTTGCCCAGTAGAGGATGTTCAGTTTCCAGGTTGATTAGTTCCAGATGGTGGGAGGGCCCGTCATGGTTGAAGTTGCCTGAAGATACCTGGCCATCAAATGAACCTGAACCTGACGAAGAATTAATTTCTTTAGAAAAAAAGAAAGGACCTACACCTTCACTTTTAAGTAATAATTACCCAAAAGATTGGTTTTATTACTTTTCAAATGATTTTGATAAGATTGTGTGTGTTTTTGCATGGTTGCTGAGATTTATTCATAATTGTAACCCCTCAAAGAAGGAAAAGTGTGTGAGTAAAGTTTTGTCATGTAAGGAGATTATTGAAGCTAACAATTTTATAATTAGAATTGTTCAACAGCAATCATTTGAAGGAATAAGGGAGCCTAAATTGGCTTCATTGTCACCATTTATGGCTGCTGATGGTATTATAAGGCTAAAGACAAAATTAACAGAAAGAAAGGATTTGGAAAATTTTAAATTTCCTGTTGTTCTACCATCAAAACATGACATTGTAGATATTCTTATTCTTACAATACATAAGAGATCATGTCATGTGGGAGTTCAAGGTCTCTTAAGTTTATTAAGAGAAAACTATTGGATATTGAGAGGAAGAAAAACAATAAGTAATACTTTGAAAAAATGTATTCCTTGTCAGAGACATAATTCAAAAAATGTAGAAACAATCACTCCACCCTTACCTGAAAGTAGAGTACGAGATGCCGCAGTATTTGAAGTGGTTGGAATTGATTTTGCGGGACCTTTGTTTCTACGAGATGGCAGTAAAGTTTGGATCTGCATATTCACTTGTGCAGTATACCGTGCTGTTCATTTGGAGTTAGTAAAGTTTCTTTCTGTCGAAGCATTTATAGATACACTTAGAAGATTTATTGCAAGGCGAGGAAGACCATCAATAATATATAGTGACAATGGTACCAATTTCACAGGTACAGAAAAGGCATTTAAAATTCTAGATTGGAATGCTATCTTAAAATATAGCTCATGCCAACAAATTGACTGGAGGTTTAACCCTCCCTCTGCTGCATGGTGGGGCGGATGGTGGGAGCGACTCATCCGACTCATGAAACAGTTGCTACGCAAAACCTTGGGCAAAACGTCATTGGATTATGAGGAAATGGAGACAATCTTATGTGATTGTGAAAGTATCATGAATTCTAGACCTTTGACATATTTATCTGAAACTTCTTCAGACCTAACTGCTATTACTCCAAATATGTTTTTACATGACTTAAAAGAAATTGGAGTTCCAGATTGTGACCATGTAAATACAAAAAGTCTTAACAAGAGAGTACGTTATCGACAACACCTGAGAGAAGCATTGCGAAAAAGATTTAGGATTGAGTATTTAGGACAATTAGCTTTAAAAAGTAAGAAAAACGGCAGACAGTTGAAAGTTGGAGAATTAGTACTGATTGAAGTTGAAAATAAAAAAAGAATTGATTGGCCAATAGGACTGATAGAAAAGACTATCATTAGTAGAGATGGAGTGTGTAGATTAGTGCAATTGAAGACTGCTTTTGGAAGTTTATTGAGACCAATACAAAGACTATATCCTCTTGAAATGCAAGAAGAAACCATCCAAGAACAATTAAAAGAAAAGATTAAACCAAAAGTGACAAAAACCAATGAACATGAACTACACCTGGAAGAAGATAATGTGACAAAAGAAAATAAAATTGTGACATATTTAAGAAGTGGCAGACAAATTAAGCTTCCACAAAAATTTGTTGATTAATCTTTTAACAATATACTATTTTTTAATGTTTTGAGTTAAACCATAACTCAAAAGGTGGGAGTATGTTGTGAATGCAATAATATAATACTCTATGACAATCCTCTATGAAAAAAAAAAGAAAAAGAACATTATATAAATTAACAGATGATTTGTAATTGTTTTAGTTTTTCTCAGTTCTTTGTTTAGAGTTTTGTTTTAAGAAAGATGTGAAGTAATAAATAGTGTTTAAATATGAAATAAGTTTTATTACCAGCATAATTATATAAATATGACGAGTGTTCCGCCTGTAGCGGCAGTGTCAAAAGTTTATAGAAATAACAAATATTATGGATTATATTATGTATGTTTTCAAGTCATAAAGAAACTTTGCTTTAAGCTAAATACCGTAACAAAACTAACTAAAAACCTTTTATAAACCTGCATTAAAACTGTGAAAACTACACTGATAGAAAAAGTTGTGTCTGCTATTCTCTTAAATAGATTTGTTTGAATACTCCTTATTTAAAAAAAAGTTATTAATGTACTAAGTTATAAGGAACATTTCTTCTGAAGATTTAATCCTAGATTGTAAAAGCCCATTTGATCAAAATGTATTGTTTGTGACCTTCCATGTATATGTTGGTGATGCGGTATATAAATGTCGGCATTTAAAAGGGTTGTGGTTTATTCATCCTATTTAAAATTGCTTCTCTTGGACTTATTTCAGATTTTCAATTTTTTTATAGAGAAGTTCAAAGTGAAAATTGTCCCAATAATACATAATGCTTATCTCAAAAATAAGAAAGACTTTATCTCTTACATCATTAAAGTTAGTACAAAATTATGAAATAAATAAATTATCGTTTAATTTTGGCGGTTTTTCCATTATTCCACATTCTTTGGTGGTTGCATAAAATGTGTCATATTTAATTTAAATTTTGTAATTTGATAATAATAGTAATTTGTAATAATAAAGTTGCTTGTTGTAATCATCTTGAATTCAGTTAGTTAAATATCATTTAATTATAGTTACAATAATTTGTAATAGTAATATTGATAATATTACTTTAACAGTATTTGGTTCCAGGTTGTTATTTGCTTTGGAGGGCATTCACCTAATAGCCTGCTGCGCAGTGTAGAAGCATTACATTTTGGAGATGTATGGAGGAATATGATACCCACTGCAATAGCACAAGGTACTAAATTAGAACCGTTCATACGAGTTATTCCTACAATGAGGACTTCGAGATTATACTCAGCAGTAGCACAAACTGATAAGTTTATTCATGTCATTGGTAAGTGAATTGTAATAAACTGACAATTTCTGGATATTCAAAAAAGTTTGTTATAATTATAGGTGATCATTTATATAACATTTGCTTTAGTGAAAAGACATTGTAGAATTCTATTTAAATAAATTGTGAATAAAAATGTATTATCAGAAATTTAAATATTGACATACAACCAAATTGATTTTTTGTTTAAGGAAAATATTCGATAATAATACTACAAATATTGGAAACAAAATAAATATTAAAGTCTGTGAAATTAAATTTCTACAATCACAAATATTGGGCAATTATACTGGGAAGAAGCGTGTAGCTTACGTCATAACCCATAATACCTGCAAAACAAAATTTCACTTTTGAATATCTTCAATTAAATTAAGATTGGAATATAAATGTTATGAGTTTGTTTTTGCACTCGCATGTTCACACACAGACAAAGTCAATTCCACCGATTCTGGACACTAGAATCGGGATTGGATTGCAAAAGCCAATTAACTTGATTCCAGGAGGGCCGGGGTTTACACATTTGGACATAAATATTTGTCGCTGCTCCAACATAATGTTGTGTTCACACATCAGGCGGTAAAATATCAATCGCCCCTCTAACATAATACGCGTCTGCAAATTGGGCGATAAAATATCCGTCGCCGCTCTAACATAATGGAGCTTTTAGACATTGGGCAGTAAAATATCCGTTGCCGTTCTAACATAATGTCGCGTTTTGCTTATTGGAAGGGTAAAATATCCTTTGCCGTTCAAACGTAATGTCGTGTTTACACATCGGGTTGTAAAATATCCGTCGCAGCTCTAACATAATGTTGCATTTACACTTTGACCGTAAAATACCCGTTGTCGCTCTAAGATAATTTCGTGTTTACATATCAGGCATAAAGTATCGGTTGCCACTGTAACATAATATAGCGTTTACACATTGGGGGAGGGCTGGGGGGTGTAAATTTCCTTCACCGCTCTAACGTAATGTGTTTATGCATCGGGTTGTAAAATATCCGTCACAGCTTTAACATAATGTCGCGTTTACACATTGGTCAAAAAATACCCGTCATCGCTCCAAGATAATTTTTCGTTTACATATCGGATAGTAAAATATCTGTCGCTGCTCTAAGATAATGTCGCGTTTACACATTATGCGGTAAAATATCTGTCACCAATCTTAGATCCTATCGCGTTTACACATTGGGTGTAAAATATCCGTCGCCGACTAACATAATGTCGCGTTTACACATTGGTCAGTAAAATATCCACCGCCGCTCTAACATAATATCGTATTTACACATCGAGTGGTAAAATACCCGTCATCGCTCTAAAATAATTTTGCGTTTACACAATCGGCCGTAAAATATCCGTCGCTGATTTAACATAATGTCGCTTTTACACATCGGGCATAAAATATCCGTCACCGCTCCAATATAATTTCGCAGTTGTAACGCTGGTACTATTAGAACTTTTTGTAAATGTTATCTCTTAAAATAACATGAAAAATATTTTTTTTTGTTTCTATTGGGATAGTGTTCATGGTATTTGGCATGTATTTGGTATATATATTTTCATGGTATTTGGTATATATATATATATATATATATATATATATATATATATATATATATATATATATATATAGATTTTTTGGACTAGGAGACTGCCAGACTTACCTTGGTAAGAGTCCACACTGTAGTCTTGAAATAGAAACACATAAAAGCACTTAAACAATGATATATTTCAACCACACAGTGGTCTTTATCAATCGAAGAGAAAACACAAAAAGAAATATGAGAGAATGAAATAAAATAAATATAAGTTCACTTATATTATAGAACTTATATTATATTAATACTTATTAATACTATATTATATTATAACTTATATTATATAGAACTTATATTTATTTTATTTCATTCTCTCATATTTCTTTTTGTGTTTTCTCTTCGATTGATAAAAACCACTGTGTGGTTGAAATATATCATTGTTTAAGTGCTTTTATGTGTTTCTATTTCAAGACTACAGTGTGGACTCTTACCAAGGTAAGTCTGTCAGTCTCCTAGTCCAAAAAATCTAAATAATCTTTACCAACCAAAACTATATATATATATATATATATGAAGTTAATATATTACTATTGTAAGTAATTTTATCCACCATTAAGTGCAATGATTTTATTAAATTACTTACTACTATTAAATTACTAAAATTACTTACACTAGTAATATATTAACTTCATAAAGTCAGTGCAACGGAAAAACAATGTATAACGTAAAATATCTATATATATATATATATATATATATATATACAGTAGAGCGTCAGTAATCTGGATCATGGTTTCAGTGTACACGGCGCTCGGCGCGGCGTGAAGAACATGGTGCTCGGTGCCACTACGATACATACTAAACTAAGTGTTATCATTAGTTATAAATGCAAATAAAATAAACCAATTCCGAAAAATGCGTTATAACTAAATTTAAAACGCAACATACATTATAATTAATCATGATTTAAATTTTTTAGATTTGTGTGTTCTAGACGCTAATCAATAAATAGCTTGTATTGTAACCAATCAGTAAAATAATAAAATTTATTATTAAATAATTTGTCGTATGCTTTTGTTCGAAAATCTATAAAATTCTTTTTTCACTTAATAAGATTGTACCATCATTTTGTTTTGTTTTTTTTTTTTGCTTTCTGTGCCATGTATTTAGTAGGTAAATTATATGTTCTCGCACTAAATCGTTTTGTATTTTTTAAGCTCTATGACATCTATCTTTAAATAGTTCTTGTTTTAATTAAATATACACGATACTTTAGGCATTAGAATAGATCATAGTTACAATAGATTATACACACAAGAGTTTAGAGATAGTTTGAAAATCCGGATAAATCAGTAGTCCAAATGGGTCCTAGTCCCAATTGATCCGAATTTTCGATGCTCTACTGTATGTCTATGAGGTTACTGTAATCTGGATGATGCATAAAATGAAAATGTATTAATGAGTTATTAATAACAAATAATTATACCACAAATATTTAAAATTTTGAAAAAAAACGTGTGTGGGATTGCTGGAATTTTATTATTTATTTATTTCAATAAAAAGAATGTATCTTAATTGTTATACATGTGGCTCACTGAATGTGCATAGTTTTCCTTGGACTTCACTCTCTTCGGTTGGATGATGGTCTTGGACTCGCCTTCTCGCTCTCTGCACCTCAAACATTGGTTGGTAGTTTCTTGACTCGCTTCTCTACACTACTTTCCTCAGGCTGAAAACATACTGAAGCTGCGAGCAGAGTGGCTCACATAACATAGACCAAAGCGGCAAAAGCAAACTGATTAAATCATGGTAGCCTGTGCATATTGAAGCACATGGCAGCTTGCTTTCAAAGCAGAGAGTTCAAGCCAGTTTGTTTTCCTTGCTCTTAAATTGCTGTTCACAAATGACTCGCCTCGTAGAAAATGGACACTGGTGCATTTATTGGCTGTTTTTTTCCAAAAAACCTTTTGGGACCAGAAGGACATGTTTCATCACAACCATTTTGTTTTGGATAAATTATGGGATTAAGTAGCTATTGATATAAAAATTTCAAGTGAGTACAAAAACTTTATTAGTAATTATATATTATAATTACATTTTTTATATAACATGTACATTTCACATCTTATTTCATCATATAAAAGTCTTGTATGTGTCCCTAACAAAACAGACAGTATTGGTTGGTCTAGTATTTTCTTGCCCTGTCTGAAAATTTCCCTCATCGGATGGCATTTCTGTGTCTTCCATTTCAAGCCCTTCAATGTCAAATATTATGTTACGTAAAATAGAAATAAATTTAATAGTATTATTCGCCAAATCTGGATATGTTTCGATTGGTTTCAAAAAAATGCGGAACTTACCATTAATTACACCAAACGCAAATCAATTAACCATCTAATCTGTGAAGTCGCATTTTGAAATATTCTTTCTCCGCATCCAAATTCCTTCTGCTGTAAGGATTTAATAGATTTCTTAGTAACAGTAAGCTTCATCGCCAGTAAAACATGAGGTACTTCAATGTTAGTTGACGGCAAAAATGTAACTGGAGGAATGTTAAGACGATAGGTTTGTAATTACTGATAAAACAAAGAACTACGAAAAGTTCCACCATCACTTTGCTTTCCATACCAACCCACATCAATTGTAATAAATTTCTAACTTGCATCAGGAACAAGCATTGCTTGAAGAACATTAGAATAAAAATGTTTATAATTGTAAAACATATTTTCAGAGTGAGGAGGACACTTTGCTTCAACGTGTTTACCATCTATTACACTTAAACCAGTGGGCAAATTCCACTTTACATAAAACTTTTTAGAAATCTCTTTAAACATATTTTCTGTTAGACGTTTCATGAGCAGTGGTTGAAATACATCCCATATCACTTGGACTGTTTCTCGGACAATACTTGATACAGTTGTCAGACCTATTCGAAAAGAGAAACTAAGACATCTAAAAGAGGATCCTGTTGCTAAATACCTGCAAGAAAATACATTTTCTATGTACATTATCCTACTGTATGAAACTTATATGTAGCTTATTGTTCTTTTTTCACCATAACATTTTGTTTATTATGGAAAATATAAAAAAGCAAATAGGATGGTTGCTTGTATGTTACAGGAATTGCTGTACGAGGAAAGTGGAAAATTTCAGGAAGGAACTCGGAAAGGTGCCACAGATTCTATCGAGGGACAGGGCATCTGTTATCTGGCAGTCAGTGTGGCAATATTTTAACAGTCTATCCTTTCTGTAGTATCAGTTTACAACAAGATTAAGCAGTGCAGATTTTTAATTAATCACTTAAACAATAGTTTATGACTATCCGAACTTTAAATCTTGTAAATCTTGCCACATAGCGATCGAAAACGTTCTGTCTCAGTTAGTTTTAACGTTCTGTCTCATTTACAAAATTTAAAGTTTGGATAGTCATAAGCTATTGTTTAAGTGATTAATTAAGATGCACCGAACGTAATGGACTACAAAATTCAAGAAGTGCAAATTTGTCGATTCTTGATGAGGTTTGTGCTGATTCTGAAATCGCAGATGTTAGTCAATCAGTTTCAGAAGTATTTGTTGTTGACCATTACCCTAAAGAAAGTGATAGAAGTGAATTAATTCATCTTTTAAAGAGAAATTAAAGAGAAAACGATCGAACGATTCAGTTGGTAGTGCCTTGATTAAACTAGAGAAAAACAAATTAAGAATTCGACAACAGCAACAGCTAAAGAACGACAATGAGGATTCAAGTTTATTTTGATAGCTTACTGGCACACATTAGATCACCAACAACACAGAACAAAATGTTGCTGAGAATGAAAATACAGGAACTCGTGTATAGTTTTGTTTATGCACCAAATACATTACCAAAAACGTATGTTACTAGGGAGAGTACCACCACAGTTTCGAACACATCAGAAGCTAACTGTACAAAATTACTCCAATCCTAATTCAGTTTCATCATACTTAAACAATTTTTCAGAGAATTCATCTCTTGTTGATTTGAGACATTTTATGAATTGTTAATGACGTTATGAATATATAATAAATACATTGAGTAAAGTACTGTAAAATGATTTTAAAGAGTTTTTGAATAATTGTGATTAATTTTAAGTAATAATTTCAAAGTTATAGTTTATAATATATTTTATACTTTATGATTACTGTAATAAATACATTGCCAAATTGATATTTAAAAAAAATTTTAATGGCGGTTAATAGTTTTATGATTAAAACAAATCTGTTTATAATTTCTGAAAATGAACTGCTATATCTTACCTTAAAGTAACTACAAGACGTTCTGTATGACTGATTGGGTTGATATTACATTTTGTCCAGTTCTTAATTAGCTTATGTTGAATATGGTCCAAAATGTAAAAGTTACTGTTTTCATTCGAAAATATGGTTGAAAGTTGTCTAGATTTTTGCATAATTCCTTGTATAAATGATGAAATTCACGATGATCATGTCGGTTCTTATTTATTGTATAAACACTACTTTTTCTAGTTTTATTTTTTCAATCAATACTACAATTTTAAAGATGAATTCTCATATAATAATAAATCTATGACTTGCTCGACTGTGAGCCCCTCACTATGTGCGTGCTGCAGTCTCATTGTTTATTTATGTTTCATTGCTTTGCTCTACCCTATTCATTATCGCTTTGCCCGCTGCTGATTCAGTATGTTTTCAGCTTTACGCTTTAACTAATTAATTCCTTAACCCTCCTTTATTAACTGTACTTTATTATTATAAAATTCCCTTTTCCCCAAGTATTTCATTCCCTTTGTACTAACATGTTCTACCATTGTAATTTTTCAAATCAAGTCCTCTATCTTGCGTTTTTGCATTTTTTCTAATTAGCGTTCTATTCCCCTTTTTTGCAATTTTTTTTGAAAATACACTTTTTCAAATACAACCAATACAATCTCAGTTATAACCTCTACGTTTAAAAATGTGTACTGTTACTTGACAAATAATCTTTTTTGCCAATTTAATAACTCATTTCCTTAACCTTCTATAAGAGTGTTTTAACGACCCCCTAGCGCCTTGTTTCTTTTAACAATATGCAAGAAAAAACCATTCCTTACTGATGTTTTTCAGCACACACATTTCACACTAGATCAGGACATTGTTCAATGCTGTGAGTCATGGACATGATATTAAATTATATTAGCAATTTTCATTCCTTAGATTTTTCCTGGAATTATACATTAAAAAAAATATTATTCATAGGAAGTTTCATAAACTTTTCATTATGTTTTCTAAATCTAGTGAAATTTTAATTTTTGTTTGTTTTTTTTTAACTTTGAAAAAGAGTTGGAATTCTAAAATGAGGTCAATGAAACTGTTTTTGTAAAAAAATATTTAATATGTTTGTAATTTAGGAGGAAGAAATGAAAATGGACCGATGAACACAATAGATGTTTATGATGTAACAAACAACGAATGGTTGGAAGGAGTAGGTCTCAACGAACCTGTAGAAGGAGCAGCAGCCACATACATGGATGGGTCTATATTTTTGACTGGAGGGTTTAATACTACAACTGGAGTTACTAATAAGGCATGGGTAAGATGAAAAACAAATTATTAACCCATTCACTGCCAAACGCATAGATATTGTTAGTTACTGGGTGAATACCAAATCCGTATATATATTTTTCAAATTAATTTGTACTGTCCACCCTTGTAAATACACTAGTTATTTATAATTGTTTTAAATACATACCATGAAGTGTTACCAACCTAAATTTGAAGTTAAATACTTTAAACATCTTATAAGAAGATAGAATTAAATAAATTGTGAATAGATGTTCCACTAATGGCAGCTATAGTCCAAACCTGTCTTCTACATGTGAAGTAAATAATCATTGTATACAAAGAATTACAGTTGTCTTAGTTGTTCTATTTCTGTAGTTTTTAATTTTCTTTTAAAAAAATAAGATAGGTAAGAAAACTAGTTTAGAAAGTTATTTTTAAAAAATTTGACAGCTGGATTCTTGAACTTCATGGATTGAACTTCTTGAACTCGGTAGTTAAAGGGTTCAAATCTTTTCATCAATATTGTTAATGTAAACACTTCCATCAAACTCTTTAAAACCAATCTATTTTATGTGTATGTATAGATACACACACTGCCACAACTTTTTCTTCGTAGCCGAGGTGTTGCCCCCAAACACATTCCGCCTTCCTATGAAACGTAACCACATTCATGCATTAGTTACGTATTAATTTACATATTAGTTGTTCATGGTGAGGATGGCTACTATAGAGCTGAAACGCGCCAATCCAACCACTGTCAAAATATTCTCCCACTTGACTTACCAAATCCTGGTACCTGTGGTATGTCGAGAGTGATAGCCAGTGGATAAATCCCTGGACTTGATGTAAAAAACCAACCAAAATGTTCAATAATAATTATGTGATAATATATTTAATAATTTTTGTTTACTTGTAAAATTAATTTACTAATTTGCTATTGCAGGAACACTACTTAAAAATTTTTATTCTAGCTTGTTTAAATTTTTGCTCCTGTTATGGTTGGCCAAATTTCAGAAATTTTATTTATTTGATTACCACAGGATGATAATAGCAACTTTAAAGATTGATTTTTCTTACTTGATTTAATTAAATTGAGATTAAAATATAAAAGTCAAATCTTTTTTTTTGTAATATGATATAAAATTTATCTTAATTTTACTAAACATTTAATATGTTTCATAATTTTGACAAATTATTATTTTAATTTGGATAAAACTTAATGTTTTTAAAATGCTGGCAGAAAATTCATCATTTATATTGTTGACACTATTATTTAAAGTTCTTTAACATTTAAGAATTTAAATTATTCCTGAGTTTTTTGTTTTACATTTAATAGAAAATAAATTATTCATTTATTCAATAATCAATCATAATTCTATAATATTGTAACGTTGTTAGTAAATTTAAATTCTTTTAGCTTAAGCTTTAATTTTTTTTTTTTTAGTTCCAGCTTACAGTTTAGGCGTAACAATAACCGTCTATCTGTAACGCCTTTGATGATAGAACTCCGTTACATTGTAATACTTTAAAATACAAGATAAAATCATTTAAATTAGCAGAGTCTCATTAAATTAAATCTTATGGCTTATTAACTTGAAATGCAAGAATTGTGTGCTGGTTAAATAATTACTCGATTAAATGCAATTAAAGCAAATTATACTCTTTTTATTCAGCTAACAAAAAGTAAGTTACAATCATGATACAAATTTCTTGACATTCAGTTACGGACATTTAATATTTAATTTATGAATTTTTAAGGATAACATTCTAACAAACAATTAATCAATCAATGGCTGTAAATGAATCTACACTCGAGTTTACTTGCTTTTTTTTATAATCAAATTTCATAATTCAAGGTTAACAAAATTGCACCAAAGTGTGCGTAAATTACTGTTATGTAAATGAATTGAAACGTTCAAGGTTCTTTAGTTTGAGTTATGCTGTATAACGTTTTAAATTTTGAAATAAATCTTTAAAGTCTTAAATCGTTCACTTAGCTGCATTCATATCTGGTAACCTCGCGTCCTCCTCGTGAAAAGTTTCAGGAAATGTCATCGGTAACTTCAGCGTCCCATCTTGTACTTGGTTGCGTACGCTGTCTTCTATCTCACGATTATAACATGTTTTTAAAAAAAGGAGGTTTAAATTAAACTTGAAAACAAAATAAAAATTTTCTTGCTCTCGGACACGTCCGTTGCCCATTACATCTTGGCTAAAAGAGGCCTTATATTGTATTTGCGAGCAACCTTCCTACCTACCGCGCATTTGGGGGACGCATCCCGATTTTAATACACGTTTTAAAATTCTCCGTTAGATGTCACTAACAACCAGAGATCTCATTAAAATATTTCTCATACATTACAATTTTTTTTATACAGTTGTACATTATTACAAATTTTTTGAATACATTCTCGTTTGTTTTCTGAACCTTGCCAATTTAATATGTAACATCATCTAAAGTGTGTTACATGTTCTTCCCCCCTCTTGAAAAAAAAATTGTGTTATTTCTTCCCTTTTTTTTACTGAATGTTTTGATTTAATTTTATAATTTATTAATGACTTTTAATTTAGCAACCAAACTATTCTTCTTTAAAAGAAACATATCATAAACCCTTTTATTATTACTTTCATTTCCATAATTATAACAAATTTGTTTAACTAAAAAAAAAATTTCTTTTTATACGACATTAACATAATATAAACAAAATTATTTCTTGGATTTACTATCCTTTCCAAATAAAAATTAAACTTTTTAACAAACAAATCTATAATCATCTTTTCTTTTACATTCATAAAATATTTTGTATTGACACATACTATTATACCTTTACACAATATCTTTAGTCACTTCATTGCATTAAAACACTTTCTCTTATTATTTCCATTTATATTTGACATACAAATATTATAATAAATTTAATTTAGATTTAAAAGTCCTTTAATAAACATTTCTTATTTTAAATTAACTTTTAGGAACTTGTCTTATAAATTCTCAAAATTATTTATTTTACAACATAAAATTTTAAAAACATTGCATTCTTGAAAATATTTTCTTTCAAAATTAAACTTCTTGTAAACATTTTAATTTCATAAGCACACAATTATATCTCTCTTCTAATTTCGAAATAACATTCTTCATTCTTAATAAATTTATTTTTTCAAAATTACTCTGTTTCGAATTGCTCTTTGTTTGTCAACATTACCATACATATGCCCTAGCTATATTATTCACAATCCAATCTCTAGGATTCGTGATTACCGCTTACTTCCTGTAAGCCAAAAATTTTCTACATTATCGATGCTATTTATCTACATATTCTCCTCTCCCTTTTCACAACTTTAAGCATGTACCATTGCCTCATAACCTTTCGTTATCTCTACAATATTTCGTACATCTTATACCTCTTTTGGATTTCAAAACCCATACTTTGAAAATCCAATTACATTATCCTTAAATTAAAACCCATATTTTAATTTAAAAATCATATAGCTAGTATGTTGACACACAAAGGACTATATGTATTCTGTTACATCTTAAAACTTCTTTCAAATATTTCTGTAAACAAATTGAATTAATTTTTGCTAAGCTCTTTGTATTTACAAATAAGAATTGAAATTAAACGGAACCTACGCTTGCACATTTATACACAATTTTGGTCAAGAGTATAGTCTGTTGATTCCCCACATGTCATTGAATCGGTGTAGTATTGTGTGTTTTGAGAATTTGTCCTAGTCTCTCTCATGTAGAATATGTATAGTATGTCAACGTGCACTTTGACATACAACGTGAGTGTTGTCGTGGAGTATAAATTCTGTACAAAGGCACATTCGTATTTTCCTTGTTAATTTATTCCTCTTTTTTAAAATGAAGCTTGCATATTTCCAAATTTTAAATTTTAAGAAATTTCAACTATTTTAAAAGATAAATTTCGCTTGAAACATTTTTATATGACTATTACCCAACTTATACATTTAAATTTAAATACTTTTAAAATTAACTCATAAATTTATTATTTTTTTATTAAACATTACTTTTAAAATCATATCACTGTTAACTTCAATTATAATTTTTTTTTTATATATTTTAATTCCTCTTTCGCCAAAAGGTCTATTATTAAAGCCATTTTGTTTAATAAAATTGCTTTCAGAAAACTAACGAGAATATATTCTTTACACAAAAAAGTCAAGCAAACTCGAAATATTTAAACAAGCTTTACGCAAACATTGAACTTCAGGCTGGATACTTGTTTATACAAACC